>CM038677.1:404230920-404554098 GCA_021605205.1 Aegilops longissima
AGTCCAAACACTTTCACAAGTGCGGCACCCCAAACTTATAGCATTATATGCATCGGCTCCGAATCATGTCTTGGGTCAATAGTTGGGTTTGCCCGGCTCCCATGTTTTGGTACCTTATGTTCCGTTATATCGTCTAAGGTAGCGCTGGGAGAACCACTGCGACTGTGCCCCGGTTGAGCTGGGTTAAGCACCTTAGTGGAGAAAGCTAAAACTGACCGTCATGATAAGGCGAGAGCCCGTCGCTGTTCGAGAGGTTTTCGAGTCCCTAAAGACTTATGCCGCTTAGAGCGAGGAGTCAGCATTGTCCGGCCTAGGCGTGGATAGCGCCCCGAACTCGGTCTTCCGAATAATAGGGGCTTCGCCGAAATTTAAAATTATAGAATTCTATGGCTAAGTGAGAGTGTTCAAGCATTATAGTCCGGTTGCCTTGTTCGCTTGCTGAGCGCCTCCTCAAGGACCCAAGAATGGGAACAAGAGCGTTCAAGTTCATCCCAAACACCCCAGCACTCGTGGCATGGGGGCTGAAGCCGACGACCCGCCATCTCTCAAATTTAATACATGGCCGCACAGAAGGTAATATTTTAAATTCAAAAGTGTTGCTTAGCACATATGAACAAGTTTTCAGCGTACATGATAACAAATGCGAGTCTACTTAAAAATTATATCTTTGGAGCATTCATCCGCTATAAGGCAGGCACCTTTCAGGACGCCCTCATAATACATTTCAGGCTTGCGGTGCTCCTTCTTCGGTGGTGGTCCGTCCGTCACAAGCTTCTCAGCGTCCATCTTGCCCCAGTGCACCTTAGCAAGGGCAAGGGCCCTACGGGCACCTTCGATGCAGACGGAGCGCTTGATGACTTCAACCCATGGACACGCGTCCACCAGCCGCCTCACCAGCCCGAGGTAGCTCCCAGACATGGCTTCCTTAGGCCACAGCCGAACTATGAGGCCTTTCGTGGCCTGTTCGGCCACCTTATGGAGCTCGACCAGCTGCTTCAACTGGTCGCTTAAGGGCATCGAGTGTCCGGCCTCAGCATACTGAGACCAGAACACCTTCTCTGTCGAGCTTCCCTCCTCGGCTCGGTAGAATGCGGCAGCATCAGCCACACTGTGGGGCAGATCTGTGAATGCTCCTGGAGAGCTCCGAATTCAGGTAAGTAACAGATAATTCACTTTCACATGCTTGCTTTGCATATAGAATGCCTTACCCGCTGCTATCTTCTTCATCGCCTCAATCTCCTGGAGGGCTTTTTGGGCTTCGCCTTAGCGGCCTTGGCGCTCTCAAGGGCCGAGGCAAGCTCGAGACTCGAGTCTTGAGTCACGCCCAAACTCTCGTGTTTTCCACGAGATCCTCGGAGCTCTTGCCGCTCCTCCGCCACCCGCCTCCTGCTTCTCTCGCTCGGTGCGCCCAGCGCCGCATTGCTTTCGGCCTTGACACCGCTTCCTTCGTGGTCGCCACCTCGCTTCGTGGCACCCGCAGATTCACGTTATTCCTGTCATCTTTGCAACCACATCTTTTAAATATTCCCATAAGGTATTACTTACCTTCTTTATCCTCGAGCTGCTTTTTGGCAAGTCCGAGCTCGTTCTCGGACTGCTCGAGGCTCTGCTTTAATGCACCAACCTCCGCAGTCAGTGCGACAGAGGTCAAGCGCCTTTCTGCATTCCCATATTGACATACTTATGTTAGACTCTCACAGATATCTTTTAGATCCTCGGTTGGATTTTCTTTCTGAACACAAAACTGAGCATCGAGGGCTACTGTCTATGTGGTAATATTTTTATATATCTTAAATACATACCTCAAAGCCTATTAGAAGGCTGGCACAGTTTTCACCAGCCCACTCTTGGCGGATCGAACTTCTCGATCACCACGCTGTGCTCCTCGTCGATGGAAGCGCCCGTTAAGCGCCTCCATCAAATCATCCGTGCCTCGGTTGGATGGAGGTCACGGCGTCACGCCTTTCCTTCACGAAGGGGTCGCTTTCGGACTCGGAACCACCAAGGTTCGAGACGGAGTCCGCACTGAGGCGGACTTAAAGCCCTTTGGGGTTTTATCCCTTTGAGCCCGGGTTCCGGAGGTCGCCTTATGGCGCCTCGTGGCCACCTCCTCCTGGCTGGGCCCTTTTGGGACTCCACCCAGCGCCATCCGCGGCGGAGGAGACGAGGCGGTTGGAAGTGAGGTGCTATTCACCTCCGACGAATCCAGGAGCCGCCGACGAATCGCCGAGCCCGTCCTTGGCGGGCTGCACGGTTATACTCGGCATTAGAAGATGATGTACAAATGGAACGCCATGAGTTATTCGGTGTCCGGACACTTACGATTTCGCCAGGGCTTGGTCCTTGGAGCCCACCCCTCTTCGCGATCGTCGGCATTGGCGGTATAGTCCGGAGAAGGGTCCTTCCTTCTGATTCCTCCGCCTCCCGGTTAGGCGGCCTTCCTTTTCTCTCTCTTCACCGGGAGAGGCCTCTTTCCTCCTCCTCGTCTTCGTGGGAGGAGTCCGCTTGAGTCATCGGACGATGAGTCCGACAACACCCCGGCACCGGGAACTCCTTCGAGTTCCCGTGGCCTTCTTCTTCGTTTTTCTTCTCGCACCACGTGAGGTGCCGGAACCAGCAGCCCTGTTAATCGGCGCCACTGGGTCTTCCGGCAAGGGAGCCGGACAATTAACCTGTCCGGACGTCTTCAGCCAGTCCTGTCAAAGGTAAGGGAGTTTTAGATCCCGCATAGAGTCAAACTATGAAAAAGAGTCCCGTAAAGGGTAAAAGAGCTTACCTCGCTGGCTTGATGTCGCGAGCTGAATCCGCAATCTTCGATGAGCGGATGCGGGAGCCTCGGCGCCTTGAACAGCACCTTCCAGGCATCCTCGCACGTAGTGTCAAAGAGCCGCTCAAGGTTGGCAAGTTGTGCGGATCAAACTCCCACAAGTTGAAGGCCCGTTCTGGCATGGGAGGATCCGGCGGATGAGCATAACCTGGACTACGTTGACAAGCTTGAGCTTCTTGTCCACCAAGTTCGGATGCAGGTTTGGAGTCGGTCAGCTCTTCGAATTACCCCACGTCCAGCCCGTCTCTTTCCATGAGGTGAGCCGTGTAGGGAAGCGGATCGAATTGGGGCCGCCGCCATTGAGAGTCGCGGCTGCTCGGTGATGTAGAACCACCCGATTGCCATCCCTTTATGGTCTCCACGAAGGAGCCCTCGAGCCATAGGACGTTGGCCATCTTGCCCACCATGGCACCTCCGCACTCCGCTTGGCGGCCGCCCACTACCTTCGGCTTGACAAGGAAGGTCTTCAGCCATAAGCCGAAGTGGGGCTGGATGCAGAGGAACGCCTCGCACACGATGATAAATGCCGAGATGTTGAGGATGAAATTCGGGGCCAGATCATGGAAATTTAGGCCGTAGTAGAACATGAGCCCCCGGACAAATGGGTGAAGTGGAAACCCTAGTCCGCGGAGGAAGTGGGGTAGGAACACCACCCTCTCATGGGGCCTGGGGGTGGGGATGAGCTGCCCCTTGTCGGGGAGCCGATGTGCGATGTCGTCGGACAAGTATCCGCCTTCCGCAGCTTTTGATGTGCCCTCCGTGACGGAGGAGGCCATCCACTTGCCTCCCGCCTCCGACATAGTTGGAGAAGGTTGAGGTGGGATGTCGGACTTGGGCGCTGGAGCTCGAAAAGTGGAAATGGATAAGCAAAGGAGGAAGAAGGCGTGTGTGAAAAGTGGATCCTTATCCCTTATATGGACGGACAAAGCTATGCGTCCCCACCGGCTGATAAAACTCGCTTATCTCCCAAGCGCCAGAATCAATGGCGTTGGGTTACCCACGCCCGTATTGATGAGAATCCGGAATAAGGGGACACGATCTCGCTTTGACAAGACGTGCCAAGGTAACCGCCGCTAAACGCTACCGAGGTGGGACAGTAAAAATGATTCAATAAAGGCTTGGCGTGGTGTGATGTCATGCCATGAATACGTCGGCAGATTGAACTTGTGTAAATGTTATTCTCCCTACGGTGGTATGTGGAACTTATTTTGCGAGCCGACACTATCCTTGTGTTCAAAATCTTCTATGAAGTATTCGAGGAGGAACCCGCCTTGCAATGCGAAGACAATATGCGCCCGGACTCGTCATTGAAGCCTGGTTCAAGGGCTACCGAGGAGTCTTGGATTAGGGGTGTCCGGATAGCCGGACTATAGCCTTTGGCCGACTCTGGACTATGAAGATACAAGATTGAAGACTTCGTCCCGTGTCCGGATGGGACTTTCCTTGGCGTGGAAGGCAAGCTTGGCGATCGGATATGTAGATCTCCTACCATTGTAACCGACTCGTGTAACCCTAACCCTACTCGGTGCCTATATAAACCGAGGGTTTTAGTCCCAGGGACTAACAACAATCATACCATAGGCTAGCTTCTAGGGTTTAGCCTCTCACGATCTCGTGGTGGATCTACTCTTGTACTACCCATATCATCAATATTAATCAAGTAGGAGTAGGGTTTTACCTCCATCGAGAGGGCCCGAAGCTGGGTAAAAACATCATGTCCCTTGTCTCCTGTTACCATCCGCCTAGACGCACAGTTCGGGACACCCTACCCGAGATCCGCCGGTTTTGACACCGACAGATGCCCCTCTTTCTCCTCCCGATCCCCATTTTATAGCCAAGCAGGAAGGGCTGGGCTGGCCGGCTCTCTCCGACGAGCCCTTTCGAGTCCATCTCATCAAGGCCATTTCTACGAGCGAGCTCGTCGACCGCCCTCCCCGTGCCAATCAAAGGCGCATGGGTATCTGCCATGGCACGCCTTTCCATACCCCCCGCGCGCGCCACTTACCCCGCACCATGCATGCGGCATACGTGGCGGAAAAGGCGGGTGTAGTGGGAAGCGTGAAACAGCGATTACTATCCCGTGAATAAAGGCTATGGACGGGCCGTTGCGAGCATGAAAAACAAGAAGATTATAGCAGTTATCCCCTGCCACGCGTGCCCATGCACTATTTGGGCCTGGCCCAACGATGCTTCGCGCTCATGTGTGGCCCAGGCCCGGGGACTCCTGTCGGTATACTATAGTTTGGGCCCTTTAGCACCCCAAACTTGTGCACGGGCAGTCGTAGCCATGCGCGCGGCGAGGCCTGAAGAGGGTGATCAAGGATAAAAACAAGACCACTAGAGAAGCGGCCAAGCCAGAGACCAAAGAACAGAGGACGAGCCGGACCCCCGGCAAGATCCTTGTCGGGACGGTTGATCCTTGCCGGGACGGCTTGCGAGGCCCCGGCAAGATCCTTGTCGGGACGACCTACAGGGCACTAACAAGAGCACCACCCTTGAGGTTGAGAGCTCTGACACCATCGACAACGTTAAGGCCAAGACCCAGGGGCGCGCGCGTAGTGTCGTGGTTTTAAGTCTGACAGTAGAATAGGGGGTACATAGGAGGAGGCAAGATCCTAGCTATGATGAGGTTGTGCACGCAAGATTTACGAGTTCAGGCCCTTCTTGGAGGAAGTAAAAGCCCTACATCTCGGTGCTCGGAGGCAGACGACTGGATTATTCGTGAAGTTACAGGGGTTGCGAACCCTTGTGCCAGTGGAGGGGGGTGTCTTATATAGATTGCGCCAGGACCCAGCCAACCCACGTTACAAGGAGTTCTATGTACATTAAGGTGAGACTATACTGGTAACGCCAGCAATAAAGTCATATAAATGATCATTAAGACTAGGAGTGAACGCCTGACCGTTGCCATCCCGAGTGACTTTAGATCTTCTGTACTCCGAGTGGTTTCTGGTATGGTTGAATGATTATATCCTGGTCGAATGGAATTGGGTTATCCGAGTGGAATTGTTGGTCGAGTGGGTTGCACTCTAAGGTGATTTCAGTCGGTAGATGTTGTTGTTCTTTGAATGTCTTTGACTGTAGGGCAGTGTCCTTGGGAAGGGTGTCTAGGTCAGGCTTATTACCCTACCCTAGGTACATGTCATCGTCATTAGCCCCCTAATGGATTGAGTTTCGAGTGGAGAAGAAGTTGGAGATGGTTCTAACCCGATTTTTATGCTTCAGAGGCATTTTACTTGGGTTGGCGAACCATGCTGAACCTTTAACTTCATTTTCGGTCGCCTTGATCCATTCAGAGTTTGTCGAGTGAACTTTCACTGATGCGCTTTGGCTGTTGGAATGGTATGAAATCTTTGGCGCGATTGGTCGTACTCTCGTTCCCGGATCTTACGGGATTCGAAATTTAGAGAAGCGCGCAGGACGGAGGGCACCGCAGTAAACAGAACGGATTAGGCAGGGGCACTTCGATTCTTCCGCCGCCTTTTTCGCCACGTACCGAGCGCGCGATTGTTGCGAGATTTGACATGATCGCTTGGGCCCACACGTCAGCCACTCGGCAGTGAGCCCATAAAAGGCGTTGAGGCAGATGCGTTTGCGTAGTGTTCCTGATTCCCCTTCTTCCTCCCCTACTTCTCCATTGTGCCCTTCTCCACTCTCAACGCCACCACTCCGCCTGTGAGCAACCCGCGCCGATGGGGAAGGACAAGACGGCGGCCCTGGAGCGCGCCAAGAAGGCGACGGGGACGGTGAAGTCGAAGGGCAAGAAGACAAGTCGCGGGTCATCATCAAGGTCCGGACTTCCGCCCGACTGGATTCAGGGGGACTGGATCCGGTCCGCAATCCGCCAAGAAGATCTGGACGACCTGGCTGCGGGGGGCTTGATTGCTCCTGAATCTAGGAGGCTGTCGGGGAGCGAACTCGATCCGCATCCGTAGGAGGGTGAGTGCGTACTCCTCGCCACTCACGTCGACTGCTACTTCTCCTTGCCTCCCCATCCTTTTTTTTGAGGTTTCTTGTTGGAGCCCAACTTCACCATTTTTCTCCCAACACAATCACATATCTTGCGCGTATGTCTCTTTGTGTGAAAACTTCTTGGGTTGTCGACCACACTGGGGTCTTTTCAAACACATTTTTACCTACGCTCTCAGTCTATGAAGAAGGCCAGTCCGACTAACGATAAGACCTGAGTGATCCAAATGTGTGGGGGTTTAGGGATCCAGACGGGAGGTAGGAGTGCTTTTCCTGCAATGACCCTTCCTGACTCGGTTAGGGGATGGCAGTTGAGTTGGTTTTACTGCAAGGATGTTCCGACTCCTGGTCAGTCGACCGGTCTTCCTCCCTTCACCATGGATCGAGTCCACCAACCCCCTTCATTGCTCGAGACACCGGAGGAGAAGGCTGAAGTGTTGATGTCAGTCAACCGGGTAGTTCAGCTAGTCTGTGACGGCATGATTGGTATGGACTTGTTGGAGGTGTTTCTCAGTCACCGCATCCAGCCTCTCCAGGCACGCGACCATCCGATGTGGATGTACTCGGGCTCAAACGACACCGCTCGGATCCACCCGGAGGAGGTAGACGAGAGGACGGTGGCGTAGTGGCTGCAGAGCATCACTGGAAACAAGGACAACCCCAGGGGGTCTAGAAGAGTTGTGCCATTCGACTCTGAACATGAACCGGACAAGGTCTGACATTTGTTACCGAGTGTCTTTTAATTCTGACTTGAAATCATCCTCAAATTTGATTGATGTTTGTTTGACTCTTTGCCTTGTAGATATATACTGACATGTACTCAATGCCGAATGGAGATCTCGCCCAGGAAGGAGAAGCAAGCGCGGACAAATCCACTCAGTGGCAATCAGGGGACTCGGACGAAGAGGAGAGCGACGACTCAAGCAGTAGCGAAGAAGTCGAGTCGCCGCCCTGCTCCGAAAGACGTTCCAAGCAGACCCACGATCCAGTAGGTGGACGGGGCAAAGCAATTGCGTCAAATACGCAAGCCCCAAAGCGTACTCGGACATCCACTCCTGATCCAACTGAGAAGGCTCCAAAAGCAACCCAAAGTTGCGCCTGCAAAGCCTCGGAAGGCCCTGCCTAAAATCAAGGTGGACGTTCTCGTGGCTTCTGCGTAAGTATTTTACTTTTTCTCTTTGCTCTTGTGTTGTTTGGAAACTTCTGTACTACAGTAGACTCACTCTTCAACTTGACCGAGTGAGTCTTGAAACTTGCAGTGCTGCTACTTCTGGGACTTCCATTTACAAGGATGAAGGTGATGATGGGATTGAAGATGCAGTCACTTACAAAGCAGGTATGACTCCTTCCACCTTGCCTTCATTTTGTCAATTGATTTATCGGTCGACGAACTCTTGTGGTCGAGTCTTTTGCAGCACCGCATAATGTTATTGAACTTCCAGACAACAATGAAGATATGCCCCAGGGGCCTACGGGAAGGAGGGGCAGGACCTCAGGCAGGGGAGTGCCAGCCGGCAAGGCACCCCAGTCGACACCAGTGCCAGAACCGGTGACCCAGCAGTCAGGAAACCTTAACCGGGCCTCTGTTACTTTTGCCGATCCTCTGTTGACTGAACGTCCTTCTGCGTCGACTGCTCAAGTCCCTGCTTCATCTGTGCAACTCCATGCTTCGGACCCTCTGGCTGACTCGACTGTTCCTTCACTCTTCGTCGCTCATCATGTCCCAGAGGACTAGGTGAGTGCTGCCAAGGAAGCCATACGCCAGGCAGGCCTTATGATGGAGCAGATGAAGGTGGTGCGTGAGGCCAGTCAAGCTGCTTATGACGCCAGCTTAGCACTCCAGACCAACGTCCAGGTTAGATGATTTACGACTGATCTTTTGGCTTGACGCTTGTTCTGTTACGATATGCTACCTAAAAAACCTTTAATGTGCATCTACTGTCGGTCTGCATCTGTACACCCACTAGCTGTTTCAACTTTTGCTAAGTAATTTTTCTTGTTGAGTCGACTAGATCGTGTCTAGTGTTCCTTGTACTAGTGGGGGCACGCAGAGTGCACCCACTGGGTGTAGGCCCCGAGACTGCAGTCGAATGTTTGATTCGGCGGGGGTCTTGAAGAAAATGACTCTTGATAGTTCTTCTGCTCGGTCTGGACGGACCATGTGGAGTGGAATCTGAACCAGTGGGGGCACACTGAGTGCACCCACTAGGTGTAGTCCCCGAGACCACAGTGGACTGCGGGCAGTCGGCTGCGGTCTGAGAATAACTTTTGTCTCTTTTTTTTTCTCGACTGGATGGACCAAGTCGATTGAAATGCCAAATCAGTGGGGGCACGCTAAGTGCACCCACTGGGTGTAGTCCCCGAGACTACTGTTGAATGTATGATTCGGCAGTAGTCTTAGAGCTCTTTTTGTCATAGTGAGTTGAACTTGTACTTTATTGCTCGGGAGCAACCAATCTTTGTTCCTGTCGACTAACTGTCCGCTGACTGCAGAAATCTTGTGAGCTCGGGGCCCGGTTTTCTGACTTGGAGAAGAAGCAAATCCAGCTCAATCTTGACCTGGAGTTGACCAAGGAGACCTTGGAGAAGGCTTAGAATGAAACTGCTGGTATGGGAGGTAAAAACTTGCCGACTGTCTTCCTTGACATCTTTTTCTTTCTTCCTTCTGACCCGAATGTTTTTTCCTTTAGAAAAATGAGGCGGGCTCTGGAGAAGAAAGACCTTAACCTTGCGGCCGCATAGAAAATGGCGCAAGAGAAAACAACACTTGCTGACAAGAAGCTAGCTTCGGTCGGCAAGTTAGAAGAAGAAAACGCCAAGCTGAAGACTGCTCTTGACGAAGCCAACAAGGAGGTGACTCGACTGAAGAAGGACAAGGGGGCTTTGACTGACAAGGTTGAAGATCTCACTCAGAAGAGGAGTGAGCTGGAAGTTTATCTGGGAGGACTCGCCAAGAAACTGTTCCTTATGCTTGAAGGTATTTTTCCTTGTCCGACAATTTTTCTTTTGTCGACTCGTCATATGACTATCAACTCACCATTTCTCTGTGTGTGCAGAATTCTGCCAAAACTTCGAGGAAGAGACTGGGCGAATTGAGACGAGGTTCGATCCCATCAACTCCCCTGTTAAGGATGAAGCTGCCATGAACGTGCTCCAACTGGAATCTCGACTTGCCAGCGCCATGGACTACCTCGCACGACTGAAGGTGGCGGTGTCACAGATTGACACGGTACTCTCGCCAATGGTGACATTCCAAAATGACCTCGAGTCTCTGGTGACTCGAGTCAACGGGATTCTTGGTCGAGTGCATGAGTGGAAGAAGTCATCTGCCCGATGTGGAGCTGATGTGGCTCTGTCTATGGTTCACGTCCACTACAAAGAGGCCAAGGAAGAGAAACTAGCAGTGCTCGAAGTTGCCAACAATAAGAAGCTTCACTTCGGGTCCTTCATGGAGACCTTCCTCGAAGAAGCCACTCACATTGCAGACGGAATCGACCTGGACGAGTTCATCGAGCCTGCCAGCCCTCCCTCTGCGGAGTAAACAAACTTTATGCCTTGCTTAAATTTGCCTCGGAATGCCGAGCGATTTTGTAACGGAACTCCTTCGGGCCTGATGCCCGAGCACTATTATCTACGGTTCTGAACCTCGTGGGATTTAACTGAACTTGATTTTTCTTTGAATATGTTTATCTTCATCTTTGCTGCTTTTGAATCTCTTGACTTCGAGTGACACTTGATTCTTCACTCGGAATTGCCATTGGATTTGTGATGCAGCTCTGACGAAAGGGTTGTGGGCATGAGCATTAAGTGCTGCACACGACATGTACCTAGTCATCCTTGTGGATCAGGATGGAGCGCATGTTATACTTGTGACGCAACTCCGTCGAGTGGGTCATGGACAAGAGCACTAGGTGTTGTGCACGACCTGCACCTCGTCGTCCTTGCGGATCAGGATGGAGTGCACGTTGTACTTGTGGCGCAGCTTTGTCGAGTGGGTCATGGGCGAGAGCACTAGGTGCTGCACACGACCTGCACCTCGTCGTCCTTGCAGATCGAGAAGGAGCGTACATTGTATTTGTGACTCGGACACTAGGACTGGTTTTTAACTTAGGCGAGTGCGGGACTGCAGCTAGGCCTCCGAGTGAGAGGGTTGCTCTTCACTCGGTAGGATTTTTTGAAACTTAGGTGACTACGGGGCTGCAGCTAAGCCCCAGAGTGAGAGGGTTGCTCTTCACTCGGTAGGATTTTTTGAAACTTAGGCGAGTATGGGACTGCAGCTAAGCCCCCGAGTGAGAGGGTTGCTCTTCACACGGTAGGATTTTTTAAAACTTAGGCGAGTTTAGGACTGCAGCTAAGGCCCCGAGTGAGAGGGTTGCTCCTCACTCGGTAGGATTTTTAAAACTTAGGCGAGTACAGGACTGCAGCTAAGCCTCCGAGTGAGAGGGTTGCTCTTCACTCGGTACGATATTTTTTAAAACTTAGGCGAGTACAGTACTGCAGCTAAGCCCCGGAGTGAGAGGGTTGCTCCTCGCTCGGTAGGATTTTTTAAACTTAGGCGAGTACAGGACTGCAGCTAAGCCCCCGAGTGAGAGGGTTGCTCTTCCCTCGGTAGGATTTTTTAAACTTAGGCGAGTACAAGACTGCAGCTAAGCCCCCGATGAGAGGGTTGATCCTGACTCGGTAGGATGTTTTAAACTTAGGCGAGTACAGGACTGCAGCTAAGCCCCTGAGTGAGAGGGTTGCTCTTCACTCGGTAGGATTTTTTAAAACTTAGGCGAGTACATGACTGCAGCTAAGCACCCGAGTGAGAGGGTTGCTCCTCACTCGATAGGATTTCTTAAACTTAGGCGAGTACAGGGCAACTAAGCCCCCGAGTGAGAGGGTTTCTCTTCACTCGGTAGGATTTTTTTAAAACTTAGGCGAGTACAGGACTGCAGCTAAGCCCCCGAGTGAGAGGGTTGCTCCTCACTCGGTAGGATTTTTTAAACTTAGGCAAGTACAGGACTGTAGCTAAGCCCCCGAGTGAGAGGGTTGCTTTTCACTCGGTAGGATTTTTTTAAACTTAGGCGAGTACATGATTGCAGCTAAGCCCCCGAGTGAGAGGGTTGCTCTTCAATCGGAGTAGTTTCTTAAACTTAGGCGAAGCAGGTTCGCGGCTAAGCCACCCACTGGGGGATTTGAACATATAAACTGACAAGATAACAATCATTAAGGTACTACAAAAATCTTGGCTTTGATAAGCAAACTGAACGATTCTTATTACAACTTGTCGACTCGAGTGTTTAAGTGTAAAAATGGCGGAGCAGATCCGCATTCCAAGCGCATGGCTCGTCTTTCTTGTGTTCCACATTGTAGAGGTGATACTCTCCATTTTGGAGCACCTTGGTGATGATGAAGGGACCTTCCCAAGCAGGAGCAAGCTTGTGAGGCCGTTCTTGATCCACTCGGAGCACAAGGTCTCCTTCCTGAAATGCTCAACCTCTCACGTTTCTGGCATGGAATCGATGAAGGTCTTGCTGATAATTGGTCAATCGGATCAAGGCCATCTCTCTTTCTTCTTCTAGAAGGTCAACAACATCTTGCCAAGCTTGTTCTGCTTCAGTTTTTGAGAAAAGTTCTACTCGAGGCGCGTTGTGAAGCAAATCACTTGGTAGCACGGCTTCAGCCCCATAGACCAAGAAGAAAGGAGTCTGACCAGTCGACCGATTTGGCGTTGTTCTCAATCCCCAAAGGATTGATGGTAATTCGCCTACCCAAGTGCCTGCCGCATGCTTGAGATCACGCATCAACCGGGGTTTCAGCCGTTGGAGGATCAAACCATTTGCTCTCTCTACCTGCCCATTCGACTGCAGATGCGCGACGGACGCGTAGTCGACCCAAGTTCCTTGTGAGGCGCAGAATGCTCTGAACTCATCAGAATCAAAGTTGGAGGCATTATCTGTGATAATACTATGAGGGACTCCATATCTGAATATCAGTTCTCTGATGAAACTGATGGCAGTTCTTGAGTCGAGATTCTTGATAGGCTTGGCTTCGATCCATTTGGTGAACTTGTCGACTGCTACAAGCAAATGTGTGATACCACTTCTGCCGGTCCTCAGGGGTCCAACCATATCCAATCCCCAAATAGCAAATGGCCAGACGAGTTGAATGGTCTTCAAGGCTGATGTAGGCTTGTGGGTCATGTTGGAGTAGAAATGGCAGCCTTCACACTTGTCGACTATTTCTTTTGCCATCTCGTTTGCTCGTGGCCAATAGAATCCCGCTTGGTATGCTTTGGCTACGATGGTCCGAGAGGACGCATGGTGACCACTGGTCCCCGAGTGGATATCATTGAGGATCATTCGACCTTCTTCTGGTGTGACGCATCATTGAGGAACTCCATTAACACTCTCTCTGTAAAGCTGTCCACCTATCACGGTGAAGGATTTGGATCGACGGACAATCTGACGGGCCTCATCTTCATCTTTTGGAAGCTCTTTTCTAAGCAGGTACGCAATATATGGCACCGTCCAATCGGGGGTGATGACCAAAACCTCCATGATCAGGTCGACCACAGCTGGGATTTCGACTTCAGTCGGATCAGTAGAACTTTTCGGTTGTGGGGGTTCTTCTGTGAAAGGATCTTCTTGAACTGACGGGGTGTGAAGATGCTCCAAGAACACATTGCTGGGGATGAGCTCCCGCTTGGAACCTATCTTGGCCAAGTCATCAGCTGCTTGATTCTTGAGTCGGGGCATGTGGTGGAGCTCTAACCCTTCAAACCTCTTTTCCAACTTTCTCACTGCATTGCAATAGCTAGTCATAGCTAGGCTCCTGATGTCCCACTCCTTCATCACTTGATTGACCACTAGATCTGAGTCGCCATAAACCATTAGGCGACGGACGCCGAGTGAAATGACCATATGCAACCCGTACAGAAGTGCCTCAGCTTCATTGTTGGAGGAATCAAAGTCAATCTGGAGAACATAACTAAGTTTATCGCCTCGCGGGGATACCAGGACTACCCCAACACGAGAACCATTTAGCATCTTGGACCCATAAAAGAACATAGTCCAATGTTCCGAGTGGATATGAGTCGGTTGTTGCTGCTCGCTCCACTCGGCGAGGAAATCTGCTATTGCTTGGGACTTGATTGCCTTCTTTGCCTCAAATATGATATCCAATGGAAGGAGTTCAATTGCCCACTTAGCCACTCGACCAGTTGCGTCTCTATTGTTCAGAATTTCTGACAATGGAGCATCACCAACGAATGAAATCGAGTGATCTGAGAAGTAATGTGCAACTTTCTTTGTAGTCAAATAAATTCCATAAACAAGCTTCTGATAATGCAGATATCTCTGCTTGGACGGAGTCAAGACTTCAGAAATATAGTACACTGGGCGCTGAACTTTGTAGGCTTTGCCTTCTTCTTCCCGCTCGACCGTGAGAACTGTACTAACAACTTGTCCAGTGGCTGCAATATAAAGCAGTAAAGGCTCTTTGCTGATTGGGGCAGCAAGCACCGGCTGGATGGAAAGCAGGGCTTTGAGCTCTGCAAACGCTGCGTCAGCTTTAGGAGTCCACTCGAACTTGTCAGATTTCTTCATCAGTCGGTAAAGAGGCAATGCCTTTTCACCGAGACGAGAAATGAATCGGCTCAATGCAGCCAAACAACCAGTAAGCTTCTGAACATCATGCACACGCATGGCGCGTTTCATTCGGAGGATGGCACAAACTTTCTCTGGGTTTGCATCTATCCCTCGTTCGGAAATGAGGAAACCGAGTAACTTTCCACCTGGGACTCGGAATGTGCACTTCGACGGGTTAAGCTTGATATCATATCTTCTCAAATTGGCAAAGGTTTCAGCGAGGTCAGTCGGTAGGTCGGAACCTTTACATGACTTGACCACTATGTCATCCATGTATGCTTCCACATTCCGACTGATTTGAGTGAGCAGGCACTTCTGAATCATGCGCATGAATGTGGCACCAGCATTCTTGACACCAAAGGGCATGGTAACATAGCAAAAGCACCTGAACGGGGTGATAAAAGTTGTATTTATTTCGTCGGGTCCATACAGTCGGATCTGATGATACACGGAATAAGCATCCAAAAAGGACAAACGCTCGCATCCCGCAGTAGAGTCCACAATTTGGTCGATGCGGGGCAGAGGAAAATGATCTTTCGGGCAGGCCCGGTTGATATGCTTGAAGTCAATGCACATGCGAAGTGAATTGTCTTTCTTGGGGACCATGACAACATTGGCGAGCTACTCGGAGTGGTATATCTCGCGGATGAACTCGACTGCTAGAAGTCGAGCCACCAATTCACCAATTGCCTTCCTCTTCTCCATAGGGGACCGACGGAGATGCTCTTTCACAGGTTTTGCTTTTGAGTCGACTCACAAACGGTGCTCAGCCAGTTCCCTGGGTACACCTGGCATGTCAGAAGGCTTCCGTGCAAAGAGGTCCCAGTTCTCACGGAGGAACTGGATGATCGCTTCTTCATATTTGCTGTCGAGTGTTGTTGAAATATGAGTTGGATCAGCATTGGGATCGGTCGGGTGAATGTGAACTTGCTTTGTTTCACCAGATGACTAAAATGCAGACTCTGAAGCAGGCTTCTTGGCACGTAACAAATCACTCGGATCTGCGTTCTTCTGGTATTCTTGCATTTCCACTCCTGCCATCTGTTCATCGGCAATCTTTGAGACGTTCTAGAGGCACTCTTCCGCTCTCTGTTGATTACCAGTGATTGTGATCACGCCCCTGGAACCAGGCATCTTTAGCTTGAGGTACACGTAACACGGTCGAGCCATGAAACGGGCATACGCAGGTCTACCCAGAATAGCATGATAAGCACTGTGAAAATCCATAACTTCAAATGTCAACTTTTCTTTGCGGTAATTCTTCGAATCAGTGAAAACCACGTCAAGAGTAATCTGGCCGAGTGAATCGGCTTTCTTGCCAGGGATGACACCATGGAATCGCATATTGCTTTCATTGAGCTTGGACATCAGAATGCCCATCTCTCGGAGAGTCTCAGCATACAAAATGTTCAGGCCACTGCCACCATCCATCAAAACCTTTGTCAGTCAAGTGCCCCAACGACCGGGCTGACCACCAATGCTTGCCGCCCTAGGGTTGCAACGTGCGCTGGATGGTCAGACTGGTCGAATGTAATAGGGGTCTTCGACCACTTCAGATATGTTGTCGTTGTCGGGGCAACCATGTTTACTTCTCTGTTGATGACCTTTAGTCGAATTTTGCTCTCAACATCAGCAAAAATCACCAAAGTGGCATTGACATTGGGGTAACCACCATCTTCCTCTTTGTCTTAATCCTTATCAGATTCCTTCTCTTTCTCACTGGGTTGGCCCTCTCGGAATTGCTGGATAAGGAATCGACATTGTCGAGTGGTATGCTTGGGATAACTCAGGTTCCCCTCTTCATCCTTCTTGGTGTGTATATGACACGGCAAATCTAGCACATCATTTCTTTATTGATATTTCACCTTCTTGGGGATCCAGGGGCCCTTAGGCTTTCCATTGAATTTTCCTTGGGTCACAACTGCGGCTTCCCTAGGGTTGCTGGCTCGGCTTTGCGCTTCTGTTTCCGACTGGAATTACCTCCTCCGGTGTCCTGGGCGACTGGTTTGCTCTTGCCACTACAGAGTCGCTCCTCTTCCTCACCGTTAGCGTATCGAGTGGCTATTTACATCATTCGGGCCAGGGTCATATCTCCTGTCCGACCGAATTTCAGGTTGAGCTCTCTGTACCGAACACCCTCCTTGAAGGCGCAAACTGCTTGGTGCCGAGACACATTTTCCACATTGTGATGCAAAGTGGTCCACCTCTGGATGTAGTCCCTCAAGGTTTCATTTGGTTTCTGTACACAATGTTGCAACTCAGCCAGCCCTGCGGGATGTTTGCAAGTGCCTTCAAATGTTCTGACAAACACTCGGGCCAACTCTTCCCAACTGTATATACTACCAGGGGCCAACTGATTTAACCAAGCTCTGGCCGAACCTTCCGGCATCAGGGGAAGATACTTCATGGCCACCTCATCATTTCCACCTCCAATCTGTACATCCACTCAGTAATCTTCCAGCCAAGTGTCGCTTCACTCACCGTGAACTTGTTCCTCCCCGCTGCCAACTTTGGTTGGGAGGATCTCAGCAGCTCTGATAGTCCTGCTGAAACACTCAGGTCTGGAGACGTGTACTCTGCTGCCAGTCAGAAGATCTCTGGCCAGCCCTTCTCTGTGTGCTCAGTTTCTGTCGACTAGAACTTGTACAAGAATTGACCTTGCATCAAATCCGGGCTCCCTTGGGTCGACTGGAACCCTCCGCTCGTCGCTATACGGGCGCCTATCATCATACTGCCGGGGCGCGTATGATCCACCCCTCGGAGGGGGCGTAGGCGCTCGACATCGGTCATCACGGCCGAGTCGATGCTCATGCTGCTCATGATTCCGACCCAGATACTGATCTTGGCGGTGCCCACGTCCCCCACACTGCAGAGGCGATCTTGGGCTATGAGCCGATCGATCAGATCCGCCACCACGCACTGCCAGGATCCTGTTACTGAGACCGAAAACTGCGTGTTCGCTGCTTCGCTGCCCGGAGCAATGCTCGGATCTGCATCAGGCCTCTACCAGCCTCTGATTGGGACGGCTGGATCAACTCTGCTATACGGGCTGCAGCTGTAAGATTCTGAATCGGAGTGCGGTATACCTAAGGTTCAAGCAGGAATAGTTGTCGCTATCGTCGACTGGACTCAGGGATCTGCCGTCGAGCGCGTTCATCGAGTGCATGCTGAAGGTTCTCCAGCCGAGCGCGCTCAGCCAAAGTGGCCTTGGAGGTCTCTCCAATGATGGGAGTGTGGAGTGCCTCCACGTTGCGGCGGTGTAGTTCCTCCCTCTGCTGCGAAGTGAGGGCTTCGGGATGGTATTCCTCGTGAACACGCGATGGATCGCCGCCGCCATCGCCGCCGTCGCCACGACGGAAACTAGGTGGGCTACGCGGTGTGTCGACCATCAGAACTTCCACCGCAGGGTCGCTGTTGTTGCACTCGGACAGGGTCTCGACGGAGCCAGACAGGTCGAAAATCCCGTAGAGAGATTCGTCGGGCTCGATTGCCGCGACATGAGGGGTGGCCGACTGATGGGCCACCGCATGATTTACCCACCGCTGAAGCCGCGATCGACCAGATCACTTGCGGCGACGAGCAGCGGGGAGCCAAGACGTTGCGGGAACCGACCGATACTGAGTCGACGGCTGCCGCAGAAGAACGCCGCGGACGCACGCGCGAAAATGCTTTGCCCCACGGACGGGGAGCGTCTCGACGTCGAGGGGGGCCTCCTGGAGCCAGGCGGAGTCATCGGCGATGAAAAAGAGCGCGCCGAGACGGATCTCGCGGCCCTCAGCCAAACCACCACCGGAAACCATGATGATGGAGATCGAGAAAATCGCAACCTCACCGGAAGTCGCTAAGACACCTGCCCCATGGTGGGCGCCAACTATCGTGGTTCTAAGTCTGACAGTAGAATAGGGGGTACGTAGGAGGAGGCAAGATCCTACCTACGATGAGGTTGTGCATGCAAGATTTACCAGTTCAGGCCCTTCTCGGAGGAAGTAAAAGCCCTACGTCTCGGTGCCTAGAGGCGATTGACTGGATTATGTGTGAACTTACAGGGGGTGCGAACCCTTGTGCCAGTGGAGGGGGTGGTTTATATAGAGTGCGCCAGGACCCCAGCCAGCTCATGTTACATGGAGTTCAATGTACATTAAGGTGAGACGTTACTGGTAACGCCAGCAATAAAGACATATAAATGATCATTAAGACTATGGAGTGGATGCCTGACCGTTGCCATCCTGAGTGACTTTAGATCTTCTGTACTCCCAGTGGTTTCTGGTATGGTCGAATGATTATATCCTGGTTGAATGGAATCGGGTTATCCGAGTGGAATTGTTGGTCGAGTGGGTTGCACTCTGTGGTGATTTCAGTCGGTAGATGTTGTTGTTCTTTGAATGTATTTGACTGTAGGGCAGTGTCCTTGGGAAGGGTGTCTAGGTCAGGCCTATTACCCTACTTAGGTACATGTCATCCTCACGTAGAGGCACGCAGATATTTGTGGAGGCTAGAAGACAAAGTACCTAGCAAGATCCTTGTCGAGGACGTCTGCGAGCCCCCGGCAAGATCCTTGCCGGGGACATCGACAAGACCGCAGCAAGACTCCGCCGCCCCGTCACCACTCTAGCATAGTGGCCGGCCTGCCAGCCTAGCAAGCACCTGTGTGGTGGCATGCAGATCTTCGTGAAGATACTGCCACCTCTCCAGCGCAGCAGCTGGCCAGCCAACTTAGCACTGCATGCCTCATCGGCATGGACGCGTGTCAAGATAGAGCGGGGTAGCGACGGACGGGACGGGTTCTACTCCCGTCCCCGATAAAGCTGAAGGGCATGTATGCAGCGCATATAATGCGTTTGTCCTAAGAAGCCGACGATAAACATAGACACTGTAGCTACTTTACACCTCCTGTGTGCCACTGTGGCAACCCCTTGGACATATAAAAGGAGGCCCAAATCATACTAGAGGAGGATTCAGACCTTTGAACCTCTCGGCCCAGCTTGCATGCGTAGCAGCTAGCCAAGGCTCAAGAACACAGAATACACACTCAAGCAGGTCTAGGGTTTTACGCTTCTCAGTGGCCCGAACCTGGGTAAAAATCTGTTGTGTTGATCATTAGGTCTGCTCTTTGCACCACTCCTCTTCCGTGCCGAACCGTAGAACGGATCCACGTGATCCCATAGGTGTCATTCACGCTGACACAAAGGGACTGGTCACTGGAAGCGGAACGGCCCCAAGTATTTAGCGGATAAGAAGGATGGCAAAGTGAACAAAGGTATATTTGATATACATGTAATTGATGTGTACCTTACTAATGCTCGTAGTAGCGCATGTGTATTTGATACTGGTTCTGTTGCTCATATTTGCAACTCGAAACAGGGGCTACGGATTAAACAAAGATTGGCTAAGGACGAGGTGACGATGCGCGTCGGGAATGGTTCTAAGGTCGATGTGATCGCCGTCGGCACGCTACCTCTACATCTACCTTTCGAATTAGTTTTAGACCTAAATAATTGTTATTTGGTGCCATCGCTGAGCATGAACATTGTATCTGGATCTTGTTTGATGCGATACAATTATTCATTTAAATCAGAGAATAATGGTTGTTCTATTTATATGAGTAATATATTTTATGGTCATGCACCCTTGAAGAGTGGTCTATTTTTGTTGAATCTCGATCGTGGTGATACACATATTCATAATATTGATGCCAAAAGATGCAAAGTTGATAATGATAGTGCAACATATTTATGGCACCGCCGTTTAGGTCATATTGGTGCAAAGCGCATGAAGAAACTCCATGCAGATGGACTTTTGGAATCACTTGATTATGAATCATTTGATGCTCGCAAACCATGTCTCATGAGCAAGATGACTAAGACTCTGTTCTCCGGAACAATGGAGCGAGCCACAGACTTATTGGAAATAATACATACCGATGTATGCGGTCCGATGAGTGTTGAAGCTCGCGACGGGTATCGTTATTTTCTGACCTTCATAGATGATTTGAGCAGATATGGGCATATCTACTTAATGAAACACAAGTCTGAAACATTTGGAAAGTTCAAAGAATTTCAGAGTGAAGTAGAAAATCATCGTAACAAAAAAATAAAGTTTCTACGATCTGATCACGGAGGCGGATATTTGAGTTACAAGTTTGGCCTTCATTTAAAACAATGTGGAATAGTTTCACAACTCACGCCACCTGGAACACCATAGCGTAATGGTGTGTCCGAACGTCAGAACGTGCATTTTATTAGATATGGTGCGATCTATGATGTCTCTTACCGATTTACCACTATCGTTTTAGGGTTATGCATTAGAGACATCTGCATTCACGTTAAATAGGGCACCATCTAAATCTGTTGAGACGACACCGTATGAACTATGGTTTGGTAAGAAACCTAAGCTGTTGTGGCTCCCCGGCTCAGAGAAATCGGAATGCCCCGTGTTCCAGCCCAGAGATCGAGGAGAAGTTTTCTGGAATACGACACTACTTAGCATAGAGAAAATCAGCTCTTTATTACAAGCTATAATGATACAAGGGGATTACATCGGCACGGCGACACTACGCCTGACACGGTTGCTCCATGCAAGCAGTAGAACAACACAAAGCAGCAGAATAACTACTGGCAGCGGAACAACGACGACGGTGATGAACTCCACTCCACAGGGACTCTGGCTAGAACGCTTATCCTAGCTCGCAAACAAGGGATCCATGACAAACAAGCAATCAAATTCGGCATGACCTGCAAACTAGCATGACATGCCAGGTCAGTACATTGAATGTACTTGCAAGCTCACAACAACCAAAGCAATCAGGACAGACAACAGCATGACAATTATAGGTTAACAAGGATTAACATGATAATATCATAACAACATGGCATGAACAACATGATACAACTAGAACAATACGAGCATGGCATGAACATATAAACATGATGACACTATCATGCAACATGACGACGTTATCATGCACCGACTTACTCTATTCGGGTTACCTCGTAACCATCAAGGACATCACACAATCATCTCAGGATCCAATCAAGCTTGGTATTAACAATACCGTAGTAATCAGTACATGACCATAAGGAGCTTGATCTTTACCCTCGACTCTCGCATAATACCACAAATATCCGTCAACTCCGTATCCTCGATACCACGGTGATCATCTCACGATCATAACCAATCTCTTTCTCATCATCGAACCAGGGTTGTTATTAAGCACATTATTATTATTACTGTTGACCCACAGTGTGACCAACTACAAACTAGGCCCTTATCCGCGGGCGTGGCTATCGATAGATTTAATGTACACTCTGCAGAGGTAGCGCACTGTACCCACACCACAGAAGCCATGGCCTCGGACTCCCATTCGGGTGGACCAACGGCATTCCGACAAAACCATCCTACTCCCATGACACTCTCCCGGCCACTCCGACAAACTCCCCTTTTGGCCAAGTCATGGGTGGCCCCATGCCTACCAAAGGCATCAACGTCCACCGTTGTGGCAAAACATAAACGGTCCCAAACAGGGACAATGGATCCATACTCAACAACGGGCATAGAAGGCTTATGCCGTCCTACCCGGCCAAGGTAGCGCCTGCGCATAACCTTCCCTCGTCGGAGGCACCGGCGAGAGGCATGACAATAGACCCCGTTAGGACCTCCCCATAAAAGGAAAATGTGGTTGCACTGGTCAGCTCAATATGGTGGCACCATGACTATGCCAACAGTTGTTCAAGTTCAATTTAATCCGGTGAAACTTGAATGCAATATGCTGAGCCATGATAAAATACATGATGCAATTACAATGCATGAGCATGATATAAGCATGGGGTGCAACATAACTATCAATCATATCAACAATGAATAATATCCAACTGAGCATGGCATAATGACGAGCATGAATATCACAAGTATAACACTACTCATAGCATAACATGATCACTAGCATCACCGATAAATACCAACCAAGAACATAGCAATAATAGCATGTAAACAACTAGATGCAAAGGAAACACGCATAGCAACGGTACTCGGTACTCGACATTAGTAATGCACCGTAGAACATGACCAACCCAACATGTGCTACTATCAATCATGGCAATATGAAAGTAATACTAGCAAGTAGTTCATGATAACAAAGTGAAAGAAAGCATAGCATGACGGTAACCACCGATCCATAAGCATAACCGAAATAACGACAACAGTAGCAAAACAAACATACAGTTATTAAATATTCAAGTTGAAAACCAATGCTAATGCATGGCTATCATGCAAATGGTGGTTGTGGCTTGCCGGGGGATGAAGAAGGCTCCGAGGAGAAGTGCGGTGAAGCCGCGGAAAGGTTCGCCGGAAACGATTCTCTCTCAAAGGGGGCTGATTAGGGGCAAGGGCAAAAAGGTCATATTCACAGTGCAAACCATAGTGAAAATGATGTTAACGGAACGGGCTCGACAATATGAAGATGTGGGCGTTGGATTCACCTCATTCAGAGTCTCGAGCAAAAATTTATAGCCCGACGAAGTCCAGGGACCAATCTATAAAAATATTTCTACAAACAGGCCCCTGAGTGAGAAAACAGAAAGTGCCTTAAGCGAAAATACGTTTTCAAAACTGGGAAAGTGCACTGACAACCGAAGAGCACCAAAATACGCTTTCTCCACGGGAAAACGTACTTTCGGGAGTACGCTTACACTTATCCATGTGGGGAGTGGCGGGGCCGGCTCTTGTGTGGCTGACAGGTGGGACCGAGGCGACGCGGGGCCCACCTGCCCTGACCATCTTCAACCGCCCGCTCGAGAGCGCGTCGGACCGAGGGAGGTGCTCTGCTACCTCTTGAGCACAGCGTTGGTTTTCCCTTGAAGAGGAAAGGGTGATGCAGCAAAGTAGCGTAAGTATTTCCCTCAGTTTTTGAGAACCAAGGTATCAATCCAGTAGGAGGCTACGCGCGAGTCCCTCGTACCTACACAAAACAAATAACTCCTCGCAACCAACGCGATAAGGGGTTGTTAATCCCTTCATGGTCACTTACGAGAGTGAGATCGATAGATATGATAGGATAATATTTTTGGTATTTTTGTGATAAAGATGCAAAGTAAAATAAAAGCAAAGTAAAAGCAAAGCAAATAACTAAGTGTTGGAAGATTAATATGATGAAGATAGACCGGGGCCATAGATTTCACTAGTGGCTTCTCTCAAGAGCATAAGTATTTTACGGTGGGTGAACGAATTCTTGTTGAGCAATTGATGAATTGAGCATAGTTATGAGAATATCTAGGTATGATCATGTATATAGGCATCACGTCCGAGACAAGTAGACCGACTCTGCCTTCATCTACTACTATTACTCCACTCATCGACCGCTATCCAAAGATGCATCTAGAGTATTAAGTTCATGGAAACAGAGTAATGCCTTAAGCAAGATGACATGATGTAGAGGGATAAATTCATGCAATATGATAAAAACCCCATCTTGTTATCCTCGATGGCACCAATACAATACGTGCCTTGCTGCCCCTACTGTCACTGGGAAAGGACACCACAAGATTGAACCCAAAGCTAAGCACTTCTCCCATTGCAAGAAAGATCAATCTAGTAGGCCAAACCAAACTGATAGTTCGAAGAGACTTGCAAAGATAACCAATCATACATAAAAGAATTCAGAGAAGATTCAAATATTGTTCATAGATAATCTTGATCATAAACCCACAATTCATCGGTCTCAACAAACACACCGCAAAAAGAAGATTACATCGAATAGTCTCCACGAAAGAGGAGGAGAACATTGTATTGAGATCCAAAAAGAGAGAAGAAGCCATCTAGCTACTAACTATGGACCCGAAGGTCTGAGGTAAACTACTCACACTTCATCGGAGAGGCTATGGTGTTGATGTAGAAGCCCTCCGTGATGGATGTCCCCCCGTGAGCTCCTAACAGGCCCCAAGATGGGATCTCGTGGGTACAGAAGGTTGCGGCGGTGGAATTAGGTTTTGGCTCCGTGATCGATCGCTTGGGGTGCGTGGGTATATATAGGAGGAAGGAGTACGTCGGTGGAGCAACAGGGGCCCACGAGGGTGGAGGGCGCATACTGGGGCGCACCCCCTACCTCGTGGCCTCCTCTTTGTTTCTTGACGAGGGTCCAAGTCTCCGGATCATAATCTTCCTAAAAATCACGTTCCCGGGTTTCATTCCGTTTGGACTCGCTTTGATATTCCTTTTCTGCGAAACTCAAATAGGCAAAAAACAGCAATTACAGGCTGGGCCTCGTTAATAGGTTAGTTCCAAAATAATATAAAAGTGAATAATAAAGCCCAATAATGTCCAAAACAGTAGATAATATAGCATGGAGCAATCAAAAATTATAGATACGTTGGAGATGTATCAAGCATCCCCAAGCTTAATTCCTGCTCGTCCTCGAGTAGGTAAATGATAAAAATAGAATTTTTGATGCGGAGTGCTAGTTGGCATAATTTCAATGTAATTCTTCTTAATTGTGGTATGAATATTCAGATCCGAAAAATTCAAGACAAAAGTTTAGTATTGACATAAAAATAATAATACTTCAAGCATACTAACAAAGCAATCATGTCTTCTCAAAATAACATGGCCAAAGAAAGTTATCCCTACAAAATCATATAGTCTGTCTATGCTCTATCTTCACCTCACAAAGTATTTAAATCATGCACAACCCCGATGACAAGCCAAGCAATTGTTTCATACTTTTAACATTCTCAAACTTTTTCAATCTTCACACAATACATGAGCGTGAGCCATGGATATAGCACTATATGTGGAATAGAATGGTGGTTGTGGAGAAGACAAATGGGAGAAGATAGTCTCACGTCAACTAGGCGAATCAACGGGCTATGGAGATGCCCATCAATAGATATCAATGTGAGTGAGTAGGGATTGCCATGCAATGGATGCACTAGAGCTATAAGTATATGAAAGCTCAACAAAAGAAACTAAGTGGGTGTGCATCCAACTCGCTTGCTCGCGAAGACCTAGGGCATTTTGAGGAAGCCCATCATTGGAATATACAAGCCAAGTTCTATAATGAAAAATTCCCCACTAGTATGTGAAAGTGACAAAATGAGAGACTCTCTATCATGAAGGTCATGGTGCTGCTTTGAAGCACAACTGTGGTAAAAGGATAGTAACCTTGTCCCTTCTCTCTTTTTCTCTCATTCTTTTATTTGGGCCTTTTCTCCTTTTTTATGGCCTCTTTTTTTCGTCCGGAGTCTCATCCCGACTTGTGGGGGAATCATAGTCTCCATCATCCTTTTCCTCACTTGGGACAATGCTCTAAAAAATGAAGATCATCACACTTTTATTTTCTTACAACTCAACAATTACAACTCGATACTTAGAACAAAATATGACTCTATATGAATGCCTCCGGCGGTGTACCGGGATATGCAATGAATCAAGAGTGACATGTATGAAAGAATTATGAACGGTGGTTTTGCCACAAATACGATGTCAACTACATGATCATGCTAAGCAATATGAGAATAATGGAGCGTGTCATAATAAGCGGAACGGTGGAAATTTGCATGGCAATATATCTCGGAGTGGCTATGGAAATGCCATGATAGGTAGGTATTTTGGCTGTTTTGAGGAAGGTATATGGTGGGTGTATGATACCGGTGAAAAGTGTGCGGTATTAGAGAGGCTAGCAATGGTGGAAGGATGAAAGGTGCGTATAATCCATGGACTCAACATTAGTCATAAAGAACTCATATACTTATTGAAAAAATCTACAAGTTATCAAAGCAAAGTATTACGCGCATGCTCCTAGGGGGATAGATTGGTAGGAAAAGACCATCGCTCGTCCCCGACCGCCACTCATAAGGAAGACAATCAATAAATAAATCATGCTCCGACTTCATCACATAACGGTTCACCATACGTGCATGCTATGGGAATCACAAACTTTAACACAAGTATTTCTCAAATTCACAACTACTCAACTAGCATGACTCTACTATCACCATATTTATATCTCATAACAATTATCAAGCATCAAACTTTTCTTAGTATTCAACACACTCATAAGAAAGTTTTTACTAATCTTGAATACCAAGCATATTAGGATTATTTAAGCAATTACCATGCTATTTAAGACTCTCAAAATAATCTAGGTGAAGCATGAGAGATCAATAGTTCCTATAAAACAAATCCATCACCGTGCTCTAAAAGATATAAGTGAAGTACTAGAGCAAAACTATATAACTCAAAAGATATAAATGAAGCACATAGAGTATTCTAACAATTTCCAAATCATGTATGGCTCTCTCAAAAGGTGTGTACAGCAAGGATTATTGTGGTAACTAAAAAGCAAAGACTCAAATCATACAAGACGCTCGAAGCAAAACATATATCATGTGGTGAATAAAAATATAGCTCCAAGTAAAGTTACCAATGGAAGTAGACGAAAGAGGGGATGCCTTCCTGGGCATCCCCAAGCTTTGGCTTTTTGGTGTCCTTAGATTATCTTGGGGGTGCCATGGGTATCCCCAAGCTTAGGATCTTGCCACTCCTTGTTCCATAATGCATCAAAATCTTTCACCCAAAACTTGAAAACTTCACAACACAAAACTCAACAGAAATCTCGTGAGCTCCGTTAGCGAAAGAAAACAAAAGACCACTTCAAGTTACTGTAATGAACTCATTATTTATTTATATTGGTGTTAAACCTACTGTATTCCAACTTCTCTATGGATTGTAAACTATTTTACTAGCCATAGATTCATCAAAATAAGCAAACAACACACGAAAAACAGAATCTGTCAAAAACAGAACAGTCTGTAGCAATATGTAACTAACGCAAACTTCTGTAACTCCAAAAAATCACCCAAAATAGGAAGACCTAGAAAATTTGTTTTTTGATCAGCAGAAATTGGAATCACTATTTTATCACGTTCTGGTGATTTTTAACAATTATTTTCATGAACAGAAAGTTTCTGGAAATTACAGCAAGATCAAATAACTATCACCCAAGAAGATCCTATAGGTTTAACTTGGCACAAACACTAATTAAAACAAAAAAACACATCTAAATAGAGGCTAGAACAAATATTTATTCCTAAACAGAAGCAAAAGCAAAAAAACTAAAAATAAAATTGGGTTGCCTCCCAACAAGCGTTATCGTTTAACGCCCCTAGCTAGGCATAAAAGCAAGGATAGATCTAGTTATTGCCATCTTTGGTAGGCAATTCTTCAATGAGACATCTATCATCCTTTGAAATTTCTTTATTTTTAGTAATGATCAAACTTTTAGGCACAAGACGAAAAATTCATTTGTAGCAAATGGTTCCTTAATGATAGCAACAAGATTGGGATGAATACTTATAGATTTGAGATCCACAGTTTCCTTACTAGAGGATTCACCCTTATTTTTAGGAACATACATAAGCTTGGCAATTTTAGTAGGAGGACTTGGAGTGTTCTTTACGGAAGAAAAAGCGGTTCCCAAGTTGGTAATGATATCTTCAAGTTTATCGATCCTAGTGGAATCCTGATTTATTTTCTCATTAACTATGGGTTCCTTCACTTTAATATTTTTCAAAGTGACTCCTACTTTAGATCCATATTGAGAGATTCGATTGTTGATCTTTTTATCCAAATTTTCAATTAACTCTACGGTAGCAACCTTATTTTCAGTAATTTCAAGCCTTTGCATTACATGTTCCAAAGTTAACATAGGTCCATTAACCAAAAGACGGGGTGAGCCAAACAAATATATCATAACATTATAAGAATCAAAAGTATCGCTACCTAAGAAATTCCCTCCGGTAATGGTATCAAGGATATATCTATACCAAGGATTAGCACCTACATAAAAATTGCGGAGAAAACGGAAGTAGATTGCTTCCCGGTAGATCTATTTTGAGCATTGCAAATTCTATACCAAGCATCTTTTAGATTTTCTCCCTCCCTTTGCTTAAAATTTAGAACTTCATTCTCGGGAGACAACGGGGAAGATAGAGGACTAGCCATAACGACAAGCAAGCGAAAAAGAGGCAAAAGAAAAAGAGAGGGTGAATAAAACGGCAAGGGTGAAGTGGGGGAGAGGAAAACGAGAGGCAAATGACAAATAATGTAATGCGGGAGATAAGGGATTTGTGATGGGTACTTGGTATGTTGACTTTTGCGTAGACCTCCCCGACAACGACGCCAGAAATCCTTCTTGCTACCTCTTGAGCACTGCATTGGTTTTCCCTTGAAGAGGAAAGGGTGATGCAACAAAGTAGCGTAAGTATTTCCCTCAGTTTTTGAGAACCAAGGTATCAATCCAGTAGGAGGATACGCGCGAGTCCCTCGTACCTACACAAAACAAATAACTCCTCGCAACCAATGCGATAAGGGGTTGTCAATCCCTTCACGGTCACTTACGAGAGTGAGATCTGATAGATATGATAGGATAATATTTTTGGTATTTTTGTGATAAAGATGCAAAGTAAAAATAAAAGCAAAGTAAAAAGCAAAGGAAATAACTAAGTGTTGGAAGATTAATATGATGAAGATAGACCCGGGGGCCATAGATTTCACTAGTGGCTTCTCTCAAGAGCATAAGTATTTTACGGTGGGTGAGCAATTCTTGTTGAGCAATTGACAGAATTGAGCATAGTTATGAGAATATCTAGGCATGATCATGTATATAGGCATCACGTCCGAGACAAGTAGACCGACTCCTGCCTTCATCTACTACCATTACTCCACTCATCGACCGCTATCCAGCATGCATCTAGAGTATTAAGTTCATGGAAACAG
The DNA here is from genome assembly GCA_021605205.1 of Aegilops longissima. Lineage (NCBI taxonomy): Eukaryota > Viridiplantae > Streptophyta > Magnoliopsida > Poales > Poaceae > Aegilops > Aegilops longissima. The sequence goes on from CM038677.1 coordinate 404,260,114, forward strand.
AATAACGCCTTAAGCAAGATGACATGATGTAGAGGGATAAATTCATGCAATATGATAAAAAACCCCATCTTGTTATGCTCGATGGCAACAATACAATACATGCCTTGCTGCCCCTACTGTCACTAGGAAAGGACACCGCAAGATTGAACCCAAAGCTAAGAACTTCTCCCATTGCAAGAAAGATCAATCTAGTAGGCCAAACCAAACTGATAATTCGAAGAGACTTGCAAAGATAACCAATCATACATAAAAGAATTCAGAGAAGATTCAAATATTGTTCATAGATAATCTTGATCATAAACCCACAATTCATCGGTCTCAACAAACACACCGCAAAAATAAGATTACATCGAATAGATCTCCACGAGAGAGGGGGAGAACATTGTATTGAGATCCAAAAAGAGAGAAGAAGCCATCTAGTTACTAACTACGGACCCGAAGGTCTGAGGTAAACTACTCACACTTCACCGGAGAGGCTATGTTGTTGATGTAGAAGCCCTCCGTGATGGATGTTGTAACGCCCCGGATACAATTTTCCATATTCGTAACTCCAACTCTTGCCTTTTCCGGAGATGCGATATGATTTTTCCTTCGTGGTTGGGTTTTTGTCTTCATTTTGCTTTTTGTTCATGTCATGCATTCATCATTGCATGTTTTGCATTGCATCATGTCATCATGCAACCATTTTTAAAACTCAACTAAATAAAGCGAGTGGATCCTCGGTCCATTTAAATTGAGGGATATTCACAATGGTGATTTCTCTTTATAACATATCCTCCCATATTAGGGAGCTATATTAAAAATATTCCATTAACTTTGGAATTAACCATAACACACTTGCAAAAATAAATCCCAATGCCTTTGTTATCATAATTCTTGGTCTCTAACTTTGCCATATATCATTTCATCATTTTCCAAGCTCCACCAAAATCTGAACATTTTGGACCTTCCAAACCCCCACTCCATATTTAAACTCTTTTGAATGTAATTCAAATGAGGTTGTATTCAAACCCTTCGACACGTCTCTTTGCAATTTTTCTGGATCAAGACCTTTTTGGTGAGCCCAGGAAAATTATCTGCGTGTCCAACATCTTCCCCTAACCTCCCTTTCTTTTCCTTCTTATCTCTGTTTTCTTTTAATTTTCTTTAGAGTGAGAGAGAGAAGAGAGCCCAGCAGCCAGGCCAAGCCTGCTTCCTCCGCTGCCCAAGGCCCAGCCGGCCCCTGCCTATCTAACCCTAGCCCCGAACCCCCTCCTCTCGATCTCTCCCTCTGGCCGCCAGCACCCACGCACCTCTCCTCGATCCCGCGTCGCGCCCGATCCCCCCACTCGCTCGCCCCCTCCATCCTCGTCCCAATCGGGAGGCTCCCGATCCGCCAAACCGTGATCCGCGCGCCCCAGCCTCGTCGGCCGCCAGTGCCTCCTCCTCCTCCGTTCGGCCTCAACCTCCAGGCCATCTCTGCCGGACCCGTCCGGCCATCGCCCGCTCCGGTGACCCGCCGCCACCCGCCACTGTCGGCGACCACCGAGAGGGCCACCTCGCGTCGCGGCCGCCGCTTCGCGCCCTCGCGTCGTGCTCCTTCCATGGCCACGCCTCGCCGTCCGGGCTGCTGCTCCCGTCGGCCCTGCCATTGCGCCTCCTCTCCGAGGCCACCTGGTTCATCCTCCACGCCATGGCCAACCCGACTCCAAGCTCCTGCTGCAGCCGCTTCTTCCCAGCACTGCCCTACTTCTCCGGCTTCGTCCTCGATCGGACAGCATCGACCGGCCCCGCCTCCAACGCCCGCAACTCTGGCCTCTCCTGCAGCACTCTTACACGCACCCCTCGTTGGCCTTCGATCCCCTGCCCGACTCCAAGACCGCAGCTCCATGTCCCGTGGACGCCAAGCTCTCTTCGGGACCTCCTCAAGACCAGAACGCCTACGACCGAGACCGACAAGTACCACTACGCGGATTCGCCAAGTCCGACTACAAAGCAAAGACCATGCACCACTCATCGTTCCTGTGGATTTTGGCAAGTACCCCTCACGCGGATAGGCCAAGGTCGACTACGCCCGATGATGCGACAAGTACCTCTATCGATGACTCGGACGTCTACGAACCGTGTACGACTACCGTCGCCAAAATCACGAGTACCTCTACCGTTGTCGTGTACCACTACTTCCTCTACATCGCGAGAACGTCTACTTCCCTCAACGAACTCGAACCGCTCCGAAAATGCACGCTTCAAAGGTATAACCCCGAGACGACGCCCGTGAACGAATGCATGTGTTGTATGAGATGCCCGTGTTTGCACCGTGTCCGAATTGTCACTCGTTTCCATGCCACTAACCCGTGGGAACCCGGTAGTCGGGAGCACCCCACCATCTCTAGCATGTTTCGCACATCCGCACGCTTCCTTTTGCACCGGTATATCCATGAGCTACCGGAACCGATATGTTGCCGTGGCATCATTTTCGGATTCGTTGCCATGGCACCCCTTTCTTCCACCACAGTGACAAATGCTTCATAACATGCTCATGTCAACATTTTCATAAAATTGCTTAAAACTTGCATATGTCATCCGCATCATAATAACAACATTTAAAATGTTTATATTTGTTGTTTCCATCAATTTGCTAAATGCATATGGGGATTTACCGGATTTGTTGTTTGTTATATCCGGCCCCATTTAAATTGTTTAGATGGTATAGTTTTGTTATGCTTCACCTATTGCCATGTTAACCAACATTTAATATTGTTGAGTACATAACCGAGATTAAACTAAATATGTCAATGTGGTGTTTTGTCAATATGCAACCCGTTGCATATGGGGCTCCACTTAACTTGTAGCATTGTTTGTTGCACTTTTCCATGCCATGCCTCAATAAACCGGACATGCATCATACTTGATTGTGCATCGTGCCATGTTTATGCTTGTGCATTTATCATGTTGTTTGTTTCTTTCCGGTGTTGCTTCTCAGTTCCGGTAATGTTGCGATTGTGAGGATTCGTTCGACTACTCCCGTTCGTCTTCTTCATGGATTCGTTCTTCTTCCTAGCGGGATTTCAGGCAAGATGACCATCACCTTGGATCTCATTACTATCATTGCTATGCTAGTTTCTTCGTTCTATCGCTTTGCTGCGTTACATACCACTTGCTGCTCAAGCCTCCCAAATTGCCATGAACCTCTAACCTTTGTCACCCTTCCTAGCAAACCGTTGTTTGGCTATGTCACTGCTTTTGCTCAGCCCCTCTTATAGCGCTGCTAGTTGCAGGTGAAGATGAAGATTGCTCCTTGTTGGATTATGTTTATGTTGGGATATCACAATATCTCTTATATTATTAATGCATCTATATACTTGGTAAAGGGTGGAAGGCTCGGCCTTATGCCTGGTGTTTTGTTCCACTCTTGCCGCCCTAGTTTCCGTCATATCAGTATTATGTTCCCGGATTTTGCGTCCCTAACGCGGTTGGGTGATTTATGGGACCCCCTTGACAGTTCGCTTTGAATAAGACTCCTCCAGCAAGGCCCAACCTTGATTTTCCATTTGCCTCACCACCACCTACTTTTCCCTTGGGAGTCATGCTCTCGAGGGTCATATTTATTTCAGCCCCCCCGGGCCAATGCTTGTCTAAGCGTTGGTCCAAACTAGAGCACCGTGCGGGACCATCCCTTGGCAACTTGGGTTATGTCGGTACCTATACGCTTCGCTTATCCGGTGTTGCCCTGAGAACGAGATATGTGCAGCTCCTATCGGGATTGTCGGCGCATCGGGCGGCTTTGCTGGTCTTGTTTTATTGTTGTCGAAATGTCTTGTAGCCGGATTCGAGACTGATCGGGTCTTCCGGGAGAAGGAATATCCTTCGTTGATCGCGAGAGCTTATTATGGGTTGTTGGGACACCCTTGCGAGGTTTGAACTTTCGAGAGCCGTGCCCGCGGTTATGTGGCAGATGGGAATTTGTTAATATCCGGTTGTAGTAAACTTGAAGTAAACTCTTCTAAAATGCACCAACCGTGTGCGTAACCGTGAGTGTCTCTTTTAGGGGTTGATCGAGAGGAGAACACGGTCTTTGGGTTATGTTTGACGTAAGTAGGAGTTCAGGATCACTTCTTGATCATTGCTAGCTTCACGACCGTTCCGCTTGTTCTCTTCTCGCTCTTATTTGCGTATCTTAGCCACCATATATGCTTAGTTGCTACTGCAACCTCACCACTTTACCCCTTCCTTTCCCTTTAAGCTTTGCTAGTCTTGATACCCCTGGTAATGGGATTGCTGAGTCCTCGTGGCTCACAGATTACTACACCACCAGTTGCAGGTACAGGTTATGCGATGATCATGAAGCGAGAGCGATGTTTATTTGTGTTGGAGTTCTTCATCTGCTTCTTCGATCAGGGGATAGGTTCTAGGTCGGCAGCCTGGGCTAGCAGGGTGGATATTGTTTGAGTTTCTGTTTATGTTTCATCCGTAGTCGGATGTTGATCTTGTGTATGATGTGTTGTTGTATTCGTGTGGCATTGTATGCCTTTTGTATGTATCCCCATCTATTATGTAATGTTGATGTAATGATATCCACCTTGCAAAAGCGTCTTCAAGATGCGCTTCTATCCTTGGTGGGACCTTCGAGTTCCTTTAGGATAGGGTCGCATCTTGGGCGTGACAAGTTGGTATCAAAGCCTCGACCGACCATAGGAGCCCCCTTGTTTGTTGGCCGTTGTTGAGTCTAGAAGAAAACTATTTTGAGTCTTAGGATTATATATATATCGGAGAGTAGGATTCTTTTTACTCCTCAGTCCTTTCGTCGCTCTGGTGAGGTCTCCTGACGTAGAAGTTTTGTCTCTTCTCTCCTCAAATTTCACTAATTTTTTTTTAGGATCACGCGGGTATCTTGGAATCGTTCCGATGGTTTTGTGACGAGAACATTGTTCTTGGTGCCTCCTGACATTTAGGGGTTGTGACAGTGTCCCGGGGAGTTGAGCTCCGAGGTGTTGTCGTCACAATTTTATCGTTGCGATTCGAATACCGAGCTTTGCCGACATCGAAAATCTCTTTTGTACAGTTGTTGGTGAGATAACCCGATAACCCAATCTCAAGCGAGCTCAGAGTATTGCCATAACTCGATAACGGATGCTTTTCAAGGTTGAGGTACATGATTTCGGAGTTTTCTTGGTTATGTGTTGACGGATGGATACAATCTGGATCTAGGTATTGTTAGTTTGGGTGATATATTTTGTGTCCCTGTATCCCCAACACCAGATTGCATAACCGAAAGTTTCGGAGTTTATAGGTGGGAATTCAAGTAGCTCCTAGAATATCTTTCCGACGGATGCATGATATGGGATTAGGTAAATCTCTATCATATGTATTTGTTCCGGCTTTTCCGCAAGCCAATCCTTTGTTTTGTTTTGAGTTGTGGTAGTTGAGTTGCTTCAATGTCAAGTGTTGATTCCATACCTTTCAAGCGGTGTTCTCATATTGCTATGTGAATACTAATCCTTCTTATCATCGAGGTCGTCATGTTAATTCTTTTCCCAACCGGCGTGCTTCTCTTCAAATGGATCTGATCATTTCAACATTTGCGAGATCAATTCTAAGTTTTCTCAACGGTGTTTGTTTCATCTGTCCCAAGTTGTCTTTGTTTTCCCTCCCTCTCACCCTTTTTCTTCAAGGACTCATATTTCTTAATCAAGTATCCATCTTATAGATGGGAAGTCTCTCCATTCTTTTTCGTCAATGTTCTTATCCGGTGATTCTCAGGAAGATACTAACGGAGCCTTAACTTCATCATTATTTGTTCTCTTTCTTCTCCAGTGGATTAATTTCAAGCTTTGTCAATCATATTTTTTTCCTCGTCTCAAATGTTTTTCTCGTACCGGTTCACCTCTTAATCATCCACTTCTCGCTATTCAATTGTTCCGGAGTGATGAAGATATCTCAGAAGATTCAAGTTTCCATTCTCAATTCCCTCAAGTTCTGTTGAGGATGCCATCTCATTCAAGCCATTTAATTCAACCGGTGCAACCTCTCTTTAAAATTGTTCAACTGTGTTTTCTTTCGAGTGGGCCCTAACCCACAAGTCTTTTCCCAGGATCTTACCTGACTCTTCTAATTTTCCCGGAGTTATTCTCAAATTCTTTTCAAGTGTGACGTAAGAATGGAGCCCATCAGTCACATGCCTTCTCCAAGGTCGCTTTCAAACTCTTTTCATCTTTGGCGCAACCTTTCCTCTTTTAATCCTTCCGGAGTTTCTCAACAATTCATGGTGATGTTTCTCATCGTCATTCTCAACATTTGAAGACCGAAGAAGAGTTTCTCTTAAATCTTGCTCCATTCTCTTCAAGATTCATGGTTCAAGGATGCCATCGTCTCATAATTGTTTTCGATTGTGAGAATTCTTTTTAACCATCCGGAGCATTTCATGAGTTGTTTCCATTTCTTTCCTCCGAAGGCCATCATGTCATAATTCCTCATTCCCAGCTTTCAGCTCTCGTTCTCTAAATCTTACCGGTGCATCATTCAAGTATTATCTAATCAGTTCATGATCTCTTCGTTCTCATGTATCTAAATCCTCTCAAGTATCTTCGTTTTCTTTTTCTCCAATTCTTCCCGGTGAATTGTGCCTTTGCTACGTTCATTTTCAATCCTTATGGTGGTTCGTTCAAGATTTCACTTCCTTCGTTATCATATTAATTCATTCGTTGTTTCCAAATTCCACCGGTGGTTCCATCAATACCTTCTCAAGTTTGCGCCATATCTATCTTAATCCTTTCTACGAGAATAAGCATAACATAATTCTTGTTCTTGTTTCATCCAAGTGTTTAATCCCTCCCTTCGGAGTTTGTTCATGATGAAATAATTCCCAGTTCTAGTGTTTCATCTTTTCTTTTCCGGAGTTCCATTTTTTTCCGCATTATCTTGTCGGGAAGCTCCATCTAAATCATCGCAAGGCTTCACTTTGTGTTTTCAACTTCTCTTTCTTTTTATCATCCTTTTATTACCGGAGTTCTTCATGGAGGCTCTACATGGTGGTTCGTCAAGGATTGTTTTCTCTCTTCAATTGTTCTTCAAGATTTCTCTCGAAGTTATGATCCGCAAGCTATACTCTAAGATAAACATGGTGCTTAACACATGTTTTATTTTGAGGAGTTCAAGCATTCTTCATCTTGCATTCCAAAGTGCAATTCCTTCTATCTTATCTTTTGAGATGGGGTTATGTCATCCTCGACAATTTCTCTTCATGTTTCATGGTTCACAAGTTGCCAAGAAGGAGATATTTTAAAACCATCATTTTCTCTTCGATCATGAGTTATTTCAACCCATCATAATTTCTTCGTTGAGGTATCTTGATATAGATTTCACATAAAAGCCTTCCATTGGGAATGTTGCTATTTGTGGTGCTTATCAATGATCCAAGTTTATCTCTCTATCCTCTCGGCGAAAGAAGTTTTTCATCTCTTCTTTGATCTCAAACAAACAATTGTTTTTCGTTAGTGGCATAATTTCACCTCAAGTGTTGAGATGTTTCCATAAGCCCACTGCAAGCTTATTCTTTTCGTTGTTGGTTTTCCAACAACTCAGTTATAACCTTCTTGGAAGGGTGCTTTCGAAGCTCATTTGTGGCAGAAGTTGGCATTTTCTTCTCCATTCTATTATTCCAATGATCTATCTTCTATTATTTCTTCCAGATGCATTGTGATGTTGCTCTCTTCACCCATCACCTCATTTTGTCAAGATCATGTTATTTTCTTACTTATCCATTTAACCGGGGTGTTGTGTCATCTCTTCAAGTTCTTTTCATCTTATCAAGTTTCCTTCTTCTTCCAGTCGGAGTGCTGTCAAAATTATATCAATCTTATTCCTGCTCTATCTAGTTTTAACCGGAGTGGTTTCAATATCTATCTTATCACAAAACCTCTTGGTTCTCGTCGTATCCCATGTTCTTCTTATCTAACGGAGTGTTCGCAATCTTGTTCATCTCCATTGTATTCTTCTTTAAATTGTTTAACCTCTGAAGGTTCTTTGGTCTCACTCGTTTGTCAAAGAAGCAACTTTGTTTTACCTCTTCCGTTTCCGTTTTTCTCCGGTGCCATTCCTAGATATCGGGACGAGATCCTCTCGTAGTGGTGGAGTGTTGCAACGCCCCGGATACAATTTTCCATATTCGTAACTCCAACTCTTGCCTTTTCCGGAGATGCGATATGATTTTTCCTTCGTGGTTGGGTTTTTGTCTTCGTTTTGCTTTTTGTTCATATCATGCATTCATCATTGCATCTTTCGCATTGCATCATGTCATCATGCAACCCTTTTTAAAACTCAACTAAATAAATCGAGTGGATCCTCGGTCCATTTAAATTGAGGGATATTCACAATGGTGATTTCTCTTTATAACATATCCTCCCATATTAGGGAGCTATATTAAAAATATTCCATTAACTTTGGAATTAACCATAACACACTTGCAAAAATAAATCCCAATGCCTTTGTTATCATAATTCTTGGTCTCTAACTTTGCCATATATCATTTCATCATTTTCCAAGCTCCACCAAAATTTGAACATGTTTGGACCTTCCAAACCCCACTCCCTATTTAAACTCTTTTGAATGTAATTCAAATGAGGTTGTATTCAAACCCTTCGACACGTCTCTTTGCAATTTTTTGGATCAAGACCTTTTGGTGAGCCGGGAAAATTATCCGCGTGTCCAACATCTTCCCTAACCTCCCTTTCTTTTCCTTCTTATCTCTGTTTTCTTTTAATTTTCTTTAGAGTGAGAGAGAAGAGAGCCCAGCAGCCAGGCCAAGCCTGCTTCCTCCGCTGCCCAAGGCCCAGCCGGCCCCTGCCTATCTAACCCTAGCCCCGAACCCCCTCCTCTCGATCTCTCCCTCTAGCCGCCAGCACCCACGCACCTCTCCTCGATCCCGCGTCGCGCCCGATCCCCCACTCGCTCGCCCCCTCCATCCTCGTCCCAATCGGGAGAGGATCCCGATCCGCCGAAACTGTGATCCAGCGCCCCCAGCCTCGTCAGCGCCCGTGCCTCCTCCTCCCTCCTTTCGGCCTCAACCTCCAGACCATCTCTGCCGTGACCCGTCCGGCCATCGCCCACTCCGGTGACCCATCGCCACCCGCCGCTGTCGGCGACCACCAGGAGGGCCACCTCGCGCTGCCCGCCCGCTAAGCGTCCCTCGCGTCGAGCTCCTTCCATGGCCACGCCGCCGTCCGGCTGCTGCTCCCGTCGGCCCTGCCATTGCGCCTCCTCGCCGAGGCCACCTGGTTCATCCTCCACGCCATGGCCAACCCGACCCCAAGCTCCTGCTACAGCCGCTTCTTCCCAGCTCCGCCCCTACTTCTCCGGCTTCGTCCTCGATCGGACAGCATCGACCGGCCCCGCCTCCAACGCCCGCAACTCCGGCCTCTCCTGCAGCACTCTTACACGCACCCCTCGTTGGCCTTCGATCCCCTGCCCGACTCCAAGACCGCAGCTCCATGTCCCCGTGGACGCCAAGCTCTCTTTCGGGGACCTCCTCAAGACCAGGAACGCCCTGACCGAGACCGACAAGTACCACTACGCGGATTCGCCAAGTCCGACTACAAAGCAAAGACCATGCACCACTACTGTTCCTGTGGATTTTGGCAAGTACCCCTACGCACGGATAGGCCAAGGTCGACTACGCCCGATGATGCGACAAGTACCTCTACCGATGACTCGGACGTCTACGAACCGTGTACGACTACCGTCGCCAAAATCACGAGTACCTCTACCGTTGTCGTGTACCACTACTTCCTCTACATCGCGAGAACGTCTACTTCCCTCAACGAACTCGAACCGCTCCAAAAATGCACGCTTCAAAGGTATAACCCCGAGACGACGCCCGTGAACGAATGCATGTGTTGTATGAGATGCCCGTGTTTGCACCGTGTCCGAATTGTCACTCGTTTCCATGCCACTAACCCGTGGGAACCCGGTAGTCAGGAGCACCCCACCATCTCTAGCATGTTTCACACATCCGCACGCTTCCTTTTGCACCGGTATATCCATGAGCTACAGGAACCGATATGTTGCCGTGGCATCATTTTCGGATTCTTTGCCGTGGCACCCCTTTCTTCCACCACAGTGACAAATGCTTCATAACATGCTCATGTCAACATTTTCATAAAATTGCTTAAAACTTGCGTATGTCATCCGCATCATAATAACAACATTTAAAATGTTTATATTTGTTGTTTCCATCAATTTGCTAAATGCATATGGGGATTTACCGGATTTGTTGTTTGTTATATCCGACCCCATTTAAATTGTTTAGATGGTATAGTTTTGTTATGCTTCACCTATTGCCATGTTAACCAACATTTAATATTGTTGAGTATCTAACCGAGATTAAACTAAATATGTCAATGTGGTGTTTTGTCAATATGCAACCCGTTGCATATTGAGCTCCACTTAACTTGTAGCATTGTTTGTTGCACTTTGCCATGCCATGCCTCAATAAACCGGACATGCATCATACTTGATTGTGCATCGTGCCATGTTTATGCTTGTGCATTTATCATGTTGTTTGTTTCTTTCCGGTGTTGCTTCTTAGTTCTGGTAATGTTGCGATTGTGAGGATTCGTTCGACTACTCCCGTTCGTCTTCTTCATGGATTCGTTCTTCTTCCTAGCGGGATTTCAGGCAAGATGACCGTCACCTTGGATCTCATTACTATCATTGCTATGCTAGTTGCTTCGTTCTATCGCTTTGCTGCGTTACCTACCACTTGCTGCTCAAGCCTCCCAAATTGCCATGAACCTTTAACCTTTGTCACCCTTCCTAGCAAACCGTTGTTTGGCTATGTCACTGCTTTTGCTCAGCCCCTCTTATAGCGCTGCTAGTTGCAGGTGAAGATGAAGATTGCTCCATGTTGGATTATGTTTATGTTGGGATATCACAATATCTCTTATATTATTAATGCATCTATATACTTGGTAAAGGGTGGAAGGCTCAGCCTTATGCCTGGTGTTTTGTTCCACTCTTGCCGCCCTAGTTTCCGTCATATCGGTATTATGTTCCCGGATTTTGCGTCCCTAACGCGGTTGGGTGATTTATGGGACCCCCTTGACAGTTCGTTTTGAATAAGACTCCTCCAGCAAGGCCCAACCTTGGTTTTCCATTTGCCTCACCCCCACCTACTTTTCCCTTGGGAGTCACACTCTCGAGGGTCATCTTTATTTCAGCCCCCCCGGTCCAATGCTTGTCTAAGCGTTGGTCCAAACTAGAGAACCGTGCGGGACCATCCCTTGGCAACTTGGGTTACGTCGGTACCTGTATGCTTCGCTTATCCGGTGTTGCCCTGAGAACGAGATATGTGCAGCTCCTATCGGGATTGCCGACGCATCGAGCGGCTTTGCTGGTCCTGTTTTATTGCTGTCGAAATGTCTTGTAGCCGGGATTCCGAGACTGATCGGGTCTTCCCGGGGAGAAGGAATATCCTTCGTTGATCGTGAGAGCTTATTATGGGCTAAGTTGGGACACCCCTGCAGGGTTTGAACTTTCGAGAGCCGTGCCCGCGGTTATGTGGCAGATGGGAATTTGTTAATATCCGGTTGTAGTAAACTTGAATTAAACTCTTCTGAAATGCACCAACCGTGTGCGTAACCGTGAGTGTCTCTTTTCGGGGTTGATCGAGAAGAGAACACTGTAACGCCCCGGATCCGATGCGCCAGGTGTCCGCCAGTTATTCGCTGTCATTGCCATGTGATTTTCTTGTGTGTTGCACTTTGCCATGTCATCATCTGCATTTCATATCATGTCGTCATGTGCATCGCATTTGCATACGTGTTCGTCTCATGCATCCGAGCATTTTCCCCGTTGTCCGTTTTGCAATCCGGCACTCCTATGTCTCCCGGCGCCCCCTTTTTCCTCTTTTCGTGTGTGGGTGTTAAACGTTCTCGGAATGGACCGAGGTTTGTCAAGCGGCCTTGGTATAGCACCGGTAGACCTCCTGTCAAGTTTCGGATCATTTGGAGGTCGTTTGGTACTCCAACAGTTAACCGGGTAACCGTGAAAGCCCTCTTTGAGTTGCAGCCCAACACCCCTTCCAAAGTGGCCCAAAACCCATCTAACTCCCCTCTATGCTCTCGGTCGTTCGATCACGATCGCGTGGCGAAAACCGCACCTCATTTGGACTCTCCTAGCTCCCTCTACCTATATAAACACCTTCCCTCCAAAATCGCAGTCCAAATCCCCGAAACCCTAAAAATTCCTCCACACAGACGGACATGTCCGCCGCCGTCCGGACAAACCAGCGCCGCCGCCGTCCCAACCCGCCTCGCCACGTGGCCTCCGCCGCCGTCCGCCGCCGCCCGGCCGCGGACCGGATCGAACCCAGCGAGCCCGTCCGCGCCGCCTCCGGCCCGCCCATACTGAAGGCTGACGTGCGCCGCGCCCGTCACTCCGCCCGCCGCCCGGCGCCGGCCGCCCTCTCCGCCGCGCCCTCCACCTCCCTAGCCGGCGTGCCGCCGCCCTCCGCCACGGGCGCGCGCCTCGCCTCCGGTCGCCCGCCGCCATAGCCGCCGCCCGCCGCCCTTCGCCGCCGGCCCCCGAAGCTTCGCCGCCCAGCGGTCCGGCCTTCTGCCGCGCAGCCTCCTTCGTCGCCCGTCGCCTCTCCGGCTCGCCGCCCGGCGAGATCCGCGAGATCCGGCCGGGAGCTCCTCGCCGCCCTACCCCCCCCAGCGCCCAACTCCGGCGTGGTTCTCCGTGAACCTCGCAATCCGTGCCGATGGTTGACTTTCCTCTCCCGAAATCCACCAAGTCCCGTTTCGCTAACATTTTGTTGCATTTTCATTGCATCGTAACTCTGCATCCGTAGCTCCGTTTTGGGCGTGTAATATGTCAAATTGTTCGCCTCGAAGAGTATATCATTTCATCTCATTGCATCATTTTCATTTGAGCTCATCTTGATGCCCGAAATGCTGTTGGAAGAGGGCTATGTGATGTTAGTTTCAGATTCTTATCAGAACATGCACTTTTGTCATTTTTGCCATGATTGATGTGTGCACCCTATGATCTTGAGTCCTACATGTGTTTTGTAATATGCCATGCCATCTTTACAGGGGTGTATGCCATGTATTTTTGTGATTTCTGTGGTGACTAGCATAAGCATGCAAGCTAGGCCTCATGATGTTGCTGATTTCAGCCCCTGTTTTGCTGATATTTTTATGCCATGTAAACTTGATGCTACCGAGAGATCCATGCATATTTTGAGATACTTCAGTAAGGATGTTTTGAACATATGGTTATTATCTATCCATCCATGCCCTTGTTTGCAATTATGGAGTGCCATAGCTTGAGTCAATCGAGCTCTACTTTTGCTATAAAATGTTTCCTGGCAGATTGTTTACATGTTATTCAATTTTGCCAAGGTTGTTGTAGTTGATCCTTGCATGCTATGTTGTTGTTATTGCCATGTATAGCTTCTATGCCAGGTCTTCTTACTGTGAGTTGCCTTGCCATGCCATTTATTGCTCTGTAGTGAGTGGTTCAAGCTCACCAACATGCCTACTTATTGTTGTTCCTGCCGTGTACGAATCTGTCATATAACTTGCCATGTTTACATGGGTGCCATCATATTTTCTGATCCTTTTTGGCTTATGGTCAGTAAGGGACATTTGTTCTATGCATTTAGTAGTATCATGCCATGCCTTTTTTGCCATGATAAGTTCCTGTAACATTTTGTTTGATAGCTCTAAACATTGCAACCTGATGTTATTTCTGCAAAGTCTGAAACTGTTATTATTTGCAATCTTGCCATGTGTGTTTGAGTATGTTCAAGTGATTTCTGGAGATAGCTCAGTGTTCATGTTTTGTCATGATTTACCTGTACATAATGCCCATGCCTTTTGTTTTCTTGTTGAGGTCCTGTAGCATGTTGTTTTGATACTTGCAATATGCCTACTTGCTGTTTTGGACAGATTGTTGCTATGACTTGTATAGGGTGTATGCGTTGAACCGTTGCTCCGTTTTGAGTGTGCTCTACATGAAACTTGCTCGTTTTTGCATATAGTTTCATATTATCTTGTTGCATCCTTGTTGTGAGGTGTTTTCTTGATGTTTGAATGCATTTTGCATCAATGCCATGCTTAACTTGTTTTGCTCATATCTTCTAGGCCGTAGCTCCGAATTAAATGAACTTTATATGTAACTTGACTAGAATTTCGTGTAGATCATCGTGGTGCATCTTAACTTGATGTTTAACAACTTGAACATAAGGTTTATTCAGATCTGGACAAATTTCGAAATTTGCATATGAGGACTTACCGGAATTGTTCTATGTTGTTTCCGGCCTCATTTAAACTTGCCTTGATGTGTTGTTCTTGTTTGCATCATCTCTTGCCATGAGTAGCTTCATCTAGATTTGTCATGCATCATGTTTGTTGTGCATCATGCCTTGTTCTTGTGTGGTGTGTTTACTATGTTGTGTGCTTCTTCTTGTTAGTTCCCGTTTCATTGCGATCGTGAGGATTCGTTCGTCTACGCTTGGTTCGTCTTCGTGGCTTCATCTTCTTCATGGACTCGTTCTTCTTCCTTGCGGGATTTCAGGCAAGATGACCGCTGCCCTGGATCTCACTACTATCATTGCTATGCTAGTTGCTTCGTTCTATCGCTATGCTGCGCTACCTATTAATTGTTGCTCAAGCCATCCCAAATTGCCATGTCATCCTCTAACCTTTTGCACCCTTCCTAGCAAACCGTTGTTTGGCTATGTTACCGCTTTGCTCAGCCCCTCTTATAGCGTTGTTAGTTGCAGGTGAAGATGAAGTTTGTTCCTTGTTGGAACATGGAGATGTTGTTCCTTGTTGGAACATGTTTACTTGTTGGGATATCAGAATATATCTTATTTAATTAATGCATCTATATACTTGGTAAAGGGTGGAAGGCTTGGCCTTATGCCTGGTGTTTTGTTCCACTCTTGCCGCCTAGTTTCCGTCATATCGGTATTATGTTCCCGGATTTTGCGTCCCTAACGCGGTCGGGTGATTTATGGGACCCCTTGACAGTTCGCTTTGAATAAGACTTTTCCAAAAGGCCCAACATTGGTTTTACCATTTGCCTCACCTATACCCCTTTATTTCCCTTGGGTTTCGGAGCCCGAGGGTCATCTTTATTTTAGCCCCGGGCAGTTCTCCTTCGAGTGCTGGTCCAAACCGAAGCGATGTCCGGCGCCCCAGGCAATCGGGGTTTATGCCAACCCGACGTCTGCTCATCCGGTGTGCCTCGAGACCGAGATATGTGCAGCTCCTATCAGATTTGTCGGCACATCCGGCGGCTTTGCTGGTCTTGTTTTATTCTTTGTCGAAATGTCTTGTAGCCGGATTCGAGACTGATCGGGTCTTCCCGGGAGAAGGAATATCCTTCGTTGATCGCGAGAGCTTATCATGGGCTAAGTTGGGACACCCTGCAGGGTATAAACTTTCAAAGCCGTGCCAGCGGTTATGTGGCAGATGGGAATTTGTTAATGTCCGTTGTAGACAACCCGAAGTTGATCTTAATTAAAATACACCAACCGTGTGCGTAACGTGAGTGTCTCTTTTCGGGTTGATCGAGAGGAGAACACGGTTTCTTGGGTTATGTTTGGCGTAAGTAGGAGTTCAGGATCACTTCTTGATCATTACTAGTTGACGACCGTTCCTTTGTTTCTCTTCTCGCTCTCATTTGCGTATGTTAGCCACCATATATGCTTAGTCGCTGCTGCAACCTCACCACTTTACCCCTTCCTTTCCCATTAAGCTTTGCTAGTCTTGATACCCATGGTAATGGGATTGCTGAGTCCTCGTGACTCACAGATTACTACACCACCAGATTGCAGGTACAGGTTATGCGATGATCATGACGTCATGAGCGATGTTTGCTTGTGTTGGAGTTCTTCTTCCGCTTCTTCTTCGATCAGGGATAGGTTCCAGGTCGGCAGCCCTGGCTAGCAGGTGGATGTCGTTTGAGTTTCTGTTTATGTTTCATCCGTAGTCGGATGTTGATCTCTTGTATATGATGTTGATGTATTCTTGTGGCATTTGTGCCTTATGTATGTATCCCTTCTATTATGTAATGTTGATGTAATGATATCCACCTTGCAAAAGCGTTCCAATATGCGGGTCTATCCTTGGTGGGACCGTCGAGTTCCTTTTGGATAGGGTCGCATATTGGGCGTGACAAGTTGGTATCAGAGCCTCGACCGACCCTAGGAGCCCCCTTGATTGATAGTGTAGTTTGGCCGCAGTTGAGTCTAGAATAAAATTGTTTTCTGAGTCTAGTTATATCAGAGAGTAGGAATTCTTTTTACTCCTCAGCCCCTTCGTCGCTCTGGTCAGGAATCTTGACGTAGGTGTTCTGAATTACTTCTCTTCCCCTTCAAATTTTTCGTTAGGATCACGCAGTTGGTTTTCCGATCGTTGGTTCTCATCTCTTTTCATCCGGTGCATATCTCGTCAAAGTGATTCGACCCTCTCCGTTTTGCAAGTTCAATCCTCAGTTGTTTTCTTTTCCCACCCGCCCACCCTTTTTCTCCTTGGAACCGGAGTCCGTAATCGAGTATCCATCCTACTCGTGCGAAGTCTTTGCTTTCTTTCCTCAATGATTTCAACTGTTGTTTTTCTCTTCAAGTTATTCATAGGTTTTTCCCCTTCCAAGTTGCCTTTGTTTTCCCGCCCTCCCACCCTTTTCTTCCCGGAGTTTGAGTCTGTTTCGACCATCTATTTCATTCGTGTGGAGTCTCTTCAGTCTTTCGTCAATTATTTCAACCGGTGAATTCTCGTCTCGTTCGTCATTCTTCATCCCTTTCTTTTTCCGGTGCACTCAATTCAAGTTTTTTTTCGGGTTGATCACATTCTTTTCCTGGATCAAGTGTTCTTCCTGCTCGTTCGTCTCTCGCCAGTTTATCCTTCCAGAGTGCTCAAGACATCTCAGGAGATTCGTCTGTGTTTGAATTAATTCAAGGTTGTCACCTCATTCAAGTATCTCAATTGTTCCGGTGCATCATCTATCTCTTCAACAATCCTTTTCAACGGTGTTTTTTCTCTTCAGTGGGCCCTAACCCACAGGTCTTTTCCCAGGATCTTACCTGACTCTTCTATTTCCTCGGAGTTATTCCCAGTTCTTTTCAAGTGTGACGTAAGAATGAATATCATCAGTCACTTGCCTTTTCCTAGATCGATTTCGAATCATTTCATTGTTGACTCAACCTGCTTTTCATTCTACCGGAGTACGTCAGTTATTTTGGTGGTGTTTCTCGTCGTCATTTGAAGACCGAAGAGGAGTTCCTTCTAAATCTTGTCCATTCTCCCGGAGATTCATGGTGATAGCTCGATGTTATCTTATCTAATTGTTTCAAGTCATGCAAACTTTTTTCATCCATCCGGAGTATTTCAGGAGTTGTTTTCCGTCTCGATCATCCGGAGGTCATCTTTTCAGAATAGTTCTTCGTTCCAAGTTTTCAGCTTCGTTCATCTCAATATTCTCCCGGTGCTTCGTTCAAGTGTTCTTTATTCAGCTCATGATCTCTTTGTCCTTTTGCATCTAATCCCCTCTAGCTTATCGGTTTTCCTAATTCTTCCCGGTGATTCATTCTCTTTCATCAGTCATTTTCGAATTCTTACGGTGGTTCGTTCAAGATTCTTTTCCTTCATTAGCATATCAATCCATTCGTTTCTCTCAAATCCTACCGGTGGTTCATAAAGACTTTCTCAAGTTTTATGTGATGTTTCCCCTTAATCCTTTTTCAACGAGAATAAGTAAGATGCGAAATCCATTGCTTGTCATCAATTTAATTTGATGAAGGATAAGCATACAATAAATCTTATTCTTATTTCATCCAAGTGAGTAATCCCTTCCTTCGGAGTTTGTTCTTGAGGAATAAATTCTAGTTCCAAGTGTTTTCATCTTTTCTTTTCCGGAGTTCAATTAATTTCCTCGGCCATCTTGACGGAACCTCCATCTAAATCAACGCAAGGCTCATCTTATTCTTTCTTCCTTCATTCGATCTCACCATCCTTTTTGTTATCGGAGTTCTTCACGGTGGTTCTTCATGATTTAATTCATTCTTCAAGTGTTCATCAAGATTCTTGTTGGTGGAATTCAAGTATCTTTTCTTCTCACGTCTCGAAGTGCAATTAATTCTCCGCATTCCTTTGAAGTGGAGTTTTGCATTTCTGTATTCTTCTCAGCTATCCAATTATTTCCGTTTGTGGCCGGTTTTCACCTTATGATCTTGAGATGTTACCTATAAGACCACAGCAAGGTTATTCTTTCGTTGTTGATTTTCTCAACAACTCCGTTCAATCCTTCCTTCTAAGTTCTTTTCAATTCTTCCAATTCTTCCGGAGGCATTGTGTTGTTCATCTCGTCAAGTTTCATCCCATCTTGTGAAGTTCATGTTCTAATCCTTCCATTTTCAGCCGGAGTACTGCCTAAATCCTTTCAGTCTTATTCGTTTCTTTTCTCATTCTAACCACTCCGGTTAGAACGAGAGGTTTCATAGCCTATCCGATTCCGTGAGCTTTCGATTCTCGTCATTCTCGTCGTTCCTCTCTTCTTCTCGAGTGCTCTCGATTCTTTGCTTCTTCTCTTGAGTTCTTGTTTCGCCTCATCCCTTTTCTCTTCCGTCTCGGTCCTAAGATCTCGGGACGAGATCTCTTGTTAGTGGAGGAGTGTTGTAACGCCCCGGATCCGATGCGCCAGGTGTCCGCCAGTTATTCGCTGTCATTGCCATGTCATTTGCTTGTGTGTTGCACTTTGCCATGTCATCATCTGCATTTCATATCATGTCGTCATGTGCATCGCATTTGCATACGTGTTCGTCTCATGCATCCGAGCATTTTCCCCGTTGTCCGTTTTGCAATCCGGCACTCCTATGTCTCCCGGCGCCCCCTTTTGCCTCTTTTCTTGTGCGGGTGTTAAACGTTCTCGGAATGGACCGAGGTTTGTCAAGTGGCCTTGGTATAGCACCGGTAGACCGCCTGTCAAGTTTCGGATCATTTGGAGGTCGTTTGGTACTCCAACGGTTAACCGGGTAACCGTGAAAGCCCTCTTTGAGTTGCAGCCCAACACCCCTTCCAAAGTGGCCCAAAACCCATCTAACTCCCCTCTATGCTCTCGGTCGTTCGATCACGATCGCGTGGCCGAAAACCGCACCTCATTTGGACTCTCCTAGCTCCCTCTACATATATAAACACCTTCCCCTCCAAAAATCGCAGTCCAAATCCCCCGAAACCCTAAAATTCCTCCACACCGACGGACATGTCCGTCGGCGTCCGGACAAACCAGCGCCGCCGCCCTCGCCAACCCGCCTCGCCACGTGGCCTCCGCCGCCGTCGCCGCCGCCCGCCAGGACCCGATCGGGCCCAGCGAGCCTGTCCACGCCGCCTCCCGGCCCGCGTGCGCCGCCGCCCGGCCAGCGCCCGCCACATGCCGCGCCGCGCCACCAGCCAACTCCGCCCGCCAGCGACCCGCCGCCGCCGCGGCCTGGCTCCCTCTCCGCCGCGCCCTCCACCTCCCTCGCCGGCGTGCCGCCGCCCTCCGCCACCGGGGCGCCTCCTCGCTCGGTCGCCGCCGCCATAGCCCGCCCGCCGCCGCCCTTCGCCGCCGGGCCCGAAACTCCGCCGCCCGCGGTCCGCCCGCCATGGCCGCAGCCTCCTTCGTCGCCCCG
This sequence comes from Aegilops longissima, assembly GCA_021605205.1. Classification (NCBI taxonomy): domain Eukaryota; kingdom Viridiplantae; phylum Streptophyta; class Magnoliopsida; order Poales; family Poaceae; genus Aegilops; species Aegilops longissima. The sequence continues at coordinate 404,279,768 of CM038677.1, forward strand.
TCGCCTCTCCGGCTCGCCGCCGGCCGGATCCGGCGAGATCCGGCCCGGGAGCTCCTCGCCGCCCTACCCCCTCCCCGCAGCGCCCAACTCCGGCGAGGTTCTCCGGTGAACCTCGCAATCCGTGCCGATGGTTGACTTTCCTCTCCCCCGAAATCCACCAAGTCCCCGTTTCTGCTAACATTTTGTTGCATTTTCATTGCATCATAACTCTGCATCCGTAGCTCCGTTTTGGGCGTGTAATATGTCAAATTGTTCGCCTCGAAGAGTAGATCATTTCATCTCATTGCATCATTTTCATTTGAGCTCATCTTGATGCCCGAAATGCTGTTGGAAGAGGGCTATGTGATGTTAGTTTCAGATTCTTATCAGAACATGCACTTTTGTGATTTTTGCCATGATTGATGTGTGCACCCTATGATCTTGAGTCCTACATGTGTTTTGTAATATGCCATGCCATCTTTACAGGGGTGTATGCCATGTATTTTTGTGATCTCTGTGGTGACTAGCACAAGCATGCAAACTAGGCCTCATGATGTTGCTGATTTCAGCCCCTGTTTTGCTGATATTTTTATGCCATGTAAACTTGATGCTACCGAGAGATCCATGCATATTTTGAGATACTTCAGTAAGGATGTTTTGAACATATGGTTATTATCTATCCATCCATGCCCTTGTTTGCAATTATGGAGTGCCATAGCTTGAGTCAATCGAGCTCTACTTTTGCTATAAAATGTTTCCTGGCAGATTGTTTACATGTTATTCAATTTTGCCAAGGTTGTTGTAGTTGATCCTTGCATGCTATGTTATTGTTATTGCCATGTATAGCTTCTATGCCAGGTCTTCTTACTGTGAGTTGCCTTGCCATGCCATTTATTGCTCTGTAGTGAGTGGTTCAAGCTCATCAACATGCCTACTTATTGTTGTTCCTGCCGTGTATGAATTGTCATATAACTTGCCATGTTTACATGGGTGCCATCATATTTTCTGATCCTTTTTGGCTTATGGTCAGTAAGGGACATTTGTTCTATGCATTTAGTAGTATCATGCCATGCCTTTTTTTGCCATGATAAGTTCCTGTAACATTTTGTTTGATAGCTCTAAACATTGCAACTTTGATGTTATTTCGCAAAGTCTGGCTGTTATTATTTGCAATCTTGCCATGTGTGTTTGAGTATGTTCTAGTGATTTCTGGAGATAGCTCAGTGTTCACGTTTTGTCATGCTTTACCTGTACATCATGCCCATGCCTTTTGTTTTCTTGTTGAGGTCCTGTAGCATGTTGTTTTGATACTTGCAATATGCCTATTTGCTGTTTTGGACAGATTGTTGCTATGACTTGTATATGGTGTATGTGTTGAACCGTTGCTCCGTTTTGAGTGTGCTCTATATGAAACTTGCTCGTTTTTGCATGTAGTTTCATATTATCATGTTGCATCCTTGTTTTGAGGTGTTTTCTTGATGTTTGAATGCATTTTGCATCAATGCCATGCTTAACTTGTTTTGCTCATATCTTCTAGGCCGTAGCTCCGAATTAAATGAACTTTATATGTAACTTGACTATAATTTCGTGTAGATCATCGTGGTGCATCTTAACTTGCTGTTTAACAACTTGAACATAAGGTTTATTCAGATCTGGACCAATTTCGAAATTTGCATATGAGGACTTACCGAAATTGTTCTATGTTGTTTCCGGCCTCATTTAAACTTGCCTTGATGTGTTGTTCTTGTTTGCATCATCTCTTGCCATGAGTAGCTTCATCTAGATTTGTCATGCATCATGTTTGTTGTGCATCATGCCTTGTTCTTGTGTGGTGTGTTTACTATGTTGTGTGCTTCTTCTTGTTAGTTCCCGTTTTGTTGCGATCGTGAGGATTCGTTCGTCTACGCTTGGTTCGTCTTCGTGGCTTCATCTTCTTCATGGACTCGTTCTTCTTCCTTGCGGGATTTCAGGCAAGATGACCGCTGCCCTGGATCTCACTACTATCATTGCTATGCTAGTTGCTTCATTCTATCGCTATGCTGCGCTACCTATTACCTGTTGCTCAAGCCATCCCAAATTGCCATGTCAGCCTCTAACCTTTTGCACCCTTCCTAGCAAACCGTTGTTTGGCTATGTTACCGCTTTGCTCAGCCCCTCTTATAGCGTTGTTAGTTGCAGGTGAAGATGAAGTTTGTTCCTTGTTGGAACATGGAGATGTTGTTCCTTGTTGGAACATGTTTACTTGTTGGGATATCACAATATATCTTATTTAATTAATGCATCTATATACTTGGTAAAGGGTGGAAGGCTCGGCCTTATGCCTGGTGTTTTGTTCCACTCTTGCCGCCCTAGTTTCCATCATATCGGTATTATTTTCCCGGATTTTGCGTCCCTAACGCGGTCGGGTGATTTATGGGACCCCCTTGATAGTTCGCTTTGAATAAGACTTTTCCAGCAAGGCCCAACATTGGTTTTACCATTTGCCTCACCTATACCCCTTTTATTTCCCTTGGGTTTCCGGAGCCCGAGGGTCATCTTTATTTTAGCCCCCCCGGGCCAGTTCTCCTTCGAGTGCTGGTCCAAACCGAGCGATGTCCGGTGCCCCACAGGCAATCGGGGTTTATGCCAACCCGACGTCTGCTCATCCGGTGTGCCACGAGACCGAGATATGTGCAGCTCCTATCAGGATTTGTCGGCACATCCGGGCGGCTTTGCTGGTCTTGTTTTATTCTGTCGAAATGTCTTGTAGCCGGATTCCGAGACGATCGGGTCTTCCGGGAGAAGGAATATCCTTCGTTGATCGCGAGAGCTTATCATGGGCTAAGTTGGGACACCCTGCAGGGTATAAACTTTCGAAAGCCGTGCCCGCGGTTATGTGGCAGATGGGAATTTGTTAATGTCCGGTTGTAGAAAACCCGAAGTTGATCTTAATTAAAATACACCAACCGTGTGCGTAACCGTGAGTGTCTCTTTTCGGGGTTGATCGAGAGGAGAACACGGTTTCTTGGGTTATGTTTGACGTAAGTAGGAGTTCAGGATCACTTCTTGATCATTACTAGTTGACGGCCGTTCCTTTGTTTCTCTTCTCGCTCTCATTTGCGTATGTTAGCCACCATATATGCTTAGTCGCTGCTGCAACATCACCACTTTACCCCTTCCTTTCCCATTAAGCTTTGCTAGTCTTGATACCCATGGTAATGGGATTGCTTGAGTCCTCGTGGCTCACAGATTACTACACCACCGATTGCAGGTACAGGTTATGCGATGATCATGGCGTGAGAGCGATGTTTGCTTGTGTTGGAGTTCTTCTTCCGCTTCTTCTTGATCGGGGATAGGTTCCAGGTCGGCAGCCCGGCTAGCGTGGTGGATGTCGTTTGAGTTTCTGTTTATGTTTCATCCGTAGTCGGATGTTGATCTCTTGTATATGATGTTGATGTATTCTTGTGGCATTTGTGCCTTATGTATGTATCCCCTTCTATTATGTAATGTTGATGTAATGATATCCACCTTGCAAAAGCGTTCCAATATGCGGGTCTATCCTTGGTGGAACCGTCGAGTTCCTTTTGGATAGGGTCGCATATTGGGCGTGACAAACACGGTCTTTGGGTTATGTTTGACGTAAGTTGGAGTTCAGGATCACTTCTTGATCATTGCTAGCTTCACGACCGTTCCACTTGTTCTCTTCTCGCTCTTATTTGCGTATGTTAGCCACCATATATGCTTAGTAGCTGCTGCAACCTCACCACTTTACCCCTTCCTTTCCCTTTAAGCTTTGCTAGTCTTGATACCCCTGGTAATGGGATTGCTGAGTCCTCGTGGCTCATAGATTACTACACCACCAGTTGCAGGTACAGGTTATGCGGTGATCATGGCCGAGAGCGATGTTTATTTGTGTTGGAGTTATTCATCGCTTCTTGATCGGGGATAGGTTCGGTCGGCAGCTGGGCTAGCGAGGGTGGATATTGTTTGAGTTTACATTTATGTTTCATCCGTAGTCGGATGTTGATCTTGTATATGATGTGTTGTTGTATTCGTGTGGCATTGTATGCCTTTTGTATGTATCCCCATCTATTATGTAATGTTGATGTAAGATATCCACCTTGCAAAAGCGTCTTCAAGATGCGCTTCTATCCTTGGTGGGACCTTCGAGTTCCTTTAGGATAGGGTCGCATCTTGGGCGTGACAGATGTCCCCTCCGGCGGAGCTCCGGAACAGGCCCCAAGATGGGATCTCGTGGGTACAGAAGGTTGCGATGGTGGAATTAGGTTTTTGGCTCCGTATCTGATCGTTTGGGGGTATGTAGGTATATATAGGAGGAAGGAGTACGTCGGTGGAGCAACAGGGGGCACACGAGGGGGAGGGCACGCCCTGGGGGGGTGGGCGCACCCCCTACCTCGTGGCCTCCTCTTTTGTTTCTTGACGTAGGGTCCAAGTCTCCTGGATCATAATCTTCCTAAAAATCACGTTCCCGAAGGTTTCATTCCGTTTGGACTCTGTTTGATATTATTTTTCTGCGAAACTCTGAAATAGGCAAAAAACAGCAATTCTGGGCTGGGCCTCCGGTTAATAGGTTAGTTCCAAAAATAATATAAAAGTAAATAATAAAGCCCAATAATGTCCAAAACAGTAGATAATATAGCATGGAGCAATCAAAAATTATAGATACGTTGGAGATGTATCAAGCATCCCCAAGCTTAATTCCTGCTCGTCCTCGAGTAGGTAAATGATAAAAACAGAATTTTTGATGCGGAGTGCTACTTGGCATAATTTCAATGTAATTCTTCTTAATTGTGGTATGAATATTCAGATCCGAAAGATTCAAGACAAAAGTTTAGTATTGACATAAAAATAATAATACTTCAAGCATACTAACAAAGCAATCATGTCTTCTCAAAATAACATGACCAAAGAAAGTTATCCCTACAAAATCATATAGTCTGGCTATGCTCTATCTTCACCACACAAAGTACTTAAATCATGCACAACCCCGATGACAAGCCAAGCAATTGTTTCATACTTTTAACATTCTCAAACTTTTTCAATCTTCACACAATACATGAGCGTGAGCCATGTATATAACACTATATGTGGAATAGAATGGTGGTTGTGGAGAAGACAAAAGGGAGAAGATAGTCTCACATCAACTAGGCGAATCAACGGGCTATGGAGATGCCCATCAATAGATATCAATGTGAGTGAGTAGGGATTGCCATGCAATGGATGCACTAGAGCTATAAGTATATGAAAGCTCAACAAAAGAAACTAAGTGGGTGTGCATCCAACTCGCTTGCTCGCGAAGACCTAGGGCATTTTGAGGAAGCCCATCATTGGAATATACAAGCCAAGTTCTATAATGAAAAATTCCCCACTAGTATGTGAAAGTGACAAAATTTGAGACTCTCTATCATGAAGGTCATGGTGCTGCTTTGGAGCACAAGTGTGGTAAAAGGATAGTAACATTGTCCCTTATCTCTTTTTCTCTCATTCTTTTATTTGGGCCTTTTCTCCTTTTTTTATGGCCTCTTTTTTTCGTCCGGAGTCTCATCCCGACTTGTGGGGGAATCATAGTCTCCATCATCCTTTTCCTCACTTGGGACAATGCTCTAAAAAATGAAGATCATCACACTTTTATTTTCTTCCAACTCAACAATTACAACTCGATACTTAGAAAAAAATGTGACTCTATATGAATGCCTCCGGCGGTGTACCAGGATATGCAATGAATCAAGAGTGACATGTATGAAAGAATTATGAACGGTGGTTTTGCCACAAATACGATGTCAACTACATGATCATGCTAAGCAATATGACAATAATGGAGCATGTCATAATAAGCGGAACGGTGGAAATTTGCATGGCAATATATCTCGGAGTGGCTATGGAAATGCCATGATAGGTAGGTATGGTGGCTGTTTTGAGGAAGGTATATAGTGGGTGTATGATACCGGTGAAAAGTGCGCGGTATTAGAGAGGCTAGCAATGGTGGAAGGAAGAAAGGTGCGTATAATCCATGGACTCAACATTAGTCATAAAGAACTCATATACTTATTGCAAAAATCTACAAGTTATCAAAGCAAAGTATTATGCGCATGCTCCTAGGGGGATAGATTGGTAGGAAAAGACCATCGCTCATCCCCGACCGCCACTCATAAGGAAGACAATCAATAAATAAATCATGCTCCGAATTCATCACATAACGGTTCACCATACGTGCATGCTATGGGAATCACAAACTTTAACACAAGTATTTCTCAAATTCACAACTACTCAACTAGCATGACTCTAATATTACCATATTTATATCTCAAAACAATTATCAAGCATCAAACTTTTCTTAGTATTCAACACACTCATAAGAAAGTTTTTACTAATCTTGAATACCAAGCATATTAGGATTATTTAAGCAATTACCATGCTATTTCAGACTCTCAAAATAATCTAAGTGAAGCATGAGAGATCAATAGTTTCTATAAAACAAATCCATCACCGTGCTCTAAAAGATATAAGTGAAGTACTAGAGCAAAACTATATAACTCAAAAGATATAAGTGAAGCACATAGAGTATTCTAACAATTTCCAAATCATGTATGGCTCTCTCAAAAGGTGTGTACAGAAAGGATTATTGTGGTAAACTAAAAAGAAAAGACTCAAATCATACAAGACGTTCGAAGCAAAACACATATCATGTGGTGAATAAAAATGTAGCTCCAAGTAAAGTTACCGATGGAAGTAGATTTAAAGAGGGATGCCTTCCGGGCATCCCCAAGCTTTAACTTTTGGTGTCCTTAGATTATCTTGGGAGTGCCATGGGCATCCCCAAGCTTAGGCTCTTGCCACTCCTTGTTCCATAATCCATCAAAATCTTTCACCCAAAACTTGAAAACTTCACAACACAAAACTCAACAGAAATCTCGTGAGCTCCGTTAGCGAAAGAAAACAAAAGACCACTTCAAGGTACTGTAATGAACTCATTATTTATTTATATTGGTGTTAAACCTACTGTATTCCAACTTCTATATGGTTTGTAAACTATTTTACTAGCCATAGATTCATCAAAATAAGCAAACAACACACGAAAAACAGAATTTGTAAAAAACAGAACATCTGTAGTAATCTGTAACTAACGCCTCGACGGAGAATGCCGGCAACTCTGGCCGCCGTTCGTGACGTACGACCTACCGAAATTCTCAGCGCGACGAGCCGGATCCGTTACCGGTGGAAGGAGACGTCGGGGAGCAAAGGGTTGAGGAGGACAAGGGCCGTGACGGAGGGAGATTTGGTTGGAGTTGGGCGTCTCGACCAGAGGCCACCGGAGGAGTAGGAAAAGGGTGGAGGGGCTTGGGTGGACCGCGGGAGGTGCCCTGGAGGTGGATAGGAGGAGAGAGAAAGGCTAGCTTGCCGGAATCGAGGTGGGGTTCGCCGGTGGTCGAGGCAACAGAGAGAGGGCAGGGGGCATCTTCGAGCTTGATGGAGGGGCTAGGCGAGGTCCTGGGAGGTGGGTGAGGCGAGTGGTGTGCTCGGGAGGTCGCACGGAGGGCTACTTATAGCCGGGGTGAGGGACACGGGCTCGGGTGCCGCTGCTTGCGCTCGGCCAAGGCTCTGGCGACGCGCAACAATCACGGGGAGGCACGGGAACGTGACGAAGGGGGGTGCGGACGAGGCGCAGAGGTCACGGAGACGAGCTATGCTCGAGGACACGAGGAGGAAGAAGCCACGACGCGAACAGAGATGGTCGGCTATAGGTTTCTCGTGGGCGCGCGACGGGCGCCAGCGAGGAGGTTTCCGGTGAGTGAGGTGGCTCCAGGGGGAAGGCGACGACCCGGTGAAGCCGTTGGACAGGCTCACGCGCGCGAAGACGACGAGAGGGAGAGTGGCCGGAGCTAGAAGACGTCCTGGACGCGGCCAACGGTAGCAGAGCACGCGCATTGCATGCCAAAGCCCGTGATCACCGCGTGCACTAGTGCACACAGTGCCACACAGTCGGCCAAATGATATCTGGGGTGGAGTCCCTCCAAGGTAGGTTGCAACAGAGGTGGTAGCTCGGTTAAAGACTCTGCGGTTAAATGGTAAGTGAGCTCTGAAGTTTCCTGTTGCAAACTTGATCAGGAAACAGTGATCAACTGAGGTGAGATTAGAGCCACATATGATGTCTAGGGAGTTTAGGTTAGGAAGGACTAAAATCCTCTTAATTATGAGATGATTTGGACCAATATTTAATATAGTGGCTTAACAACCACATAACTTGGTCCAGTAACAAGAACAGGAAGAGGCACTCACATAGAGTGATGAATTGAGTTGCAAATGGGCATGGCATGATGATTTAGGCATATGAGAGTGCCATCAAAACTTTATGCCATTTGGCCAAGCCAAAATTGTACTTCCTTCATGCAACACTTCTCTGGACAGAAACTTAGGAAAAATCCTGAGGGAAAATGGCATGATGAAATGAGCCTAAATCTTGTGGAGATAGGTTATATAGGTAGGAGAAGGTCCTGGAAAATTTTCAGCAATAATGGAGCAATATAAAATGTACTTGCTTCACTAACTGAAAATTTGGACAGAAACAGAGATTTGAAGCTGTGCCCACATGGGTGCATTGCATGAGCTCAAATCTTGTGGAGAGCTTTGATTTGATAATATGAAGGACCATGCATAATTACAACTCATTTGAACCATCCTAACTAGTACTTCCTTCACAACCAATTCCCTCAGACAGGAACTTTGAAAAATTGCTCAGGGATATTCACTAGGCAAATTAAGTTGAATTTTGGCATGAGGCAATTATCTGGACATGAAAAGGTGTCCAAAAAGTTTGGGGTCAGTTGGGCAAAGGTAAATGGCACCTGCTTCACAATTTGTCATTTAGGACAGAATATGAAAATAATTAATTGAGCATGATGAGGAACATGGAGAATGAAGTATTTTGCCATATTTGAGGAAGATATGACCCAAAAAATTTATGAGAATTATTTGGGAATTTTGGGAGTGATAGAAATATAGGTTGTTTCACAACCTAGGGCAAATTGGGTTATTCCTTTAATAGAAAAGGTATATTCCCAAGGAAAAGAATATTGGGGTTTGGTCCAAGATGGAAATGGCAAAGTCCTGGCAAGGGTTTGAGGATGACAAGCCACTGTGGAAAGAAAGAAGAGGGCATCTTCTTCAGTTTCCAGACCACATAGCCATGGAAAAAGGAAACTCAAGCAAAAATCTCAAAGAAATGAAAGAAAAAGAAAGGGCCAAAAATCAGGCTGTGACAACTCTCCCCCCTTAAAGAAATCTCGTCCTCGAGATTTGGTTGCTCAGGGAACAAGTATGCATATACTGACTTAAGGAGACCGTTTCCAACTCGGGTGTCCTTTTTCCTTTATTGATTGTTCCCATTAAATTCTTAATCTGACTTACCTGACTGGCTCTGGGGTGGTTTGCTTCACTATATCCATATCCTGACAGATCTTACCTCACATTTTCATGCTTATACTGGCTCCAGTTATTTCTGTATCCACTAACTTGGCTAAGTGTGATTTGTTATCATGACTGAAATATATGCCCGTCTCACAAATCCGAGAGTGATTTCCAATTGCTGTGGCTGTACTGACAAACTCCCATGAATTTGGTGATCAGATTTTTCCTGATGAACACCCAAGCTCTTACTCCTTGCATTGGGTTCCTCCACTAAGTGCATGTACTTCGGGTTCCAAACAGTGAGTTGAGTCATAACTGTTTTCCTGACAGATTCTGACTTATCGCAGGAATTTCTGAATCATCCTGACTGGCTCCACTGTCCCGAGTCTCAGATTCATACCAAATATTTGATTGCCGCCTGACGTGGCCAGCATAAGGGGTATGACTGTAACATCCCAAATTTCCTATTTGGAATGTTTTACAATTATAGCTAAGCATCTATGCATTCTGTTTGAATTTGAGTGTCATTTGGAGTTTCAGAAGATTTTGAGTTTTGGAATTTGAATTCAAACTTTGGCAAGTGGGAATCATTTCAAAAACTATGCCTGATAAATACTTGAGCAAAAGTATGAGAGGAGTAAACATGACACTCCAAAAATATCAGAGGAAAACAATGCCAAAAGTTTTGAATTCATATTTGAGTATTATTTGAATTTTGGAAAAAATGATTTTTTATAAACTTTGGATTTTGCCCCTGGAGAAATGTTCAAATGATAGGGAATATTCCCCTGATCATTTTGATATATATATGTCCTATATAAAATATTCTTATTTTATAAATTATACCTCTGTTTTTATTTTCAAAAAAATAAATTAGAAAAGAAAAGAAAATGCCCAGCACCACCAGAGCCACTAGCCCAGCCAAAGACTGGCGGCCCACCGAGCCCGCCCACCAGCGCCACCGAACCGCCCAATGAGCCAGCGCCCCCCCTCGGCTGAAACCCATCCGGTTCGGTCGACCGACCGCGCCACGCCTCCTCCCCTCACCGACAAGCGGGCCCCCACCGTCGTCAACCCCGCCCACGCCACCTCGCCACGCGCTGGCCGGATCTCAAGGATCCGGATTCGATCTCTCCCGATTCGCCCCGCCCAAGATGAGGCCCGCCCTATATACCCCCTCCCACACCCCATTCCCCCTCGCCCCACACGGACCTCTCTCCCTCAGCTGCAGCCGAGCCCAAGCACACCACCGCCATTTACCTCGGCCGACTCCCTAGCCCTCCCGATCTCGCGGACTCCACCAGACCACCCCTCGCCGCCAAGCCGCACCCACGGAGCACCTCGCCGACGCCTCGACCACGGAGACGCTGACGACTTTTCGCCTGAGCCTCCGCCCGTCGAACACCGGTACCTCATGGAACCCCTCCCGCCGTCCGATCTTCTTTATACGGTTTAGATTAGAACCCCCGAAGGGGTATGGGTTTTTATTAGGTTCATTAGTGAACCGGGTTTTTCTCCGGTTCGTTCCGGTTTAGTTTAAGTTAGGTTTTTTTTATTTAGATCGACCCGATTCATTTAAACCCTAGGCCCGTTTTAGTTAAGTTACGCTCAGTGCGTTAGTTAGGCCCATTAGGCCATTTTTCTTTATTTTCGTTTTTCTGTTTTAACAAAATAGTTCCAGATTTGAAAAATTCATAACTTTTATTTTACTTAATATTTTTAAGTGATTCTTTTTTTGTTGGTTTGCAAATTTCTTATAGTTTCTGTAGAATATATAATTAGCTATGTTAAAATTATTTAGAATAACTTTATTTTAGTTTTAGACAGAATAGTAAATCTGTTATAAAAGGAGTTAGGAAATTTATTTTTAATGATTCTTTTGTCCCAACTTTATTTTGACATTACCTAATCGTAGGAATTAATTTGGGCATTTTAGGATTAATAAAAAAATAGTTTCTAGCAGAATCTTGCTATTCTTAATTAATTAACTAGCTACTGTTTTCCTATTATTTTAATTAGTAAATAAATTTATTTCTCACATGTGATTGATTATTCTAGGTTAGTTTCTGTCACTTTAGAGCATGAACTTTTATTTATAATAAATAAAACTTTTATTTTATTTTTATTAATAGAATTTGAATTAGGCCTAATAGGAGTTTTATAATAGCTTTTAAGTTGATTCTTTTTGCTCCTAGTTGCATAATGCATTCTTTTCTGTTTAGTTAACATAAACCCATGATTAGGTTATGTTAAGAAAAAATTTGTTATGTAAAACTATTTCTAGTTGTTGCTTGAAGTAGGAAAACTTTGAGTTGGATTTTCTTGAGTTTTCCTTTGGGTTTTGATTCGTTTGTTTTGGTGTGTTATATTACTATGCTGTTATGTAAATGATCTTTTGTTGTATGCTTATTGTGATTATTGTTTGCCTCGGTAGAATTTCCGAAGTGCGAAGCTTGCTACTACGATTCCCTAGCTTACGAAGATCGTCAGCAAGGCAAGTCATTGATCATACTTTCAATACCTATGATTTTATTGCATTAGAATAATACCTCCCCACCATGCATGCAGTAGTTGAAATTTTGAAGTTATAATCTTGAGTAGTATCATGTGGTAGGATGAACCAATCCCCCTTGTTACCATGACCCGGGACGAAGTAGTTTACTTTTGCTATGCTCGTAGACGGGATTGGTTGAGTGAATTCATAAGCAAGATGTGAGAGTCAAGATGATGACAACCCCATGAACTTCAATGATCAAGATGGACTTCGAAATTTACTACTGGGTGGAGGATGGTTGACGGGCACCCTGGAGAACCCAGTGGTTGGCCGGGATGCATGGAGAAGTGCCATGACATCTTGCGGAAAGCTTCACCCAGCCACGAAGAGACGGATGGATGCCCCATTGACCGGAAGCTTACCTGTGCAGCCGCAAGCCATTATGGGCTCTGGCTGGGTCAACCCTAGTAGTGACGCTGGCCGGACGGTACTACGAGATGTAGAAGAACGGTAGGATTGGATGGGTACGGCGGTGGCGGAAGAACTCTTTGGAAGACCCTGTTTCATTCATCTCGTCTTCAAACACCACGAAGTGCGAAGACTTAAAAGGAGGGAATGATTCTTGCGGGGAAAGTGCGCAAACGTCTGCAGAGTTAAAGATCTAATCGATTAGCCGTGTCCCGATTCACGGACAATTTGAGCCTCTGGAACTTGGAAGTATTCGAAATCTCAACACTAAAATTAATAAATTAATTTGAGGGGGTTATGACTTAATAATTTGGGAATGAGACATTGGTTGGCGGAACCATCTCAATAACTACCAATAATTTTGTAGTATTTGCAAGCAAGTCCACCGTAGTAGGGAAAAAGCTGCTTTTCGCAAAATGATGAGACTTAGAGCCCCACACCAAATTGCATATAGTGTTAGTAATTTTATTATTGTTATTCTCTCTTCATGACTTGCCGCTTATTCAAAAAGCTGACCTACACGGCTGCAACGCCTTATGTTGCGAGGTTTATTCCGATCAGAGTGAAGCTACGCTCCGCGCTTAGCGATTGCCCTTTGGAGTCGGATGGACTCGCTATTTCGCTCACGCTTCGCAGCTTATTTAGTTTATTTCTCATGAGTTGGCCTTGGCGAATTTATTCTATTGTAATAAAGACTCTATATGAGAATCGTAATAAATTCAGGTGTGATTGAACTTTGATTATTTCATCGATGTACTTGTGAGTACCAAAGATGATCTTGGGATGGTATGCATACGTAGATTTGACCGATTTTGGGTCAGGTCGCTCTGAGAGATGGTATCGAGCACACGCTGACCGTGGGGACGTAACCCCTAGGATCGGAAAGCCATAGGAAGAGACTATTTACTTTATATCCTTATCATTCCGTAATTCTCCCTGTTCATTTCTCGACTTCTCTCCGATTTTCAACATTCTAGATGGCCATCGAGTTCACCCCGCTTTTGCTACGGAGTTTTGCCACCGATGAGACGATGCCCTTCGCGGAAGCTGGTCCAGATGGTGAAGAAGCTGAAGATTGCTCGCCCTCGATCACCGGAAGCCAACCAATGCACTTCCGACGGATACCCGCTCTGAGATTGAAGTGCATATTCCAGGGAGAACCTTCGGAGGACATACAGAGCCTATTGACTTTGAGTTTACCGACTTCAACTGGATCCTCGGAAGGGACATGGCGATCTATCGTGCACTTGGGCATCTCCGAGAAGAGTACATGGCCGATCTCGATCCATCAGACCTCGCCATGGTTTCTCGCAGAGCAAGGAATGGAGATATCATCCGTACCGTAGAGGACGACTCCATTCTCTCTTATGTCCAGGACTTGGAGTGTCTCCTCAGGAAACGGGAGATTCAGACTCGCCGTAAGTCGAAGGTACACAGGAGGATGCTGTTCCGTGAACTGGAACTGGAGGAGAAGGCACACGCAGACTTCCTTAACCATGAGGAAGAAGTCACGGACTTCATGGAGAGAGTCGACGACCTGAAGATGAAGCTTGCCGCAATAGAGGAAAAGATGGACTTGGGAGAGGACCTTTTTCCGAGTGGAGATGACGGACCTCTCGTGAGCAATGATCAGGATTATGAAGGGAGTTCCACTGGAGAAAGCCGCAAGAGGAGGCGCCGCAACAGAGGACACCACACTGGAGGACATCGCACCAGAGGACGCAAGGATTATTGATGAAGACATTTAGTCGACCACCATGTTATTTTACTTTTTCGTCGATCAGTTAGACCGTTATTTTCGATTAGTCATGAGCTTTTGTAATCGAGATTGAACCATGTTTGAGTGGAATGAATAAATGATTGGTGTGTTTATGGTTGTGCATTCATATGGGTAGTGTTATTTCTCATTAGACCATTGTTCTATTCTAATTTTCTCATCCACTCCAAAACACCAGATGCCTCCGAGACGTGACACCGGCTTTCAAGCGGAGCTCACCCAGCTACTCCAAAGCAGAGAATGCCCTCATGCGATACTCATCCGAATCGAACAACAACAACAACAATCCACCGCCACCACCCCCTGTTGACAACTTGACTCGATTCCTAAGACTGAATCCGCCAGTGTTCTCTAGCAGCTCTGAGCCGATTGTGGCCGATGATTGGCTCCGCAAGGTCGGAAGAGAGCTAATCACTGTTGGATGCACTGATGCAGAGAGAAGGTGCGCTTTGCGCACATCAACTTGATGGACCTGCAGCTTCTTGGTGGGAGAACTACACCGCCACTTATCCCATTGGCACCATCACATGGGATCAGTTCCAAGAGAGCCTTCGCACGCTCATGTTTCAGCTGGAGCCATGAGTGCGAAGAAGCGTGAGTTCCGCAACTTACGCCAGGGAACCGTCTTGTGGTGCAATCGTGGATGAGTTCAGCAAGTTAGCATGCTATGCCCCGGATGATGTGGCCACAGATGCCGCAGCGGAGAAGTTTCTCGAGGACTCAATGATGAATCTGGGCATGCAACTTATGGTGGCTACCTTCACCAACTACCGGGAGCTGGTAGACAAGGCCACCATACTTGAAGGCAAGCAACAGCAGATTGATAGCGCAAGCGGAAGTACAGCCGGGGAAGCACAACTCGAGCTCAGCGAAGCCCGTTATGCACCATACTCGGAGGGCATACCCATCACAACCATGGAGGACATAACCATGGAGGAAATGGGAACAACCGCAACCAGGACAACAAGTCGAGGCAATGGAAACGGCAATGGCCATCAAGATCGCCCCGCCCGGCTCAAAGGATCTGAGTCACATCACCTGCTTCAAGTGCCGAAAACAGGGCACTATGCCACCGACTGCCCGAGGCCAAGCAGAGGAACGGAAACGACAATGGAAGCTCAGCGAAGAAGCCCAACCCTTTCCTCGTGCTTAGGTGAACCACATTGACGTGGAAGACGCCTATGATCAGCCGACAATCGTGGTTGGTAAGTTTTATTGAATTCACGCTCAGATTGGTACTCTTTGATTACGGTGCAACGATTCATTCATATCAAGGGTAGTTGTGGAAAAGTACGGGTTGCCCACTAAAACCCTTAGAAGCCCCCTTCGCGTCGGCCCGCAGGAGGAGAAATGATGGCGAGCTTAGGCTGTCATGCAACCCTCAACATCGGGAACCATAAATTTCCGCAGACCTCATAGTATTGGAAACCCGGACCTTGGATGTAATCCTAGGCATGGATTGGTTGACGGTTTGAAGGAAACATAGATCGTGCTCAAGAAGTCGATTCTGCTCACCACCCCGGAGCGTAAGAGGATCAAGTATGTAGCCAGGCATAGCCAGATGAGGAATCAGGTGCATTCCCTCATGGGAGTTGTTCAGGAGGAAGTGCCAGTAGTGCAAGATTTTCCCGATGTGTTTCCGGAGGAATTACCAGGGATGCCACCGGACAGAGACATTGAATTTCTGATTGATTTATTGCCCGGCACAGCCCCAATATCCAAGACTTATCGGATGCCACCGAACGATTTGAAGGAAATCAAGAATCAAATTAATGAGTTATTGGAGAAAGGATACATTCGGCCAAGCTCATCACCTTGGGGAGCCCCAGTTCTTTTGGTAGATAAGAAGGATGGAACCTTGAGAATGGTTGTGGATTATCGTTCGTTGAACGAAGTGACCATCAAGAACAAGTACCCTCTGCCGATGATTAATGATCTGTTTGATCAGCTAGTTGGAGCCAAGGTATTCTCCAAGATCGATCTTCGATCAGGGTATCATCAGTTGAAGATCCGTGAAAAGGATATACCCAAAACAACATTCACTACCAGGTATGGTTTATATGAGTATACCGTCATGTCATTTGGATTGACTAATGCTCCTGCATACTTCATGAATTTGATGAAAAAGGTGTTTATGGAATATCTGGACAAGTTTGTCGTGGTGTTCATCGACGATATACTGATTTTCTCCAAGAGCGAGGAAGAGCATAAGGAACATTTATGCCTAGTTCGAGAAACTTCGAGAACATCGCTTGTATGCCAAGTTCAAGAAATGTGAATTTTGGCTGAAGGAAGTTGGATTCCTCGGACATGTTATTTCAGGAGAAGGAATAGCAGTTGATCCCGCCAAGGTTGAATCCGTCACCGATTGGCAGTCGCCCACCTCAGTCAAGGAGATCCGCAGTTTTCTCGGACTCGCGGGATATTATCGGAGGTTTATTGAGAACTTCTCGAAGATTGCCAAGCCCATGACTGAGCTGTTGAAGAAGGAAGCCAAGTACATTTGGACCGAGGATTGTGAAGCCAGTTTTCAGGAATTGAAGAAACGTTTGGTCACAGCCCCAGTACTGATTTTGCCGGACATACACAAGGAATACCAGGTTTATTGTGACGCTTCTCGTCAAGGACTCGGAGGAGTACTAATGCAGGAAGGAAAAGTTGTAGCTTATGCCTCCAGACAGCTACGACCTCACGAGATGAATTATGCCACACATGATTTGGAGTTAGCAGCCGTAGTGCATGCACTCAAGACACAGAGACATTTCCTCATCGAAACCGTTGTGATGTTTACACAGATCACAAGAGTTTGAAGTATATTTTCACGCAGAAGAGTTGAACCTCAGTGCGAGGAGATGGCTAGAGTTAATCAAGGACTATGACATGAGATTGCATTACCACCCAGGTAAGGCTAATGTTGTAGCAGATGCTTTGAGCCGTAAGAGTTATGTGAATACTCTTATAGCAGGAGGATTACCTCAAGAGTTAGTCGATGACCTCAGAGATCTCCGACTGGAGATAGTTCCGAGAGGATATGTTGCAACTCTAGAAGTTCAGTCCACTTTGGCCGAAAGGATTCGTGAAGCCCAGAAGTCGGACAAGGAAATTGATGAGATAAAGCAGAAGATGAATGAAGGAAAAGCTAAAGGATTCCGTAAGGATGAATACGGAGCTATATGGTTCGAGGATCGTAGTTATGTGCCCAATGATCCCGAACTCAGGAAGCTAATTCTTCAGGAGGCTCATGATTCCCCGTACTCGATTCACCCCGGTAACACCAAGATGTATCTGGATTTGAAGGAAAATTTCTGGTGGACAGGTATGAAGAAGGATATTGCCGAGTACATAGCAGTATGCGATGTTTGTCAACGAGTAAAGGCAGAACATCAGAAGCAAGCAGGGTTACTTCAACCTTTGCCGATTCCCGATTGGAAATGGGAAAAACTTGGAATGGATTTCATCACAGGATTGCCCAGGACCCGTTCAGGTTATGATTCTATCTGGGTAGTGGTTGATCGTTTGACCAAGGTAGCTCACTTCATTCCCGTGAAGACTACTTATACCAGTGCTAAGTTGGCCAAGATATACATGACCAGGATTGTATGTCTGCATGGAGTTCCGAGGAGTATCGTGTCAGATAGAGGAACACAATTTACCTCAAAGTTTTGGAATCAGTTGCATGAAACTTTGGGTACGAGGCTGGAATTCAGTACAACTTTTCATCCGCAGACAGATGGACAGCCCGAGAGAGTCAACCAGATTCTGGAGGACATGTTGAGAGCTTGTGTGCTAGACTATGGGTCTAGCTGGGATGATAATTTGCCATACGCAGAGTTCTCATACAACAACAGTTATCAATCCATCGAAGATGGTCCTTTCAAGCTCTATACGGAAGGAGGTGCGAACACCATTGTTGTGGATGGTGTTGGAGATCGATCACTTTTCGGTTCCGATCTTATCGAGATTCGAAGAGAAAGTCAAGCTGATTCGAGATAGACTCAAGATAGCTCAATCGAGACGTAAGAGTTATGCCGACAAGAACGCAAGGAAGTAACATACGAAGCGGAGACCGAGCATATCTTCGTGTGTCTCCACTTCGTGGAATCAAGAGGTTTGGGGTCAAAGGAAAGTTAGCACCCCGATTCATTGGCCCCTACAAAATCCTCGAACGTCGTGGAGAAGTTGCTTACAAGTTGGAATTGCCGGAAGGATTGTCCGGAGTTCATGATGTCTTTCATGTTTCTCAGCTGAAGAAGTGTCATGCCGACATGGCGGATATTCCGTTGAGAGACACAGTGCCCCTGGAGGCCATACAGCTTGACAGTGATCTGACTTATAAGGAGAAACCCGTCCGAATTCTCGAGACTGCGAGCAGAGTCACTCGCAGCAAGGTCATCAAGTTTTGCAAGGTGTTGTGGAGTCATCACTCCGAGGAAGAAGCCACACAGGGAGCGCCAAGAAGACCTTCTTCGAGACCACCGCACCTATTTGTTAGTTAACCCGAATCTCGAGGGCGAGATTCATCTTAAGGTGGTAGGTTTGTAACATCCCAAATTTCCTATTTGGAATGTTTTACAATTATAGCTAAGCATCTATGCATTCTGTTTGAATTTGAGTGTCATTTGGAGTTTCAGAAGATTTTGAGTTTTGGAATTTGAATTCAAACTTTGGCAAGTGGGAATCATTTCAAAACTATGCCCGATAAATACTTGAGCAAAAGTATGAGAGGAGTAAACATGACACTCCAAAATATCGAGGAAAACAATGCCAAAAGTTTTGAATTCAAATTTGAGTTTTATTTGAATTTTGGAAAAATGATTTTTATAAACTTTGGATTTTGCCTCGAGAAATGTTCAAATGATAGGAATATTCCCTGATCATTTTGATATATATATGTCCTATATAAAATATTCTTATTTTATAAATTATACCTCTGTTTTATTTTCAAAAAATAAATTAGAAAAGAAAAGAAAATGCCCAGCACCAGCCAAAGCATCGCCCAGCCAAAGACTGGCGGCCCACCGAGCCGGCCCAGCCAGCGCCAAATTGAACCAGCCCAATGAGCCAGCCACGCCCCCTCGCCGAAACCCATCCGATTCGGTCGACCGACCGCGCCGCCCTCCTCCCCTCACCGACAGGCGGGCCCCACCGTCGCCAACCTCGCCCACGCCACCTCGCCCGCGCCGCCACGGATCTCAAGGATCCGGATTCGATCTCTCCCGATTCGCCCTCGCCCAAGATGAGGCCCCGCCCTATATACCCCCTCCTCACCTCATTCCCCCTCGCCTCACTGACCCTCTCTCCCTCACAGCCACGAGCCCGAGCACACCACCGCCGCCATTTACCTCGCCGCCGACGCCCTAGCCCTCCCCGATCTCGCCAGACTCCACTAGACCACCCCCCTCGCCGCGCCGCACCCGCCGGAGCACCTCGCCGACGCCCCCGACCACCGGAGACGCCGACGCACTCGCCGCCCGAGCCTCCGCCGCCGTCGAACACCGGTACCTCGCCGGAACCCCTCCCCGCCGTCCGATCTTCTTTATACGGCTTAGATTAGAACCACCGAAGGGGTATGGGTTTTTATTAGGTTCATTAGTGAACCGGGTTTTTCTCCGGTTCGTTCCGGTTTAGTTTAAGGTAGGGTTTTTTTTATTTAGATCGGCCCGATTCATTTAAACCCTAGGCCCGTTTTAGTTAAGTTACGCTCAGTGCGTTAGTTAGGCCCATTAGGCCATTTTTCTTTATTTTCGTTTTTCTGTTTTAACAGAATAGTTCCAGATTTGAAAATTTCATAACTTTTATTTTACTTAATATTTTTAAGTGATTCTTTTTTTGTTGGTTTGCAAATTTCTTATAGTTTTGTAGAATATATAATTAGCTATGTTAAAATTATTTAGAATAGCTTTATTTTAGTTTTAGACAGAATAGTAAATCTGTTATAAAAGGAGTTAGGAAATTTATTTATTAATGATTCTTTTGTCCCAACTTTATTTTGACATTACCTAACCGTAGGAATTAATTTGGGCATTTTAGGATTAATAAAAAATAGTTTCTAGCAGAATCTTGCTATTCTTAATTAATTAACTAGCTACTGTTTTCCTATTATTTTAATTAGTAAATAAATTTATTTCTCACATGTGATTGATTATTCTAGGTTAGTTTCTGTCACTTTAGAGCATGAACTTTTATTTATAATAAATAAAACTTTTATTTTATTTTTATTAATAGAATTTGAATTAGGCCTAATAGGAGTTTTATAATAGCTTTTAAGTTGATTCTTTTTGCTCCTAGTTGCATAATGCATTCTTTTCTGTTTAGTTAACATAAACCCATGATTAGGTTATGTTAAGAAAAATTTTGTTATGTAAAACTATTTCTAGTTGTTGCTTGAAGTAGGAAAACTTTGAGTTGGATTTTCTTGAGTTTTCCTTTGGGTTTTGATTCGTTTGTTTTGGTGTGTTATATTACTATGCTGTTATGTAAATGATCTTTTATTGTATGCTTATTGTGATTATTGTTTGCCTCGGCAGAATTTCCGGAGTGCGAAGCTTGCTACTACGATTCCCTAGCTTACGAAGATCGTCAGCAAGGCAAGTCATTGATCATACTTTCAATACCTATGATTTTATTGCATTAGAATAATACCTCCCCACCATGCATGCAGTAGTTAAAATTTTGAAGTTATAATCTTGAGTAGTATCATGTGGTAGGATGAACCAATCCCCCTTGTTACCATGACCCGGGACGAAGTAGTTTACTTTTGCTATGCTCGTAGACGGGATTGGTTGAGTGAATTCATAAGCAACATGTGAGAGTCAAGATGATGACAACCCCATGAACTTGAATGATCAAGATGGACTTCGAAATTTACTACTGGGTGGAGGATGGTTGACGGGCACCCTGGAGAACCCAGTGGTTGGCCGGGATGCATGGAGAAGTGCCATGACATCTTGCGGAAAGCTTCACCCAGCCACGAAGAGACGGATGGATGCCCCATTGACCGGAAGCTTACTGTGCAGCCGCAAGCCATTATGGGCTCGCTGGGTCAACCCTAGTAGTGACGCTGGCGGACGGTACTACGAGATGTAGAAGAACGGTAGGATTGATGGGTACCGCGGTGGCGGAAGAACTCTTTGGAAGACCTGTTTATTCATCCCGCCTTCAAACACCCTGAAGTGCGAAGACTTAAAAGGAGGGAATGATTCTTGCGGGTAAAGTGCGCAAACCTCTGCAGAGTTAAAGATCTAATCGATTAGCCATGTCCCCGGTTACGGACAATTTGAGCCTCTGGAACTTGGAAGTATTCGGAAATCTCAACACTAAAATTAATAAATTAATTTGAGGGGGTTATGACTTAATAATTTGGGAATGAGACATTGGTTGGCGGAACCATCTCAATAACTACCAATAATTTTGTAGTATTTGCAAGCAAGTCCACTGTAGTAGGGAAAAACTGGCTTTTCGCAAAATGATGAGACTTAGAGCCCCACAGCCAAATTGCATATAGTGTTAGTAATTTTATTATTGTTATTTTCTCTTCATGACTTGCCAGCTTATTCAAAAAGCTGACCTACACGGCTGCAACGTCTTATGTTGCAGAGGTTTATTCCGATCAGGAGTGAGGCTATGCTCCGCGCTTGGCGATTGCCCTTTGGAGTCGGATGGACTCGCTATTTCGCTCACGCCCGCAGCTTATTTAGTTTATTTTTCATGAGTTGGCCTTGGCCAATTTATTCTATTGTAATAAAGACTCTATATGAGAATCGTAATAAATTCAGGTGTGATTGAACTTTGATTATTTCATCGATGTAATCGTGAGTACCAAAGATGATCTTGGGATGGTACAGACATAGAGATTTGACCGATTTTGGGTCAGTCGCTACAATGACCTTATATGATAATATCCTCATCCTTGACTAATGGTGGCTCAAGGCGGAAAATTTTGTTCCGCATGTGCTATCCTTTGGTGATTCACATAAGTGAGGGCACATGCTTCGAGACTGTTATTCCTCATACTGATCATTCATTCTGTTGGTATATCCATGAGGATAGTAGGCTGTGTGATGCTTTACCATAGTCACTGGAATAAAGCTGTTGAATTGACCTTTGGTCTGACTTGACAGACCCAGATATTCGATACCGACAAATCTGGGCATATACTGTTAACTAGGCGGGTCTTTCCTTGATATGGGGTCCTTACCAAAATTGAGTAGACCGCCTTGATGAATATTCATGGTGATCGATACTGACTCAGACTGTCCGGGGTCCCTGCACCATATGGTTCATGCAACCATTTTCATACCTGCACCACTGGTCTTGCTCCTTCATCATTGTCTTCTTGGTCTGGATCCTTAGTTGAAAGAGCTTGGTCATATTATTTCTTCATATTACCATAGGTACTGTCGGGTGCGATATTTCGGCAATCATTACTTATCCTCATTCATCTATCGTGTGATAAGAATCTGTACTAGGTTCACACGTACTTGCATGCATCTCATTGTTGTCGTCCGACATTCCAGGTGGTGACAAGGGTAAATGATATCGCCTTGTCAGGTATGAGTCAACTGGCCTTTCTGAGTACTGACAAAATTTGCTGTCCCATGTTGTCTTTCTCCAAAACTTGTCAGTTCTTGCATCACCAACTGAGGTGTATAACTTACTTTCTTATTCTGGCATGACTCGTGAGATTTCCGGATTCTCACCTTGCCTTCACCATCGTACCACTGACTTGCAAGAGCTTGGCAGCATGCTCACAATATAAATGAGGTGTTAATTCCTAAGGCAGACTTGTTTTCTGACTGATTCTTGCTTCTGACCAAACAGTTGCGGACCTGATTCTTGGGATTCACGACCATATGTTGTCAATTCGCCGTATCATATCTTGTACCAATGCCATACTAAGGAAGATTGGATGGCTTATGTTGGAAACCATCGAGACTATCTTGCTGAGGAAGACTGGGTATCGTGCTTCAGAAGCTTCCCCCATTAAAGACTTGCTAGGACCACAGACTTATTGGAAATAATACATACCGATGTGTGTCGTCCAATGAGTGTTGAAGCTCGCAGTGGGTATCGTTATTTTCTGACCTTCCCAGATGATTTGAGCAGATATGGGTATATCTACTTAATGAAACACAAGTCTGAAACATTTGGAAAGTTCAAAGAATTTCAGAGTGAAGTAGAAAATCATCATAACAAGAAAATAAAGTTTCTACGATCTAATTGCAGAGGTGAATATTTTAGTTACGAGTTTGGCCTTCATTTAAAACAATGTGGAATAGTTTCACAACTCACGCCACCTGGAACACCATAGCGTAATGGTGTGTCCGAACATCGTAACCGTACTTTATTAGATATGGTGCGATCTATGATGTCTCTTACTGATTTACCACTATCTTTTTGGGGTCCGTAGTTAGTAGCTAGATGGCTTTCTCTCTCTCGCTGAATTCTCAATACAATGGTCTCTTGGAAATCCATATGATGTAACTCTTTTTATGTGTGTTTGTTGGGATTTGATGAACTTTGAATTTATGATCAGTCATCCATGAAAGTCATTTGAGTTTCTTTGATCTCTTATATGCATGATCTCTTATAGCCTCGTATTTCTTCTCCGATATTTGGGTTTTGTTTGGCCAACTTGATCTATTTATCTTGCAATGGGAAGAGGTGCCCGGTAGTGGGTTCGGTCTTATGGTGCTTGATCCCAGTGACAGAAAGGGAAACAACACGTATGTATCGTTGCTACTAAGGATAAAAGGATGGGATCTATATCTACGCAATAGATAAATGGATCTTGTCTACATCATGTCATTATTCTTATTGCATTACTCCGTTTTTCCATGAACTTAATACACTAGATGAATGCTGGATAGCGGTCGATGTGTGGAGTAACAGTAGTAGATGCAGGCAGGATTCGGTTACTAATCTTGGACGTGATGCCTATGTATTGATCATTTCCTGGATATTGCCATAATTATTTGAGGTTCTAATAATTACCCAACAGTGATTTGTTTACCCACCATTTGCTATCTTTCTCGAGAGAAGCCACTAGTTAAACCTACGCCCCAGGTCTCATATATTTGCTTGCGATCTACTTTTCCTTTGCATTTCTATTCAGATCTATTAAACCAAAAATACAAAAATACTTTGCTGAACTTTATTTTATTTGCGATCTATTATTTCAATCTATTACCAATTTCTGGCATCGTTGCCCGAAAGGGATTGACAACCCCATTAGCACGTCGGGTTGTGAGGTGTCATTATTTGTGTGCAGGTGTTGTTTACGTTGTGTTGCTAGGTTCTCCTACTGGTTCGATAACCTTGGTTTCTTCACTGAGGGAAATACCTACAGTCGCTGTGCTGCATTATCCCTTCCTCTTTGGGGAAATACCAACGTAGTCCTAGCAGACAGGAGCTTTTCTGGCGCTATAGTCAGAGAGCAATCAAAAGGAATTTCCAGCGTCGTTGCCGGGGAGGATCTTCAACATATACCAGGTTCCTAATCACAAATCTCATCTCCTCGCAATTTACATTATTTTCCATTTGCCTCTCATTTTCCTCTCTCCCACTTCACAGAAATTTGCCGTTTTATTCGCCCTCTTTTTCGTTCGCCTTTTTTCATCCGATCTTTTGTTTGCTTGTGTTACCATGTGCCTTCTATTTGCTTGCATCTTTGCTTGCTAAAAATCTATTGATATGGATCCTCATCCACTTCCCAATCTTTTTAAAAGATCCAATTATGATGAACCAATTGCTAGTGATTTTAGTGCACTAGATTATCTTTATGAAGTTTTGCTTGAGATTCGTGAATCTGAAAATTGTGATGAAGAAATTTATGAAGTGATTCATGATAGATCCTTGAATGAAAAGCATGATTGCAATGAGTTTACTATAAATTCTATTAATGTCAATTGTGATAATAATATGCAAAACCCCAAGCTTGGGGATGCTTGTTTTGCTATGTCTACTACTTATTGCAATGATCATGATCGTGATGATTCTTCTTATGATATTGAAAATTTATTTAAGCCTCATATGAATTTGTTTGTGATAATATTGAAAGTGGGCTTGGAGAGGTCATGACTTTATTTGATGATAATCCCACTATTTTGGAAGAGTGTCAACTTTGCATGCATGTGGATCATGAAGAGAATATTTTATGCGATGTCTATATTGTTGAATTTGATTATGATCCTACATGGACTTATTATGAGAGAGGAAAATATGGTTGTAGAAAATTTCATGTTACTAGATTGCCTCTTGTTATGTTGAGATTCCTATTGTTTCTTTCTTCTTCCTTGCATATGCTAGATCTTGCTAGTCTTGCTAATTTGTTTTCCTATAAAATTCCTATGCATAGGAAGTATGTTAGACTTAAATATATTTTCACATGTTTTATGATGCTCTCTTTACATTTCAATTATTATCTTTCATGTAAGCATCAATAAAATCTTATGCCTAGCTAAGGGCGTAAAACTATAGTGCTTGTTGGGAGGCAACCCAACGAATAAAATTTATTTTTGCTTTTTGCTTTCTGTTCTTGAGTGTTTACACAATTATGCTACTGTTATGATTGTGTTTCGTGTGTTTTAATTAGTGTTTGTGACAAGTAGAACCAATAGGATCTTCTTGGGTGATAGTTGTTCGATCTTGCTAAAAAAGACAGAAACTTTATGCTTACGAAAAAAATATCATTTTTTATAAGAAAATGCTTTTGCCCTGATTCTTTTTGCAGAAGATTAAATACAAATTATCTAGGTCCTCCTAGTTTTTCATAATTTTTGGAGTTCCAGAAGTATTCGAACAAATCAGATTGCTACATACTGTTCTGTTTTGACAGATTCTGTTTTCTTTGTGTTGTGTGCTTATTTTGATGGCTCTATGGTTTTCTTTGATGAGTTTTTTCCATAGAAAATTTGGAATACAGTAGATATAATACAAAAAATAATAATTGGTTTGATACAACACTTATAGTAGTGATTTATTTTTCTTACACTAACAGATCTCATGATGGTTTTGTTGAGTTTTGCGTGATTGAAGTTTTCAAGTTTTGGGTTATCTTACGATGGATGAAAGAAGGATAGAAGAGCCTAAGCTTTGGGATGCCCCGGCATCCCAAGCTATTGTCCAAGAATAAGCAACCAACTAAGCTTGGGGATGCCCCCGAGTGGCATCCCCTCTTTCTTCTAACGACCGTCGGTATTTTACTCGAGGCTATATTTTTATTCGTCACATGATATGTGTTTTGCTTGGAGCGTCTTGTATGATATGAGTCTTTGCTTGTTTTATTTTGTGTTTTAAGTCATCAATCCTTTCTGGACACACCTATTTAAGAGAGCCAAAATTATATCGTGACTTGTTAGATTTGCTCTCTATGCTTCACTTAAATCTTTTATGAGCTAGGACATGGTCTAGTGCTTCACTTATATCTTTTTTAGCACAGTGTGCTTAGTTTTTTGAAGAAATTCTCTCTTGCTTCACTTAAATTATTTTGAGAGAAAGAAAATTTTTTATGCTCATGCTCTTCACTTATATTTGTTTGAGCTTATGAAAAGCAACACATGAAAATTAGTCCCAAAGTGATAGATATCCAAGAAGGATAAAGAAAAAAAAAATAATGTCATGAAGATCATTGGACAAAATAAACTTGGTTCTTAGTAATAGTTTTGAGATATGATGATGTGATATGTGAGTTATGTTGATGAGTAATTGTGCTCTAGTAAGAATATTGGTGTTAAGGTTTGTGATTCCCTATGCATGCCCAAAAGTCAATAATCATGCAATAAAAATTATATCCTACTTGTGGTGCATTATTCGGTGTTAATTATGCTTAATGCTTGCTTATGAGATTATTCGTTTCTTGGTTGGTCGCTTCTCAATCTTTTTGCTAGCCTTCATTTTGCACTAAGTATGATCTCTACTTGTGCATCCAAAATCCTTTAAACCAGTTTGGCCACATGAGTCCACTATATCTACCTACATGCGGTATTATTTTGCCGTCCTAAGCAAATTTGCATGTGCCATCTCTAATTTTCAAAATAAACTTCTCTTTATTGTGTTTGTTTCACTCATGGAGCGGTGAGGGGTGGCTAATATTTTCCATGCTGGAAGTGTTATTCCCACGATGAGTGTTTATTCACTTGTCATTGCACGAGAGTAAGGCAAAGGTCTTAGGGATGTCCAGTCCCGAAATGCAAAAAAAAAATGAATTTACTTTATGTTGTCAAATAATAAATTCCTTGGAAAGTGTTGGTATGGAGGGCACCCGTGGATACGGTTAGCCATGGAAAGTGAAAGTATGGTGGAAAAAGGAATAAACTTTATTTTCTGTTTGGGAACCGCCTATGGCATATCTAGCATGGTAAGTGTTCGGCACTCTAAGTCGGTTTCATTGGTGGGATGGATACACCTCCCAAAATATGTTTATCTCTAATTCTTTCGCTTTGAGCTCTGGCACCTCTACAAATCCCTACTTCCCTCTGCGAAGGGACATTCTTTTACTTTATGAAATTTTTATTTGAATTTGAATCTCCATCTTCTCTCATAAAAAGCACCAACTAGGAGGCAATATGATCGTACTTAAGTATTGGGTGTAGCTAATATTCGAGTGTGTTTCATAAATGGATCAATGTTTGAGCATGATGGGCTAGGGATAACTTGTTTTAGCATTGATATTTTGAAAGACATGGTTGCTTGTTGATATGCTTGATTATCTAAATTATTATGTCAAAACTATACTATTGCTTTGAATCACATAAAATTCCAAATGTCCATGCTATAAAGAAAAGAATATGATATGACATGATAAACAACACTCCACATCAAAAATTCTGTTTTTATCACTTACCTACTCGAGGACGAGCAGGAGTTAAGCTTGGGGATGCTGATACGTCTCCAACCTATCTATAATTTTTTATTGTTCCATGCTGTTTTATTATCAATCTTGGATGTTTTTTAATCATTTTATAGTCATTTTATATTAATTTTTGGTACTAACCTATTGACATAGTGCCAAGTGCCAGTTGCTGTTTTTTCCATGTTTTTTACATCGCAGAAAATCAATACCAGATGGAGTCCAAATGCCACGAAACTCCACGATGATTTTTGATGGACCAGAAGGAAGATGTTGGGCCCTGGTTGCACCTGGGGGGAGTCCCGAGGAGGGGACAACCCACCAGGGCGCGCCTGGAGGCCCAGGCGTGCCCTGGATGGTTGTGCCCACCTCGGGTGCCCTCGGACCGCCTCTATGCTCTATAAATACCCCAAAAATACCAGAATCCTAGAGGAGTCGACGAAATATTCATCCAACCGCCGCAGATTCCAGAACCACCAGATCCAATCTAGACACCATCTCGGATGGGGTTCACCACCTCCATTGGTGCCTCTCCGATGATGCGTGAGTAGTTCTTTGTAGACCTTCGGGTCCGTAGTTAGTAGCTAGATGGCTTTCTCTCTCTCGGTGAATTCTCAATACAATCGTCTCTTGGAGATCCATATGATGTAACTCTTTTTGCGGTGTGTTTGTTGGGATCTGATGAACTTTCAGTTTATGATCAGTCATATCTTTGTATATCCATGAAAGTTATTTGAGTTTCTTTGATCTCTTATATGCATGATCTCTTATAGCCTCGTATTTCTTCTCTGATATTTGGGTTTTGTTTGGCCAACTTGATCTATTTATCTTGCAATGGGAACAGGTGCCCGGTAGTGGGTTCGATCTTACGGTGCTTGATCCTAGTGACAGAAAGGGAAACAACACGTATGTATCGTTGCTACTAAGGATAAAAAGATGGAATCTATATCTACACAATAGATAAACCGATCTCGTCTACATCATGTCATCGTTCTTATTGCATTACTCCATTTTTCCATGAACTTAATACACTAGATGCATGCTGGATAGCGGTCGATGTGTGGAGTAATAGTAGTAGATGCAGGCAGGAGTCGGTCTACTAATCTTGGACGTGATGCGTATGTAATGATCATTGCTTGGATATTGTCATAATTATTTGAGGTTCTATCAATTTCCCAACAGTAATTTGTTTACCCACTGGTTGCTATCTTTCTCGAGAGAAGCGACTAGTTAAACCTACGGCCCCTGGGTCTTCTTTCTCATATATTTGCTTGCGATCTACTTTTCCTTTGAATTTTTATTCAGATCTATTAAACCAAAAATACAAAAATAATTTGCTGCACTTTATTTTATTTGTGATCTATTATTTCAATCTATTACCAATTTCTGGCATCGCGTCAGGACCCCGATTCCAAGTCACATCGATCTAGCTGGTAACACCTCATATCACTTTGCGGCCTCACACACGGTATTCCCACGGGTGTCGCCTTACCATGGCCCGGGACCGTTTGCGCCTTTTGGCTCACGTATATGATAGTGTCGCTAGCATCCATATGATAGAGAACCCGAGCCGACATGGCTAGTCGTGAACCCAAAGCGGCACTAATCCATGGGGACATGCATACATGAATCAACTTCGAGCATGTTGGTCAGCAACGTGTGAATCCGGGCTGTAGCACTGGGCTAACAGGACTCCGGGAACCCGGGCTGTAGCAGGCTAGGTAGGACTCCGGATGTCACCGCGTGACATTTCAAAGGACAGAGACAAACGAAGTGAAACACATGTCGGGTCAAGCATCCCGAGCAGAGTGTTGGGCTAGCAGACTCCGTGAACCGGGCAGAAGCGGACTACTATGGCTCAAGGAAGCACTAGACTACATTTCCGCATAAGAGAGGCTGCCAAGGATAAACAACTAGATTGTCGGATCCCACACATACCAAGCATTACAAACATACACACAATATGCTCAATATGTGTAAATACAACATGGCATCACAACATAACTCTACGACTCAAGTATTTAATCATTAGGCTACGAGGAGCGAGATATTACAAACATGGGTCTCATGACCCAACATTCAGAGCATACAAGTCAAAGCACAAGCGGAAGCTTAACATGTCTGAGTACAGACATCTACAAATGAAAAAGGTTGAGAAGCCTGACTATCTACCATATCCTGCCGAGGGCACAAGATCGTAGCTGAGGTATCAAGCTAAACGTCGAAGTCCACGCGGAACTACTAGTGAGACTGAAGTCTCTCTGCAAAAACATAAAATAGACAAACATGAGTACAAATGTACTCAGCAAGACTTACATCAGAACTAACTACATATGCATCATTATCAACAAAGGGGTGGTGGGATTTAACTGCAGCAAGCCAGCTTTGACTCGGTGGCTATCCTGAACTACGACTGCAAGTAACTCTTTTGAGGTGGCGCACACGAGTCCACATATTCACCATATCAATACACCACTATGGATCCGCTCCCGTCTCCCTACGAGAACGCCATCCATAGCACTCACGCTTATCTTGCGCATTTTAAAGTATCCACTTTCACTTGTCTATGAACTGCAGCAACCCGAAGTCCTTTACGCGGACACGGCTATTCGAATAGATCATATTAACCCTGCAGGGGTGTACTTCTTCACACATGCTCTCGCCACTTACCACCATGTACACGACGTGTATCTCGGCAACCTTCAAGCGGAAGCCTGGCGAGGGAGTTGGCCATGACCTGACTAACCACACAAGTCTCTCGTCCAGGTTTATCGCCTATTCGGGTTCCATCCGCAAGGAGATCCGGCCGGGGTGTCGCTCACGGCCCCAAACGATGTGAGCAGGGTTCCCAAGCCCACCTCGACGGGTGGTTCTATGCTTGGTACACCGTGCCACGGTGCCTAGTCTGTCCCAAGCCCACCTGTACCGGGTGCCACTTGGTAGACTACTAACACTACCTACAAACGCCAGAAACTAGTTGCAACTCCTGGACAGAGATCATGTTGATTAATAAGTCGAGAGAGCTTGGAGTGCCCGGAGCCCAATGTGTGGTAGTAACTGTTCATGGATCACAAACACAAAACTCAGTTCCTGAGGACGGCTGCAATGAGACAACCCACCATGTACTCCTACATGGCCTCTCACCGCTACCTTTACCAAATCGTGTTCACACACTTAGCTCTCAACAGTAGGACATGTTCACACACCTCCGATTCATCGCTGATGAATCAGACCTAACACAACTCTAAGCAATAGCAGGCATGACAAACAAGCATGAATGAGTAGGCACATCAGGGCTCAAACAACTCCTACTCATGCTAGTGGGTTTCATCTAGTTACTGTGGCAATGACAGGTCATGCAGAGGATAAAAGGGGTTCAACTACCGCAACAAATAACAGATGAATCGTTGTTGTCCTAATGCAGTAAAAGAGACTAGGAGCGAGAGAGTGGGATTGTATCGGAATGAACAAGGGTGTTTTGCTTGCCTGGCACTTCTGAAGATAATATAGTTCTTCATCGGTGTCATCGAACTCATCGTCGGTACATCGTTTACTGAGAGGGGACAAACACCGACAACACAGAAGGAAACACCATCAATGCAATGCACAATATGATGCATGATCATGACATGGCAATATGATGTGGTTTGAGCTAATGCAACTAGCAACAGGTTAAATGAAGTTGATTTGAATCAAAGATTCAAATTCAAACTCCATATGTGATGGTTTAAATGCCCTTTATATGATTTGTCCTAAATAGCAGCCATAAGTTGTTCTAACATGCATGAAAATGGTACAGATGAATAGATTGGATTTTTCTGATCATTTTTCATATATAAATTATTTCATTTGGAGCTGCGGTTGATTTTATATGATTTTTAGAAGTTTGCTATATTTTTTGGAATTTCCTGAATAAGAATAAATCCAGAAAATCAATTACTGCGTCAGTGTTGCGTCATGCTGACCTCAGCAGGTCAACAGACATGGTCCAGGTCAAACCTGACGCGTGGGGTCCACTCGGTCACCACACGTTGTCTCTCGAGTCATGCATGTGGGGTGAGGTCAGGTCAACAGCCGCGTCAGCAAGTCAATGCTGACGTGTGGGGTCGGTCAACAGGTGACGTGGCCAGGTCAAACTGTCTTGTGGGGCTCGTGGTGTTAGTTTAAACTAAACAGAAATAAAACCCAGGTTAATTAGAGCATGGGCCCGAGGTGTCAGTGAGCTAGGGGGGTTAGTTAGGGCGTCATTAGCGCTAAGCACCCAGGGATTAGGCCGGCGGCTAATCGCCGGCAAGGTCAGAGGCGACGCTGGTGCTCGGGATTGCGCTACGAGGCACGGTTCGAGCCGTGGCTGGGCGCGTTGGAGAGCCCTTGCCGGTGCGTGTCGAATGATGGTGGTGGTCGGGCCTGGGATGGTCGGAATCGACGGCGGCGAGCACGGCTGCGGCGGCCGGAGCTCGGGTGGGTTGCGGTTCGGTGTTGCAGCTTGCAAACGAGCCAACTAACATCCGGGCCAAGCTATACATGCGGCCACGAGCTCTTTGGACGCTGACGCGTGACCAAATTGTCACCGGGGTGACGTCGGCGTCGAGCTCGCGGCGCGGCGGGTTTCGGCCTTGACGGAAACAGCAGCTAGAGGACGCGTTGGAGTGAGGTAATAGGGGGGATAGAGGAAGAGGCTCACGGCGGGGCTAGCAGAGGCGACGGCGAGGTCGGGGAAGCGCTGCAGCTCCCGAATCGACGGCGAGGATCCACGGCGACCGGCGGTGCTGGCGGCGTCCAGGGCCTTCAGGCGCCATGTGGCTCGATGAGGAGGAAGAGGGGGATGAGGCGAAGCTTCTTGGCGCGTCGGCGATGCGTGGGGTGGCAGGTGGCGGCGGCGGTGATCGTCGGCGTCGACGAGCTGTTCCGGAAGAGAGCAGAGGGGGATGGGAGAGAGAGCTGCGTGGTGGGGAGAGGTCAAAGGGAAGCAGGGCACTGCGTGGCGTCCAAAGCGACGTCGGGGAGGCGGCGGAAAGCGAGGAGGTGGCGGGCGCTGTGCTCGCGTGTGGCGGCCACGCTGCGGCTGTCCTCCCCAGCGGGAGGTAGGTGATGATCGGCACTGTGGGCGATGGGCATGATGTTGGGCCATTGGGCGCCAGATGGGCTGCAGTGTTAGGTAGGTTTTCTGTCCTTTTCTTTTTATTTCAGTTTTCTATTGTCTTCTGTTTTGTTTTGATTTAGTAAAAATACTAAACCATTTGATAAAATGCTGAAAATAATTGTGGGCACTTATGAAATTATTTCCAACAGCCCTCAACCATTATCAGTATTATTTGGGCAATTAAAATATTTATAGGAATTAAATGCCCAAATGCAAATACTTAATGGATTAAGTCAAAAATCCAGAGTGGCCTAGAAAATGTGCACCATTTTTGGCAGAGGTTCTAAACCAATTCAAAAATGATGAACTTTTCTGAAAAGCATTCTGGGTTCATTGAAAATATTTATGGTTGACCCTATTTGATTTAATCTTGGTGCTAGGGTTTATCATCCCCATTTCATATTTCTTTCAAACTTTAAACATGATGCACACAAGAAGGGCTAGCCTAGTGCGTACTAGAACTAGGGATGTGACACATCGTTACCCGAAAGGGATTGACAACCCCTTTAACACGCCGGGTTGCGAGATGTTGTTATTTGTGTGCAAGTGATGTTTACGTTGTGTTGCTTGGTTCTCCTACTGGTTCGATAACCTTTGTTTCTTCACTAAGGGAAATACCTACAGTAGCTGTGCTGCATCATCCCTTCCTCTTTGTGGCGACGTAGTTGTCGGATTTCGGGTTCCGGCAGACCCTTAAGGTTCAAACTCTGGGGTGCGCGCGGAGATCCAACCCTCCACCGTCTCGTACCTTGCCGAATCGCAGGGACCTAAACTACTCAGAAGAACAACACAAGAGACGCAAGATTTATACTAGTTCGGGCCACCGTTGTGGTGTAATACCCTACTCTAGTTTGTGGTGTGGTGGATTGCCTCTTGGGCTGATGAGGAACAGTACAGGGAAGAACAGCCTCGCGAGGGTCTGTTCTTGGTGGGTGTGATGAACTGCTAGGTGGGTTCCGTCGCTCTAGCTTGAGGATCGGGTCTCTATCTCTCTCTGATCTGGATGCGGATCGTCCTTTTCGATCGTCCCGCTACTCTGAGTGTGGCCACTCCTATTTATAGGCGAAGGCCCTGGGCCTCTTCCCAAATATTGAGCGAGAAGGGCGCCAACAATTGGCCATTTTGAAGGGGAACAGCGGGTACACTTATCCAGACTAAAGTTGGTCCTCGCCTGCCAAAGGCTCTGGTGATAACGCCTGCTTGGGCTCCACGATGACTCCCTTCCAGCCGTTGGGGCTGGTCTTGGTCTTGTTGCACCGAAACGGATGCCTTTGCTTGATGCTCTCGCCTACGCTTGCTCCCTTTGCACCAAAGAGGAAAGGAGGACGCTGCTGGCTGGGCGCCGATCGGCGCCCTTGGTCGCCATAGCTTGCGTCACGGGCACCTCGCGAGGTACCCCGCTTGAACTCTCCGCCTCCTCATGAGCCAGCCTCGACGAGGCCGCTACCGAGGAAGCTCCTGGTCGTCCGCCCAAGAAGGCTTGGCCTCGCGAGGGTCTTGAGCTTGCGTTGATGAAGATGGGTCGCCCTGGCCTCCCTTGAGCCACGCTGCAGCCGCAGTGTGCAAGTCTGGGACCCCTGCCCGAACGCCGACAGAGCCTCGGCCCACGGCGCCCGAACTTGGCTGTGCAGAGAGGCGAAGGGCAAGTGCGGCGTCATGGGCCCTAACAGCTCATGGCCTTGGGCGATGCATGGCGGTTGATTGGACGTGTGCGCACTGCATCCCCATGATGCCTCGGTAACCGCCCGGACTCGACAAGTCCCTGCATGCATGGTCAGTCATGATTACTGGTGATCGTGGAGGCCGGCGGTTGGCCTTCGCCGGCTATAAGTATGGAACGGCGTGCGCCCTTCCAGTCTATCTTTCTTGTCTCTCCTTCTTCTCCATGGCTCCACCAAGGAAGTTCTCGGCCGCAGAGAAGGGGAAGGGCCGCCAGGTTGAATCCTCCTCTCCTCCGGCTAAGCATGGTTGAGGTCGCCCTCGCAAGCACCCCATGGCCCCCACGGCGGTCCCCCGCGGTCGTGGGGGAGGCTCTCAGCATGGTGACGAGCGGCCGGCCATGGTCGGAGGGCGTGCCCTGGCCGCGCGTCCCCCGAGGCCGCGCCTTCATGCTGCTGAAGCGCTGCCGGAGTTCATGGTGAGGGCGGAGGAGCTGTCCGGCGTCCGGCTTCAGCTCCCGTGCTTCCTCCTGGGTGAGCTCCCGATGGCGCCTCGAGTGGCCTCGGCTCGTGCAGATGGCTGCTGCAGCCGGGCCGTGGGCTTCTCCGAGGTCTCGCTGCAGGAACCTGCCTCGGCCCATGGCCGGCAGACGTTCGCTGCTGCGTGGTCTCCGCCACGGTGCTCCCTGCACTTCAAGTATGATGGCGACGCCACCCTCACGTGAGGGTGTTCGGGAAGACGCCCGCCGCATGGGGTGCTGCCACGAGGACGACGATCACGGCCGAGAACTCAGCCCGGCACGACGGGCGGAGAGGGCAGCAGCGGGCGGGGCGATGCCGTGACTCCTCACGCTTCACCACTCTTCTTCGGTGGCGATTTTTTCAGCAGCGTCGCGCCAGCCCCCACGCCGCTGCCGCTTGGGGGTGGCAGCGGTCCGCTTCGCCACGCCTTGAAAGCGAGATGGAGTCCGACTGAGCTCTGGAGGCGGCTCGGGCCTTCCAAGAGAGCCGGCACGGGGCGTGCTCCACCTGCTTCTGTCCTTTTCCTTCCTTTTCTCCTGCGTAAAAAGGGAACAATGTGTGGACCCGTGGGGGCGCGTTTTAGGGCAACGCCGTTAATTATTGTACTGCTTTTGTTATCCTGATACTGTTCCCTTCTGCCGTGCGCCCATTCGCAAGTGAACCTTGGCCGTGGCCGCGGGGGCGACCGACCCTGGCCCCGTGTTCGCGTTGTGCTGCCCGTGAGGCATGGTCTGGAGGGGTGCTCCAGCTATGGACCAGGGCCGTGAAAACTTGAGCGATAGGGGTAGGCCATGGGCTCCTCGAGGCTTCCGCCTGAGTCCCCGCAAGAGAAATCGAGGCGGAGGGTGAAAAGATCAAGAACCACGGACCAAAAAGGCGATCGCTTGGTAAAAAACTTCAAATGGGAATAACCAACAACTGCAGAAGCAATGAAAAAGCAGCGTCCGGCACCTAGTATAGTCTTCAACGCCTTCTCACCAAAGCGAGCTAAGTGCTGCCACTGGCGTGGGAGGGAGCCCTGTGGCCTGAGACCGCACTCCCGAGACTCCGGGCGCTTTATAGCCCCAACTCATTATTACGTGAGAGTGTCACGGGCGGCGAGCTTCACAGGCGCTTGCCTTCTTCACAGTGCTCCGGCCTTTCTTCCGGGAAGCAAGCTTCACGGGCGTTTGCCCTCTTCACAGCTCCGGCCTTCCGAACGCGACAGCTTCACAGCGTTCGCCTTCTTCACGAGCTCGTGGCCTTTTCCAAAAGATGAACTTCACAGCATTCGCCTTCTTCATGTGCTCGTGGCCTTTTCCCAGAGGTGAGCTTCACAGGCATTTGCCTTCTTCACAGAGCTCCGGCCTTTTCCAAAAAGATGAACTTCACAGGCATTCGCCTTCTTCACAGGCTCAGGGCCTTCTCAGAACTTCACAGGCATTCGCCTTCTTCACAGGCTCAGGGCCTTTTCCAGAAAGATGAACTTCACAGGCATTTGGCGCAGGAGAGGCACGAGAGGCCTCGCGAGGTGTGTCGGGGCACCCGTGAGCCAGCGCGGGACTCACGAGGCCCTACCTCAAGGCGGGTTGCGCCTGGCTCTGGGCCTTATCTTCGAGTGTGTTCCTGCAAATTTGGCCAGATGCCGGTGCTCTACGTCTTCGGGTCCCGGCTCTCGGGCTGGTCTCAGCCGTCGCTGGCAAGCCAGGTCGCAATGTCATGGACAAGACCAGAGGGTGAGGGCCAGAGAGCCGGTAGGAGCCCTGAGTCGCGATGCTCAGGCACCCCCCCCTTTAACGCGCAAGCTGGATTAGATGACGCAACTCTACGTCCTCGGGTCCCGGTGTCACAGCCCTAGATCTTATTGTAATTAGGTTCATCAGCATCCATGCATCATGTTTAAACTTATTTGAAAATTGAGATGGGGATTGCCTAAACCCTAGCATTAAAGGAATTCAAATAGGTTCAACCAAAAAAATATTTTTCAGTGAATCCAAATGGCTTTAGAAAATGTTCATCATTTCTGGAAAAATGTTTTAAACCAGAACCAGAGGTGCTGCACATTTTTCATGTCACATTTGGTCACTGGATTAATTCATAAAGTATTTGCATTTGGGCAATTTAAAACCTATAAATAATTTAAATGCCCAAATAATCTTGAAGGTATTTTTAGGCTGTTGAGAATATTTTCAAATGTGCCTCCGAATATTTTCAGGTTTTTCATAAATGGAATAGTATTTTACTATTTCAACACGTAATGTAAACAAATAAAAAACAAAAACAGAGGAAACAGGAGAGAGGAGGAACTTACCTGACGCTCACCTGGCAGCCCATCTGGCCCGCCTAGCCCACTGGGGCAGGAGGTCTTCTTCCTCCCCGATCGGATGCAGTCAGCGTGCCCGGCGCGCCGCCACCACCTCCCGCCTGCCTAGCTGCCCCCTCGTCGCCTGGACGCCTCCCGCGACGCCACGCACCCCTAACCTTTCTCTCCTCACCCGTGGCCTCTCCTCCTCTGCTCTCTCACTCAAGACGCACCAGCGGCCCCCGTCGCCGCCGCTCGTCGTTGCCGCGACCACAGGCCCTCCCTCGCCCATCCAACATGCCCTAGAGACCCGCCGTGCCTCCCTCGTCCTCCCCGACGGCTCACGCGACGGAGAAGCCCCGAAGCGCCGCCCCGACGCTTTTCCCCTCCTCGGCGCGGAGATCGGCCTCGCCGCCTCGCTCGCTCCGCCTTCCCGAGCTCGCTTCGACGGCCGCAGAACTCATGTGAGCTACTGCTCCTCCTCCCTCTCCGTTCTCTCGCTTGCACGCCGCAATTGCCGCTTCGTCAACGACCGGAACCCACCGCCGCCGTACTCACCGCCGACGACGCTCCGGTGAACATTCGGTCCCGGGTGCGTGTCCACCGAGTTTGCAGCCCCGTGCTGAGCCTCGCTAGCGCCTCCCCTTGCCCGCTTGCACCCTGCAGCCCCGATCCCGCGACCACCCGAACTCCGGCCGCCGCCTTGGAGCTCGCCGTCGCCGGCTCCGCCACCATAGGTCCGCCACCACCACCACTCGTCTGCGCGCCAGCGAGAGCTCTCAACGAGCCCAAGAACGGCCTCGTCCGTGCCCTGTGGGCGTTTTCCGAGCCGCGCCACCGTCTCGGGCCTCGCCGGCGTCGAGTCGCCGGTGGATTTGACCCACTTTGACCCTGGTCGGGCCCCACCTGGGTCAATGACATGTGGGGCCGGCACTAGCCAGATTAGTTAGATGCTAGTTAGTGCTAATCACCACTATTAGGTGCTAATCACCTGCTAATTAACCACATGAGCCATCGACATGCGGGCCCGCCTGCTAATTAAGTTAGGTTAGTATTAACTAAGCTAGGTTAGCTTAGTTAGACACTGACACTCGGGACCCACCGGTCAGTTTGACCTGGGCCGTCGTTGACCTGCTGACGTCACTAATACGTCATGCTAACACACTAATTAATTTCTGGGATTTAAAATAAATCAAAATGATTTATTTATTTCAGAAAATAGCTAAAACTTCTAAAAATCATAGTAATTCAACCGTAACTCCAAATTAAATAAATTATATATGAAAAATGATCAGAAAAATCCAATCTATCCATAGGTACCATTTTCATGCATGTTAGAACAACTTATAGCTGCTGGTTAGAACAAATCATATAAATGGCATTTAAACTCTCACATATGAAGTTTGAATTTGAACCTAGGGTTCAAACCAACTCCATTTAACATGTTGCTAGATGCATTAGGCCAACCAACAACATATTGCCATGTCATCTTCATGCATCATATTGTTGCATTGCATTGATTGTGTTTCTCCTTTGTTTGTCGGTATTTGTCCCTCTCGAGAGCGGCGTGCATCGATTTATGAGTTCGATGACACCGATGAAGAACTATATTATCTTCAGAAGTGCCAGGCAAGCAAAACCCCCTTGTTCATTCCGATATAATCCCACTCTCTCGCTCCTTCTCTATTTTACTGCATTAGGACAACAACGACTCATGTGTTACTTGCTGCGGTAGCTGAACCCCTTTATCCTCTGCATGACCTGTCATTCCACAGTAATTAGATGAAACCCACTAGCATGAGTAGGAGTTGTTTGAGCCCTGATGTGCCTACTCATTCATGCTTGTTTGTCATGCCTGCTATTGCTTAGAGTTGTGTCAGTCCGATTCATCGGGAATGAATTGGAAAGTGGTGAACATGTCCTCACTGTGTGTGAGCTAAGTGTGTGAACACGATTTGGTAAAGGTAGCGGTGAGAGGCCATGTAGGAGTACATGATGGGTTGTCTCATTGCAGCCGCCCTCGTGAACTGAGTTCGTGTTTGTGATCCATGAACAGTTACTACCACACATTGAATGCTTAAGTGCCCTCTCGACTTATTAATCAACTTGATCTCTGTCCCAGAGTTGCAACTAGTTTACGGTGTTTGTAGGTAGTGTTAGTAGTCTACCAAGTGGCACCCGCAGGTGGGCTTGGGACAGACTAGGCACCGTGGCACGGTGTACCAAGCGTATCCACCCGTCGAGGTGGGCTTGGGAACCCTGCACATCGCTTTGGGGCCGTGAGCGACACCCGGCCGGATCTCCTTGCGGATGGAACCCAAGAGGCGATAAACCTAGACTAGAGACTTGTGTGGTTAGTCGGTCGTGGCGACTCCCTCGCCCGGCTTCCGCTTGAAGGTTGCCGAGGTACATGACGTGTCTGTATGATAAGTGGCGAGAGCGTGTGAAGAAGTACACCCTGCAGGTTATCATTATCTATTCAATAGCCAATTCCTCGGATATGGAAACTTGGACCCCTTGCATAGTTCATAGACAAGTGAAAGTGGATACTCTAAAACTCGCAAGATAAGCGTGAGTGCTATGGATGGCGTTCTCGTGAGGGAGAAGGGAGCGGTCCATAGTGGTGTATTGATATGGTGAATATGTGGACTCGTAGCGCCACCTCAAAAGAGTTACTTGCAATGTAGTTCAGATAGCCACCGAGTCAAAGCTGGCTTGCTGCAGTCAAACTCCACCACCCCTTTGTTGATAATGATGCATATGTAGTTAGTTCTGATGTAAGTCTTCCGAGTACGCTTGTACTCACGCTTGCTTATTTTATGTTTTTGCAGAGAGACGCTACCTCGCTTAGTAGTTCCGTGGACTTCGACGCTTAGCTTGTTACCTCACCACGATCTTGAGCCCTCGGCAGATCTGGTAGATAGTCGCTTCTCAGCCTTTTTCGCTTGTAGACGCTCCAGACTCGGACATGTTAAGCTTCCGCTTGTGCTTTGACTTGTATGTTTCGAGTGTTGGGTCATGAGACCCATGTTTGTAATATCTCGCCCTCGAGCCTAATGAATAAATATTTGAGTCGAGAGTTATGTTGTGATGCCATGTTGTATTTACACATATTGAGCATATTGTGTGTATGTTTGAAATGCTTGGTATGTGGGATCCGACAATCTAGTTGTTTATCCTTGGCAGCCTCTCATATGGGGAAATGTAGTCTAGTG
This sequence comes from Aegilops longissima, assembly GCA_021605205.1. Classification (NCBI taxonomy): domain Eukaryota; kingdom Viridiplantae; phylum Streptophyta; class Magnoliopsida; order Poales; family Poaceae; genus Aegilops; species Aegilops longissima. The sequence continues at coordinate 404,320,559 of CM038677.1, forward strand.
CTTCCCGAGCGATAGTAGTCCGCTACAGCCCGGTTTACTGTAGTCCCGCTAGCCCAAAGACTACTGCTTGGACACTTGATCGGCCGGCATGTGTTTCACTGCGTTTATGTCTGTCCCTTCGGGAAATGTCACGCGTGATATTCGAGTCCTGCCTAGCTCGCTACAGCCGTGGATACCGGAGTCCTGTTAGCCCAAAGCATACAGCCCGAATTCATACGCTGATGACCGACATGCTCGATGTGATTCATGTATGCCTGTCCCCATGGGTTAGTGCCGCTTTGGTTCACGATCAGCCATGTCGGCCCGGTTCTTTGTCATATGGATGCTAGCAACACTATCATATACGTGAGCCAAAAGACGCAAACGGTCCCGGCCATGGTAAGGCGACACCGTGGGAATACCGTATGCGTGAGGCCGCAAAGTGATATGACGGTTACCGCTAGATCGATGTGACTTGAATCGGGGTCCCGACACCGGCTCTCGGGCTGGTCTCACCGTCAGCCGGCAAGCCAGGTCGCGATGCCATGGACAAGACCAGAGGGTGAGGGCCGGAGAGCCGGTAGGAGCCTGAGTCGCGATGCTCGTGCACCCCTTTAATGTGCAAGATTCCGCCACCTGTGAAAAGGCACCAAATAACAAGCATGGTGGAGCGAGAGCATAATCCTAAGGAAAAAGCAGGAAGGATACATGCCGCTGGGACTGGCCCGAGCGGCCCAGGAAAAGGCACCAAATAACAAGCATGATGCAGCCCGAGGGGCGCCCCCAACAGGATAAGCTAATGACATGAAGTAAAAGGGATACATGCTGCAGGGACGGACCCACGTGGCCTGGGAATAATGCGGCCCTGAAGGCGCTCCCAGCCGGAAATAAAACTTAAAGATGTCACCTGGTGATGTTGGGGATGAAGGGGTGTTGGCGTAGTAGACTCGGTGGGCTGCGGAGCCGATCTCACGAGCCCCTGTGCCCAGGGCCTCGGGAGGCTCCGGAGGCGCTGGCGGCTCCTCATGGGCCATCTCCATCTCCGCCAAGGCTGCGGGCGTGCGACCTCTTGAGCCTCCAGATGGTCCTCTTGAGCCCTGGTATGTCGATGCAGACGCAAGAGCCCACCATCCTCTACTGGATGGGGGGCCACAGGCTGGTAGGCGGCGGCTGCCCTCATGACCCTTGACTCAGAGCTCCCGAATGGCCTTGCTGATGAACTCTTGAGGGTTCTGCCCTCCTGGTCTTGCTCTGCTTATGGAAACGTGCTTCAAACACGCCCACGTGGTGCCCAAGCGCCCTCGAGACCTTGGCGAGGTCGGCGGCCTCCAGGAGAGCCCCGAGCCCCTGCCGAGGAGGCGCTGGGCGCTTTCCTATGCGATGGAAGGAGGTTCTCGCCCGATGCGGGCCTGAGGGGCCTGTCTCTTGAAGAGCCGGGCCGGTCGATGTCTTCTTCTTCTTGGGTGCTGCCTCGGGAGGCATCCTGCTGCTGTGGTCTGGTCTTCCAAATGATGCGGCATGAAAGGCTCGCCCAGTGGAGCACATCGCCTCTTTCTTCACGTGGCACCGTGATGACCCCGCCGCTTCTCGGCATCTTGAGGACGTTGTAGCCATGGTGGGTTACGCCATGAATTTTGCCAATGCCGCTGCACTCGAGGATGGCGCGTACGGCAAAGCGAATGTGGGCGACGTCCGAAGTCGGCGAGCTCGGTGTAGTAGGTCGCGGGCCCCAAGGTGGAGGAAGGCGGACCTTCCCGATCGGGACTGTGGAGCCGTCGGTGACTCCGAGAAAGGCTTGGTTGGCTGAAGGTGGCTGTAAGGCACTTGAAGATTGTTGAATGTCTCCACGGACAGGACGTTGAGCCCTGCTCCGCCGCCGATGAGGGTCTTGGTGACCAGCACGCTGTCGATGATTGGGAGCAAAGCATCGGAGAACTCCGCCGTGGCTGCGACTTGAGCTGATCCGCCGAGCTGAACGTGACGGGCGCACGCCGACCACCGAGAGGGCGCGCGACTCGAGCTTGGGGAGGACTGCATTCACTTCACGGGCGAACTGCTTGAAGATGCGCTGAGAGGCTGGGGCTTGAGCTCCGCCCAGGATGCAGGCGATCGCACGTGCTTCCTGGAAGCCCCAGCCCCCTCATCCGATGACGGTCTTCAATTCTCCTTGGCGGCGGCGGCAGCGGAGGGAGGCTCGCGCCCTCATGGGCGATCTCGCGAGGCTGATCCCTCTAGCCCCTCGCGAGGTGGGTCTTGCCAGGTCCTCGCGAGGTTGGTCGTGCCACCCTTGGCGCTGGCCGCGGTCTTCCCAGCGGCCCCGCATTCCTTCCTCTTCCTCGGCCGTAGCCCCGGTCGCTGCGCTCGGGGCGTCTGCCGACCCTTCCTTCACATACGGCTTGGAGTTCTTGGCATTCATTGGTGTTGTGGGTGTGGAGGTCGTGGTACACGCAGCATCGCTGCCCTTGGAGGACTCGGGCTGATCTCGCCGCTTGGTGTCCGGTTCGCCGCGAGCACGACAGCCCCTTGCGCTCACGCCCTGGCCTTGGACTTCTTCTTCGGGATCCACGGCAGGCAGCTCGAGGAGGAGAGGCGCCTTCTCAGCCCCGCGCACTTGGTCGCCAAGTTGAACAGCCTGTGGAGGTGCACGGATCTTCATGCATCGCCAGCTCCTCCTTCATCTTGACGTCACGACGCCGTCGGAGAAGGCGAGATGCTGGCCTCCTCCGCTGCCCAGGGATCTTGAGGCGCATTGTTGAAGCGCCGATGTACTTTTGCAGGTTTCCCTAGCTGCTGCTTGATTCGGGCGATGTCGCCACGGCGGGTGGCCGATCGCGAGTACCTGGAAGTTGGCGGCGAAGCGGGTATGCATCTCGCCCAGAAGAGATCGTGCTCGGGGCCGTGTTCAGGAGCCAAAAAGGGCCCTGGCCCTGAGCGCCATGGGAAACCAGTTCGCCATGACCTTTTCATCCCGCTGGTTTTTGATGCCCAGCTCAGAGCTGGAGGAACTCCGTAGGGTCGGCGGTGCCGTCAGTGAGCGAGGAGGCAGGTCCGCTTGAACTTGGCGGGCTGCGCGACGCTGCACAGCTCGGAGGTGAAGGCGCGCAGCCCGCCGTGGCGCGTGGGCCTTGGACGACGAGAGGCTTGGTCTTGTGGGCCTCATCACGCCAAGGGCCGGGGCAGCGCAGGTCTTGACATGCCGGAGCGGGAGCGGTCGGGCAGCTTCTTGCGGGCGGGAACTTCTTGGCAGCTCGCTTGCCGCTGCTGGCGCTGGGCGGAACGGGTTCCGCCTAAGGACCGCGCGCTTTGGGGCTGTGGCGCCAGATTGAGGAGGAGGTGGCTGAGGTGCCCCGGAGTTTATCGCCAGCTGGGCGGTGCGGTGGAGCGAGACGGACGACGGGGTCGCGCCTCGCAGCGGCGGACGAAGCTCGGCAACTCGGTCGAGCCATTCTTCGAGACGCTGCCGACGAGGCGGTAGCGCAGGAGCTCGCTGTCGCGATGAGTGCAGCTCGGGGCCTCCATGGCCTAGCAAGGCGCGTGACGAAGAACCAGCGGGGTGAGCGAAGGCGTGGCGGTGCGGCTGTCCCGACTCATGGACGGGTGCTGGGGCGACGCTTGTTGCTCGTTTCGCCGGGCCGGTGGTGGCGCGATGGCAGGTGACGGGAACGACGAGGACGCCCACGACGGGAGCCGCTCTGGGCGACATGGGAGGCGAGGGCGGCTTCAGGCCGCGCTGGCTCGACGAGCGCCGACATGGTTGCGGTGGTCGGGAAGAACGAGGCGACGAAGGCAGATTCCGCGCACCCTACCGGGCGCGCCAAATGTCGGATTTCGGGTTCCAGCAGACCTTAAGGTTCAACTCGCGCGCGCGCGAGATCCAATCCTCCACCGCCTCGCACTCGCCAATCGCAGGGACCTAAACTACTCAAGAACAACACAAGAGACGCAAGATTTATACTAGTTCGCCACCGCTGTGGTGTAATACCCTACCTAGTTTGTGGTGTGGTGGATTGCCTCTTGGGCTGATGAAGAACAAGACAGGGAAGAACAGCCTCATGAGGGTCTGCTTTTGGTGGGTGTGATGAACTGCTAGGTGGTGTTCCGTCGCTCTAGCTTGAGGATCGTGGTTCTATCTCTCTCTCGATCCGGATGCGGATCGCCCTTTTGATCGTCCCGCTACTCGAGTGTGGCCACTCCTATTTATAGGCGAAGGCCCCGGCCTCTTCCCAAATATTGAGCGGAAGGGCGCCAACAATTGGCCATTTTGAAGGGGAATAGCGGTACACTTATCCCGACTAAAGTTGGTCCTCGCCGCCAAAGGCTCCGTGATGACGCTCGCTTGGGCTCCACGATGACTCCCTTCCACCGCTGGGGCTGGTCTTGGTCTTGTTGCACCAAACGGATGCCTTTGCTTGATGCTCTCGCCGCGCTTGCTCCCTTTGCACCAAAGAGGAAAGGAGGACGCTGCGCGACCGGGCGCCCTTGGTCGTCATGGCTTATGCCACGGGCACCTCACGAGGTACCCGCCTTGAACTCTCCGCCTCATGAGCCAGCCTCGACGAGGTCGCGCCGAGGAAGCTCCTGGTCGTCCGCCTCATGAGGCTTGGCCTCGCGAGGGTCTTGAGCTTATGCTGATGAAGATGGGCCGCCCTGGCCTCCCTTGAGCCACGCCGCAGCCGCAGACAGTAAGTTCTGGGGACCCCTGCTCCTGTAACGCCGATGTAGTCCTAGCAGACAGGAGCTTTTCTGGCGCTATAGCCAGACAACAATCGGGGAGCGCGCCGGGCCGAGGGAGGTGCTCGCCTCGATGGTGACTGCCGGTGATTCCGGCCGCTGTTCGTGACGTACGACCTACCGAAATGCTCAGCGCGATGAGCCGGATCCGTTACCGGTGGAAGAAGACGCTGGGGAGCTCAGGGTTGAGGAGGACAAGGTCCGCGGCGGAGGGAGCTTTGGTTGGAGTTGGGCATCGCGGCCAGAGGCCTTCGGAGGAGTAGGAGAAGGGTGGAGGGGCTTGGGTGGATTGTGGGAGGTGCCCTGGAGGTGGATAGGAGGAGAGAGAAGGGCTAGCTTGCTTGAATCGAGGCGGGGTTTGCCGGTGGTCGAGGCAACAGAGAGAGGGCAGGGGGCATCTTCGAGCTCGATGGAGGGGCTAGGCGAGGTCCTACACTACAAAAAAATACACTTCCGTGATGATACGTGTTTGTCACAATAGGTCGCATTTTTTTTCATGCATTTACATCCATGACAAATTTATGACAGAATCAAGATAGGCATACCTGTGCTGTCGTAGAAGTGTTCCATGACATTACCAAAATTATCATCACGGAAGTGTCCACTTCCATGACGATAAATAACGCGTCACGTAAGTGCTTTTCGTCAGGGTGACCGACACGGTCATCCACCGTAACGGAACGCCGTTAAGCTATCGGGTCGGTTTTGGATCCGATAACCTGTTAACAGCCCGACCAATGGGGATTTTCCACGGTAAAATCATCATTGGCGGAGGAAACACGGTGTCGGCTCACCGTTGGGACATATGTCAACCGCTCATTGGACCAAGGCGCCTATGATACGGGCGACACGTGGCACGGCCCAATAGAGGCCCATTCTGTGAAAAGGTCGCCCGCTTGACGTGGTCAAAAGGTGGCGGGCCGCCCACTAAAGCCCGTTAACGAATTGCTCGATATAGCCCATTTACAACTCACAACCCAGGGCCCGTTACGCCCTATCCGAATTAGGCCCAGAGCGCTATCTGGGCCGTCAATATGATTCAACCCATTTTAACTTCCAGCCCATGTGTGGCCCATGACTTATTTCGCCCATATGAGGACCTTTGTAACTCTTGGCCCATTAACGCCCGTGGTGAAATCGGCCCGTAATGAACAAAGGTATCACTTTATACCCATTAACGGCTCGTTATTCCATTGGGCGCTTCAGCCCAAGTTATCTTTCGCCTTCTCGTGGCCCATTGATTCTTAGGCTCATTTGCAGATTCGTTACATACGCCCGCTATTGTCATTTTCTGCTTGTGGGCCAAATTCAGCCCGTCGTTACGGTCGGACCGTTTGCGGACCGTTAATACATTGGGCCGTTTTCATGTAAAAAAACCCATTGGGCTGTTTTCATAGAGTTATCAAATACGGCCTATTAACGGCCCGTTATGGTCCATGAATAGTACGGCCCATGATTGGCGAAATGATGATACGCCCCGTAGAAGGCCCATGGATCCTACGGCCCGTATGAGGCCCATGGATAGTACGGCCCGTAGAAGGCCCATGGATCGTACGGCCCGTAGAAGGCCCAAGGACCCTACGGCCCGTAGAAGGCCCATTGATCCCTAAGTCCCGTATAGAAGGCCGATGGATCCTACGGCCCGTATAGAAGGCCAATGGTCCCACTGACGAACGAAGGCCCATGGATCATACTGGCCTGCAGGAGGCCCATGGTTACAACATCCGTGTGTTGCCATGATTATTTTGGCCTAGTTACCAAAAATAGGCTATTGTGGCCACTAGAAAAACACGTAAAAAGAACTGCAGTGACTACAAGCAAACAACTAAACAAGACAATAAGGAAATAAATAAGCAAGCAATTAAGGCTAGCCTATTACCGCTATTACACATATTACATCCATTGGGCATCAAAGTTCGCCACCAAAGGCAAATATAGGGAACAAAGCAGATATTACATACACCGGCCGTCAAAATTGGCCACCAAAGGCAAATAAATGCGGCAGCAAAACAAGAGCATAATCAAAACAACTTCAAGAGCTCAAGAAACGTTATCCCGGTATCCACCATGCGGGCAATAAGCTTAGCAAGCTGATTAGCTTTGTCCTGCTTTGGCGCTAAAATCCTCCAACGCTTGTTGTTGCACCGTAAAGTATGCATCTGAATGCTCCAGGACTTCCACAGTCCTTCCGCTTCTTGTCGCAAAGACAGACTGATCGATGTCTTTCAGCTTGTAGTTGAGACTCAAGAAATCGAACTGATTCGCACGGTGGAGTTTGAATAGCATGTGCATGCGGTAGTGGCCAAGAACTCGGACACTAAACCAAGACAGACTTTGGGGTTGTCTCCCTGTCTTCAAGATAGTCTTCCTTAGCTGTTTTATCAGCTTTGTTGGAGACCAACAAGGATGTGTCACTATCCCAACCTTATCTCATTACTTCCTTTACCATTGCTTAATAAGGCACTCTTCCCCAATATTCTCACAAGATTCTAAAAGAAGAAACAAGCAGACACATAACAAGTTTAGCATGTACTAGTATATGAAACTCATTTCGTGAACCAGTTCATTAGTAAGGTGGACAGGATTAAACTACCAAGTCTTCTATTGCCAAGTACTAGTACATAATAAAAGCATCAAACAAACATATATCTATGTCCTATGGTCACCGCATTGTCTTGCCAAATCAAAATAGAGACGGGTTCAAATCATATCAGTTCAAGACAAAGCAGCAAAGAAAGAATACAAAGCGTGGGAAACTACACGGCACAACAAGATTTCAGATGGGTACCACGGGTCTACATGTACAACAACACTATTGGCTCATGTGATGCTAGTAATGTGCATGATATGAAAGTCAACTGTATACACAATTGAAATTGAAATCAATAGAGCTATTGATAAGAGCAAACCTGTTAAAGAAACATGCGTGAACATACCTGCAAAGCCATTGGAGTTTCGATTGATCCTTCAATTTAAAAATAAGTTTGTATGAGTAAATACAGTGATACAAGAGCAAAGCAATCATAGTTAAAAAGGCGCGCATAAGCGGCGCTTAAGCGCGCTTAGGCTCTAGGCGCTGGCAAAACGCATTGCGCATAACTACACATAATCAGGCATAATCACAAGCATAAGCATGCGCTTTGGTCAAGAAGCGCAAGGCGGTGGCAAAACGCACAATTAACGCCTAGCGCTTTTTGAACTATGATAGCAATGGAATCTTAAATTAGAATAGTTGTTCTTCAGGTTTAGGCACTTGTTCTACATGAACAGAGTACATGAAGACGCAAGAATAAAATACTTAAAAATAGAAAATGAGCTCATAGACCTTACCACATTCTTGGTTCGGACCAAGATGAACAAGGCGTCCCAATCATCGTCCAAAGAATGTGTCTCAGAGAACGTAAGGGAATTTGATGAGTTTCTTTGCTGGTGAAGTATGTTTTCTTCTGTAATTCCAATATCGCCACCAAGCATTCTTGAAGATAGCAAAGGTATTAGCACAGGTTACCTCATCCTGAGTTTCCAAATCGGTCCTTCTCTATAGAGAAAATGGGAAAATTTGCTGTATTATAACCATCATGGAGGTAGGATGTATGGGACGAAGCAAAGTAATTGCCATGAATAACATTACTTACACATAACTCCCGGACAAACACCTGAATCGCATTTTCCTTCATCTTCAAAGATAATATTTCCAAGATGGGAAGATACGCACATACAATTTAACAACATCAAATGCGATAGATGCTAAACTACGATTGGCTGGTTGTGCTTCCTCCACGTGAATAGGCGTATTAACCGGTGGAGTTGGGGTTCGCCGTGATAGTATCGCCCTTTGGGCACTGGAGCTGCCTTACTAACTGCTCTTGTTTGGGAGCTCTGTGGTGGAGATGGTGCTGTGTCAACAGGAACTGGGTTACTATCGGTTGGGGTTGGGGTTAGATTGGGTGAAGCTGGTTCTCTGTCCATCGCAGTAGGGGTACAATCTGCGAGAGTTTGGGTTATGTGTGGTAGGGCTGGTTCTTGTGCATGTACAACCGGGGTGCTATCTCCACCAAGAGGTAGCAATTTTTTATTTGAAGACCGTGTTTTTATTCCGCTAGATACTGGCATCACCCGCTCCAATTCAAATGGCTGATAAACAGGAAACATAGTTGAATGTACGACATTGTATGAGAGATGATGCAATAGATAGTGTGGAAAAAAGAGGGCATGAAATAGTTGACATGTATATTGTTTAACTAAAACGGATAGCATGACATAATTTCACATATATGATGTCTATCTAAATTGGATAGCATAGCATAACATAATTCAAAGATATGATGAATAACTAAACAGGATCGCATGACATAATTCACCTACATGTTATCTAAGTAATCAGGATCACATCATTTAATTCACATATGTGATTTATATGCTAAACAGAGGGCATTCGATATGATGTATGAACTAAGAACATGGTGTTGCATATTGTGTATATGATGTCTAAACTATGCAATGCAAGACACCGTATGCATGATATGAGCAGTATAACCATGCCAAGTTAGAGCATACACCTCAGTGGGGAATAGGACTGGTCATCTGCTCTCTCAATCCATCTCCGAGGAGCTATCGGGACCCAACAAGAGATCTGCTTGACTGTGTAGCACTGCTCGCTCTCAAGGCCTTGTTTTCACTCCAGATTTTTCCATCTCCCACCCAAATGGCTGATTCACGTGAAGAGTAGTTTAATGTACAAACATTGTCGACAAATGGAAATGTAATGAAGAAAAGGATGGGCAAGATATCATTCAAATATATGATGCCTGGTTAAACAGGATGGCATTGCACATTTCACATATATTATGGCTGGCTAAAAGACATGAGACTGCATAAATCCCATATATGATATAGAAACTAAACAGTGGCATTAAAAACATGTCTAAACCAAGCGAGATGACATATATGATGTCAAAAGTAGGCACTTTGCAAGGCAACATATGCATGATATGACTAACATCATCATGCCAAGGTAGAGCAAACACCTTGGGGGTAAATAGGAGTGGTCGTGGCGTGAATCACGCCTCGTAACAGATATCTTCCTCTGATTACAACTGGAGAGGGGTGGGGAGGGTTTGCCATTGAACCCACCATGGAGCGATATCTGCATGACATTGTATTGCCGCAAAAAACTTTTCTCTTTTCTCTACATGTTCAGCATGACTGTGTACAATATCCGACATGCATACGAAAAAAATATGGTGAGATTATGTAAGGAGAGCATGCAGAAATTTAGAGTGATGGTAACAACCAAAGGATCGACGTTTTCGCTTGAACCAAAATAGCCCTAATGGATCGACGTGATGTATAGTAATAAGTGATGCAACAAGTGTACAACCTCTTTGTCGTAGCCGTGTCGACCTCAAAGATCATTGGGTTGGTCAGCCAAGCTTGAGGCAGAGGTGGCTGTCGGAGGTGTGGAGGAAGATCTGAGGAATCAGAGACGCGGCGCCCAGGGCACTGCGCTCACAGATGGATCGCTCGTCGTTGGAGCAGCTCCGTGAGCCGTAAGACGCCAAGGCTAAAGCAGCACAAGACATACATCGTCAATCTCAAGTGGGATTCTAATAGCATCTCCAATAGATGATGTAAAATGGATGTAAAATTAACATCACCAAAAACCACCGACTACAACAGATGAGGTAAAAACTGTTGACTCGAACTTAACTGTCGAAACTGAAATTTCTTCAGGAATCTGAATGCTACCGTTGAAACTGAACGCAATGGTAGCAGAGAGGCACTTGACATGTAGTTTAGGAGGGCCTGCAGTTCATCTTCAACCTGCACCCCTCGAGCCGCCACCACCACCGGCCAAACCGCTGCCCCAGCGCCGCCGCGCCGCCTGAACAACTCGCCACACCGCCTGCCAGCCCTTTAGCCCCCGCCCCACCCTGAACCCTAAGATAGATAGTGGGGTACCTCTCCGCGAGCCCCGTCCCCGCCAAGGGTGGTTCTTCCTTAACTCCGCGAGCCCCCCAACCTCTGAAAATCGATCGACCCAAAAGTCGATTCACCGATCAAGTGTGGCTTAATCGGAGCAGAGCAGCAGCACGAGCGAGGGGGAGAGCAGCAGCAGCATGTGGGCGAGCATGCGATCGAGCGAGAGCCAAAGCAACAGCAGCAGCGTGAGCGAGCGAGCGAGAGCCGGAGTAGCAGCAACAGATCCGGCTGGTATGGACGCCGCCGCTGAAGGGGCCTTGCACTGGGGAGAGCCGCCGTGGAGATGTCGCTCGCGGAGCCGGCTTCAAGGTAGCCACTCCATGGGGGTGCGGGATGGAGCACCGTCGGCGTCGGGAGGTCGAGTTAAGGAGAAGGTGCGATGCGTTGAGTGTACAACCTCTTTGGTGGCACCGAGTAGGCCTCGGCTTCGTCCGAGGAGTCGGTGAGGATGCTGCGGTTCCTGTGGAGCAGGTTAAGCCGGCGCTGTGGGGATGGAGCAGCCGCGATAGACGAGGTGATCGTCGAAGCAGCTCCTTGGAGGTGGAGGACGGGGCGGCTGAACCGGCGGGATGGCGAGATGGAAGACGGATCCTCATCCGAGGAGGTGGACGAGGGACGTCGAGCTGTTGCGGTGGACGATGTCGTCGAGGAAGAGGCTCTGGCTGGGTAGTGGTGACGTGGCGGACGGAGGAGGGTGGGGTTTCGCGGCTGGAGCGGAGAGGTTATGGTGGCCTGGGATTTTGAATGGCGAAAAGGGGGTGAAGCATGACTTAGGGATGCGCTTGTCCAAAATGTAGGGTGTGTTACAAAAGTACCTCCCACCGATTTGAACTAGCGGCCCTTACGGCTCAGGGTTAGAAGGGGGATTTCGCGTGTCGGGATTTGGTAGCTGGAGGGAGTTTTCGCGCGCGTTGTAATTTCGGGATAGCAAGGCGCGGGTTGTGAAGGCGCCAATTTTGGGAGCATGATATCTGAATTTTCGGGATATAACAAGACGCGGGTTGAATTTTAGGGACAAGCCTAACATGTAGTAATATTGTACTTGTAATGCACCAAATCAATTCGCACTTCCTCAACCAAAAAGAAAACGAAAAAATAAAACTATTCACACCACACAAAGAGAGAGTCTTGCCCGTTTTACTATACAAATGTTATTCAAAGTTACTTCCTCCTTCCATCTATATAGGGCCTAATGCGTTTTTCGATGCTAACTTTGACCAAATATTAGAGCAATGATATATGACATGCAACTTACACAAAGCACACCATTAACTTCGTCTGTGAAAGGTTCTTTCAATGATATAATTTTCACATTGTGCATGTCATGTACTATTAATCTTGTCAATAGTCAAAGGCGGTCTTAAAAATCTCATTACGCCCTATATAGATGGAAGGAGGGAGTATGAATCCATGTTATGCCCGATTAATTTTTTTCGCTTGCTGTATAATGCATGTAACCTACTCATACCAACATTTTAGTGCATTCTCAATGTCTATACTACCGCTGCAATTTGAACTAAATTTGAATTCGTTTCTCTATTTCAATAAGAATCTACAATCATGATTGTTGCCAACTTCAACCATCATAGTTTCCTTGCTATCCGCCAGATATAAATCGGACGGCCTATAATGCAGGATGGCAGGCACACCATCATCAACAACTCCTTTTTTATAAGAGTAGAGATAAAATATATTAAATGTAGTATAACATGTTCATAAACACACCATGTGTATCACTGTTATATATATTCACACATGCGTTGGTTTAAAACACTATGATAAATTCTTCAAATATCCGAATTCGCTTTTTACAATTTAGTATATATGATCTCTATTCGTCTTTTACACCCACACAACCCTCTTATCTTTGTATCTAGCACTAACTTTCACTTGTGCATGCACACGCCCGCATCCCTCTCACCCTCCCTCAGCATTCTCTAGCTCCATCACAAAAATTGCTTTTCACTTTAGGTCGTTCACCCATGGTGTGTGTAGGCCCCCAGCTCCTTCTTTACGGCACACATCGATCGATATGCCTCTCTAGCCAGGTGTGCCTAGCACAAACACAAGCTTCCCTCTTCTCTTGTCACCGCCCATGCCTCACTCCCACCACTTTTTCATCGCTCTCGTACTCAGACACTCCTCCCGCCGATATAGTATGCCTCTCGCACCACCTCCTACATGCATCCCTCTATCTCTATCCTTCTCCTCGTGCCTCGTTTGCTTCTAACACACACATGCATGTATACCGATCGATCTCCCAACATATACCTAGATCGACTTTAACTACCCCCCATCGATCGACGTACCTCACAAGTTATGTCTCTCCTTTCTAACAAAGGGCGATTGATCTTCCTATGTAGTTATGTCTGCTTACCACAGCCACATCGTCCCCCTCATCATCATTCGTGCATGCCTCCCGACCCGCCTCTCACACGCACGTGCATGCACAACAAGCAGCCATCTCTCTCTTATTGATATTGCAGGTGTGCCCTCCGTTTGTCTAGCAAGCCTATCCCACCATTTGTTAGAAGCAACTCCACTACCACCCCTCCAACACTCTAGCTCTGTCTCTCTCCCAACCTTATTCCTCTCTTGCACATATGCATGGATGCCGATCGATCTCCCTTAATACATGAGGCAGATCGATCTCCTTAATACATGAGGTAGGCCTCTCTCCTCCTCCACACATATACCAGCCATTGTACCTCTATAGTTAATTAGGCCTCCCTCTTCCCCCACCACACGCCGATAGTCGAGCGCTGCTGGTAGGTATCCATGCCATAGAGACAAACTGCACATGTCCCTCTCACGTTCCAGTAGGCCAGCCACTCTATATCTTTGACGTGGGCACACATAAATTCGATGGCACTCTTTATCGATAGCGCACGCACACACACAAACATCATCCCTCTTTTTGATTCTATGGACACCTCAAGCCGGTGATACCTCCACTCTCTTCTCGTGGATCGCCCCTCTATATATATGTTATATCCAGGACTCTATTTCACACACATTGCATATGTTACATTTTTGATTGACCCCCCAAAAAAAACTCTCAAGAACCCACACACTATATCTCTCTAGGTTTGTATCTCTCTCACACAACCCCACGTAGGTGGTGTACGATACAAGAAGAGAATAGGTGCACTGCAGACGCGTACTCACGCCGTGCCCAGCCACACCAGCGGGTACACGGTGGAGCTCATTTCTTTACTGAAATGGCAGCCCACGTGCTAATTTGAACGCTCAGTGGCGGTTGTTTACCTAGGGAGGTCGTGTACCACGCCTGCATCGAAACAAAGTTTGACTTGACACGCTGCGCGCGCTATTTTTAAATAAAGTTATAGCGCCAATGGCACGCATACGAATATAAAACGATTTTTATGGAGAAAAGGTAGTCCGCTCACTATATACAATGGAGCCTTGCGTGCTGGTTTGTCGCTCTTCGAGTATCTCACACAAGGCTGCGGTGGCCTCTCTCTCTCTCACCGTTGGTCACTCGATCCGCCGCATCCCGTCCGCCGGGAAAGGGAGTGCGGTGGCTCTCTCTCTCACCGTTGGTCACCGATCCGCCGCATCCCGTCCGCCGGGAAAGGGAGGAAGTGCATCGCTTCTCCGCTCGACGGCGCCGAGGCAGCACGTCCCGATCTGCGGTACACGCTGCTCTTCTCTCGACCAAGCTCGGTAGCGGCAGGCCCTACGCCACCTACTCGCAGATTCCGCCCGCCGCCACCTAGTTACATCCCGACGACCTCCGGTATCCCCTCCGCCTTGCTCCATCGCCTGCCTTCCCACGCCGCTGCATGTGGATCTTCCATAGTTCTTTGCCCAAAACGTAGCTCGTCCAGCGTATTTTCCATATTGCATTCTCGTCCTCACACTGTTTTAGACAAACACAACCGTGTTGTTATCTTCCCTTAGGGCAAGGAATATGCTTCTTTTTGTCGTCGCATGTGTCATCAACTGTTATTGGCCAGAATTGTTTCCTTTCTACCTCTTTTTTGCAAACAGGGCTATCCATTTCACCTCGTTGCTATTGCGACCTTTTGGTGAACTGCACAAATCACTTTTTTCTTAAGAGTGTTTTGTGCAGTTGTACTAAAATGTCACATGGGCAACGCTCTACATTTCAAAGGCGATCGCACAAAGGGAGATTGGTTTTGCTCTATCCTCCTCATCCAACTCCAAGCCTAATCTTCTCCAACTAGTTAGTCTTAAGAGAGACCGCAAAGGTGACCGGCTTCTATTTATGTGTTTATTGTTTCATCAGCAGTCCTCTATTATCGTAATCACACTTAATATCTTTGGAACAGGGACGCCAGCTCTATTTTAGTGGAACTGCACAAAATGATCGGAATGTTGCATGCTCCGATAACTACTTTTTTCCCAACATGCCTTGTTGATTTAGACAGAGCTGGGGGACGTTGCTGCCAATGAAAGCATGGATCAATTTTAATTTAACACCTTCTCACAACTCGTTTTCAGCCAGATGTAATTATTAGCTCGATCCGCTAATAATTGACATGCATTAGCAAGGAAGTTAGTTTTTATTGTTTCCAAAGAGCATCGATGGCAAGACACGCTAAATGAAGCTGAAAGCTCACACCATTGTACAATTTCATGTCTCGCTGGAAAATTATTTGTATAGTACGTCAATTATGTAAACAAATGATGGAAGCTTGATAGCATTGCCGTAAGCCTCTTCATCATCCGGGTCCATGTGCCATGCACAAAATTATACTCCTTCGCTCCTAAATATTTGTCTTTTACAAATTTCAAACGGGCATATTTTAGAGTGTAGATTCACTCATTTTGCTTCATATGTGTACTCCTCCGCTCCTAAATATTCTATTCGTTTTCTAGAGATTTCAACAAGTGACTACATACGGAGCAAAATGAGAGAATCTACACTCTAAAATATGTATATACATCCGTATGTGCCACCCATTTGAAATCTCTAAAAGACAAATATTTGAGTAGTCACTTGTTGAAATCTCTAGAAAGACAAATATACTCCAGAGTATATTTAAGAACCGAGGGGGCAGTGCACAACCGCATGGGAGACTCAGCCCGGTGATTGTGCCGCATTAATAGTGAGTAATGAGCAGTCAAATCGTAAGCCCCACCTTTCCCACTATAAGTTGCTCTAAAGAAGCAACCATCAATACGCTCTTCTTTGAATCTGCTCATACTCCATCCGTCACTGTTTATACAGCGCGCTTCAGAAAAAAGAAAAAAGATCTGTGGGACCAAGGCGACTAGCGATCGGCCTGAAAAATAGCATTGGTAGTTATAGCACGATGTCTATTACTAGAGGGAATAATGCGTACACACATGCATGCAGTGCTTCCACCCCGGGTACACACATGCATGCACTTACTCCACTCCGTAGTACTGTAGTACATAGTACATGGAGAGAAAATTGTGGACTTGATTGCGGTTACCACGCCCTAATTAATTGAGCATTAAACCAAATGCATCTAAAGTCTCTCTGGTGGTGGAAATGCATTGAGAGAAATGCATCATAATGAAGCGCTACCAAAACTGTGACGGAGGGAGGAGTAGTATGAAGGTGCAAAACCAAGTACGCGTATGGCTAGTCGGTCAACGCACCTCCTCTTGGCATATCACTGACATGTGGGACAGGAGTGTGAGCAAACCGATCTCAATTGACGGCAAAGAGCCAACCCGCCGTTCCTTGAGAGAGACGAGGAGCGAGAACACACAGACGGGCTCGCATGGAGGCCAAGATATATTCGAGCATGGTTGGTTGATCGATATCATTCATTACATGTTGGGCTGCCGTTTTCCGCCCTTCTCCGAATAAACGTGTACTTTATCGAGATAAAAAATAAGAGTACGACGCTCCACCATGCGGTTCTAGTAGTAGTACTACTCGTACTATCGCGCTTGGCTCTTCGCCTCTTCGTGAAGTCGAACAATGATGGTACTCCGCATGTTGGGTACTACAGTGTATGCCTCGATAACTGACACCGAATGGACTGATGCATGTCCACCGAGGGTAGGTTGCATTAGTCAAAAGGCGAAGCAAGCTTCACCTTGTCCCGCAAGCTTCTCCTCGTTCTCGAGTTGACGGGACACACCAAAAAGTAGTGCTAGTCCATACTCCCTCTTTTCCGGTTAATATGGCTTAATCTTTTTGCGGGTAAATGAGAGAGCTTTATTCATATATAAGCATTCTTAGGACGATCAGCCAAGACACTGGTCACTAGGAAGCGAGGTACCCATAAAAAGAAGTAGGAAGCGAGGTGTTTCATCAAGCCAGCTCTCGCCACATTCAAAGTGCAGCAAGCACGGTTCGACGAAGATGCGCCGCAAGGTTTGCTGACCTGTTTACATGCTGAATAACAAAAAGAGGAAATATTACCGAAGCGCTACTATTTGTAACAGGATATGAGCCAGAATTAAGCGAGAATTGTGGCGAGTGTTCCATGCAATCAACTTCCATTATCACATGCGAGAACCCTCAAGAGAACCAAATGTGTTGAAGATTGCTTTATCACATTTTAAAATTATAATAAGAGTGCAGACGCCTCCATCCGTTCCTAGTACTAGTATAGTACTTTCGCACCTTTATAGACTATATTAGTAGTACTAGTACTAGTAAACTTTATGCTTGGCTGTTCGCCTATTCGGAAGTCGAACAATAGTAGCACTAGTAGTATAGTGTATGCTTCGCAATCGACACCGAATTAATCTGTTGCACGCCCACCGCATGAGCGAGGGAGAGCTTGCATTAGTCAAAAGTTTCTCCTTGTCCTGCGAGCCACCGCGCAAGTAATGCTAGTCCATACTGCCTCCTCTCCGGTTAATATGGATTAATTTCAAACGAGATAAATACACTGTCTATCACTGTATATTTGTAAAAATATGGTCATGGACTTCATAATACGCCATTGCGCCAATATATATATTTTCCGTGTTTATACGGTCACTAGCTCACCTCGACCGAGTATGTGTGTGCATGCACGTAGGTTGAGCACTTAGCGTGACCGTGTGTGTTCCGTCGTGTGCTCGGACATGCATGCATTAGGGCGTCAGCGCGCATTTTGCGCCCATGTGTACGTGGATCGTTGCATACACGTAGGGGGCGTACGTAGGGGCCACTAAGGAGCAGTCAAATCACACAGTAAGTTAGTCGGAAGAAGCAACCATCATTTCACTCTTGAATGACACGTACGCAATATAAAATGGTTGATATGGAGAGAAAAAGAAAACCACTATATATACACTAGCAGGAGCCTAAGCTACAAGCCTGCTTGCTAAGGTTGCTCTCTTCACAAGCATAGAACGACGGGCCTGATCCCGCAGCTGGGGGAAGGGAACAATGTTCTGCGTAGATGCGGTCGACATCGGCGAGGGAGAAAACCCACAGTCGGTGCATCCCAATCGGGGGTCACCGCGGTATGGGCCGATGCCGCGTCCCAACCGCCCTTCTAGCTACAGCCCGACGTCCCAGGTAGTCCATCTTCCTTTTGGAGCCGGCTTGCTCCACTGCCGTAGCTCCATCTCCATGTCGATCTTTCTCTACTTCTACCGGCTTCTACTTGTGATGAGTTTATGTCTCATGAACTAGTGCCAGTACTATTATTCTAATCACACTTCTTCAATATCTTTGCCATCAGGGATGCTCAGGTCGATTTTAGTGGAACTGCACAAAAGCATCGATGATCCGAGGGTGCCAAATTGCCTTTCCTTCGAGTGGTTCTACCTGCCAGGGAATTAAATCATGTTTAGGGTTTAGGGTTTAAGTCGAGTGACCCCATCAGTAGTTTTTCTTTCAGACACGCCTCACAACTTTTTTCTTTAGTTGTGAAGTAAATATTGGCTATGATCTGTGAATCATTGAGATGCATCAAGATGCGTGTTAGTTTTCCTTTGTATTTGATGGAATGTTGTAACGGGCAACCTTGGAATAGGAATGAAAATGGAGTGGAAAGTTTCCGCTTTTCCGGAGAAAAATGGAAACGGAGAGAAACCAACGCTTCGTTTTGTTGATCGCGCCATCGAGCAAAACCAACGCTTAAATCACGCCTGTCGTGTTCGTCTCACCCTCCTCCACGGCTCGACCCCACACGGTCGCCGACATGCCACTCACCGCAAACCGAGTATACGATAACTTTCCCTTTGCTTGTCGATGGATCGCGCCATGGAGTACTACTAGCACTACTAGAAGAGATTGACGAGTTGGGGGAGGACAACTAGCTGTAGCACGGACTCCCAAGAACTTTTTACATGCATGTTGTAGCCGGCTATTGCGACCTTTGAACGCGGAGCAGCCGCGTGCACCCAGAAGCGGCGCGGGTGACGCTCTCTCGGCCGGCGCGTCGCTTCAATGCCGGCGCCAGTGAGAGGTCGCGTCCGCTCGGCGGGCATGAATGCGGCATCGACCGCTTTGGCGGGAAGCACACGGGTGATGAAGAGGGTTCGGTTGGTCAGACCGCCGTGGCAGCGGTCCGGACGTGCGCAAACAAGAGATGTTGTACGTTAATATTGCTGCGTATATAATTAACAACGTAAATAATGTGCCGTTGGACAAATATGATTGGAGATGGAGATGGAAATGGAATTTTACGTAAACACGGATATGCATGTCTATGTCTATGTGTGTGTGCGCGATGACTCTCGCGACTGAAGCGGGGCGTGTTTTTGATCGAAGTTTTCTTTCTTGTATGTTAGAAAATCAGTTTGTCTAATTCACATCTAGATGTTATTTAAGGATATCACACCTAAGCTCCCACAAGTATATAATGTAGCAACAAGAAACAAAAAAAAACTAGGACAAAAAATAGACCACAAACAGAGTGGACATCAACTTAGATGTGACATAACTATGTCACATCTAGATGTGTCCTAGACAGACCCTTAAAAATTGTCCGCCAGTTTTCGCTTTTTTTTTCCGGAACGCAGCGATTCTATTTAAAACCACTGCTATGGAGAGATTTTTTACTCCATTATAGCCTCTTGTTTGATAGAGTTTCGCGTCTCGCCTCTCTCACCCTCTCCATATCAAAACAAGATGACAAAGTGTCCACTCTATCTCTCTCCTCACCGGTGGTCACAGATCCGGACGAATGCCCGAATCCCGTCCGCTGCGGGAGGTGAGGAGGTGCAGCGTTGACGTTGTCGCCGTCGGTGACGGAGGGAGCCGATGCGCACCATCCTCTCGGAGCCGGCGCTGGCGCGGACGAAGATGCCATATGGATGATGCATCACCATGATGACCTATCGATGCTCATGGTTGCGCCTCGTGGTTGCGTCGGCTGGTGAAGCTGATCGATTTTCAATGAAAAACAAGCTATCTTCCATCAGTGCTCTTTGCTTGTTACGCACAAAGATGATATCCTTCGTCAGCTCACCTTGGTTGCGTTGGAGACGCAGTCGTCTTTCACGTTGGTGCAATTTTATCACACAATTGGCTATGAACCAAATGTTTCCTAGAAGAAGGATCAACATTGGTACTAAGAGCATAAGTTTTGTATTGATTTCTAAGCCTTCTCACAACTTTGTCTCCAGCTCCCCTGTAATTTTATTTGTCCAACTATTAACTTTGATTTAAAAAATGGTGTGGACTAAAAACCCGGATGGATGTAGTAGCCCTCCATTTTATTTACTCCGAATATTAGATTTGATCAAGTCAAACTTTATAATAGTCTCAAACCTTTCCGATAATTGAAATTAAAATTTTTTATTTGTACACACTCTCACACATTTCGATAATTTGGCGCATTTGTGGTTGTTCACTTAAGGGAGGGTAGTGTACCACACGTGAAGGACAGAAGTGCGACCAGACGCTGTGGGCGTGGATCGTTAGTTCATCGAAGTAGTACTAGTTTTCTTCACTGTACATTAGATAAAGAGTTTCATTTCAGACTTACACAATTTAAAACGATTGTTATGGAGAGAATAAGAAAACCACTCCACTAGTATATATTACTCGATACACTAGAGTACTATATGGACGCTGCTTGATTTAGTGCACTGCTTTTGGGTTTATGACAGTGGGCCCAAAATGTGGTTGGCTCACCTGTCATACAGCCAAAAGCAAAAGTGCAAGAAGAAGGCACCGAGCTCAGTCCGCACTACAGTAGTATATATATAAGAGGGAGCCTCAACGCTTGTTCGCTAGGGTTTGCACTCTCCACACGCCAAGACTACATATATGTTACATGCGGGAGGCTTAGCTTCATTTGCTAGGGTTTGCTATATTCACAGCCTCTCACCCTCTCTTCACCAGATCTAAACAAGAATGCATTGGCCTCTTCTCTCTCTCTCCCCCCTCACACCGGTGAAGGAGGCGTCCAGATCCCGTCAGACCGGAAGGGAGGAGGTGCAGCGTTCACTCTATCGCCTTGGCGAGGGAGGCAATCCACTACCGGCTGCGCTGTTCTCTTTCACCCAAAGACTGTCAAGGGAGGGCCACCGACCCCTTCTTCCTCGCTGCCGTACGTAGTGTGGGCAGATCCGGCCTCCCGCCGCACGCCTTGCCACATCCCGACGACCCTAGGGTATAAGTTTATTTGAAACCGCTGTTGCTCTAGCTGCATGTGGATCTTTTTGATATGTAGTCGAATCTAGGTCTTGGTTCAAAGAGGAAAGAAGGTGCGGTGGGCTGGAGCAAGAATCTAGGACGTGGTTCAATGAGGAAAGGAGGGCGGAAAGTAGTATAGACTGCTATCCAGCCGCTTTGTAGGTCAAAAAGGAAAAAGGGGTAACCCAAGACACACATAGAACCGATCTCTTTGTTGAAAAGGGAAAGAAACTGGGGGTCGGGTAGTTTGTGCAGGACTAGATTTGCTGCCCTCACTTAGGAAAAAGGTTCAAAGAGAACAAATATGGGACCAACGATATATGCTTCTTGGCTACATACTCTGCATCACCCATTTATACGTGTGGATTTATTATGGTGCTGGCATGTCCCATACAACTATTTTGCTGTTGTTAATCTAAGAATGCCGCCGAAAATTGAAGCAATGCCACCGTTAAAAGTAAATTACATTTTTAACTAATCTTGTTTCAAGAGAATGTCTCTGTTAATATGAATCAATGCAACCGCTTTAGAAATGCTACTATCCTACTTTGTTTTCCATCCAAGATAAGTTAGATGCTTCTTTCTCACACCGCTTGTTTCATCCTCCTTTATCGGAAAGTAATTGTTTCCTTTTTGCCTCTGTTAAAACAGGGTATCGATTCAACTTGTTGCTATTATGACATTTTGCTTCGCTACTCAAACACTTATGTTTTAAGAGTGTTTCGTGCAGTTCAACTTGAATGTCACACCGGTGACTTTGCTTAATTTGGTGGAACTGCACAAAAGGAGATCGAGATTTGTTTCCAATCTTCGTGGCGAGTTGTTTCAAATCTTGGTCTCATCCACATGATGTGCAGTGTGCTTTGAGATGTTGTGCCACTTGTTTTGGTACTGTTTTAAATAAATGTTGAATTGAAGCTATTGTATTGTTGTCTTTTCCCATTAAGTAGTGAACAAAATGGGACCAACCTGCACATGATGCTTGTTGCTTTGTTACAACAAATTCAGCATCACCCCCTTTATAAGCCAGTAATTGATGCCACTCTCAGAATTAACTACTGAATCTTATTTCAAAACTGCAACACTTGTTAGGGATTGGCGGGATTAACATTTTTGTGGCCGCATGTTTCATCCTCCTTTATTAGCCAGTAATTGATTCCTTTTTTCCTCTGTTTAAAGAGGGATATCTATTCAACTTGTTGCTATTGCGACATTTTGCTTCGCTATGCGAAACACTTTGCTTGATTTCAGTGCAACTGCACAAAACGAGATTCGATTTCCTATTCGTGTTTGCAGATTCGTATTTTATCCTGTTGGTCTCATGAAAGGTCAGTACATGCCTTCATCCACATGATTGTGTAGTGTGCTTTGAGATGTTGTGCTACTTGTATTGGTACTGTTTTAAATAAATGTTGAATTGAAGCTATTGTATTGTTGTCTTTTCCCATTAAGTAGTGAACAAAAATGGGACCAACCCAGACATGATGCTTGTTGCTTTGTTACAACAAACTCTGCATCACCCCCTTTATAAGTAGATGGAAGCACATACTGTTGTTGTGCCCACTCTCCCATGGAACTGTTTATGCTTTTCGTTAATCTAATGCCGCTGGTAAAAATTAAGCAATGCCACTCTCAGAATTAATTAACTACTGAATCTTAGTTCAAAACTTCAACACTTGTTTGGAATGGTACTATCCTGCTTTGTAGTTCTTTCTACATGTTTAACCAAGGTATTGTTAAGATAATGTCTGTTAAAATGAATCAGTCGCATTGTTTGAGGAATGATACTTTTCTGCTTTTTCGTTCTTTATACATGTTGAAACAATGCATTGTTAAGATAATGTCTCGCTTAATATGAATGAATCACATCGATTGAGAATTGCTACTCTCCGCTTTGTTTCCCATTAAGATAAGGTAGATCAGTAGATGTTTTTCTTCTGGGAGTACAAGTCATCAACCGTTATTTCTCAGTAATTGTTTCCCTTATACCTTTTGTTGCTTACAGGGATATCACAATCAAAACTTGGTTTTATTCCGACTTCGATTTTTGTTCAACTGCACAAAAGGAGCCAATGTGTCCAAGGCAAACTGCTGCATTACTGGGTCCAGTTGGTCGTTCCACTTTGCAGAAAGAAGCATTTTACTGTTTGCGTTACATTACAGAAGGAATGACCGAGAAGCTTTACAGAGTATTAGGCCTTCCACTATGTAGGCCAAAAGAGGTGCCAATTTCACCTTTTCTTAGTTTGGCACCGAATCCCTCCATTGCTACAGCCGGTGCCATAAATATTAGACACCGGTGACATGACTAGTCTACAGAGACCATTGGAAATTTCACAACACGTGGAGTGCCATGGGCAAAAAGTGCCCAAACAAGTACAAGAAGCGACAGGACTCCACGATCATAGGCATTAAATATTCTGAATGGGAAAATCTTGTCAAAGTTTAATCATTGATGTTAGCAAGAAGCGACAGGACTCCACGATCATAGGCATTGCATATTTTGAATGGGAAAAGCTTGTCAAAGTTTAATCATTGATGTTAGCAAGAAGACGTTAGTTTAATATATTGGAATTGGAAAACCTTGTCAAAATTTGCTCATTGATGTTAGACAGAAGACATGCATTTGATATTTTTGAGTGGGATGCTATCGGTGTCAAAACCGGCGGATCTCGGTAGGGGGTCCCGAACTGTGCGTCTAGGCGGATGGTAATCGGAGACAAGGGACACAATGTTTTTACCCAGGTTCGGGCCCTCTCGATGGAGGTAATACCCTACTCCTGCTTGATTAATATCGATGATATGGGTAGTACAAGAGTGGATCTACCACGAGATCAGAGAGGCTAAACCCTAGAAGCTAGCCTATGGTATGATTGTTGTTCGTCCTATGGACTAAAAGCCTCCGGTTTATATAGACACCGGATAGGGTTAGGGTTACACAGAGTCGGTTATAATGGTAGGAGATCTACATATCCGTATCGCCAAGCTTGCCTTCCACGCCAAGGAAAGTCCCATCCGGACACGGGACGAAGTCTTCAATCTTGTATCTTCATAGTCCAGGAGTCCGGCCAACGGTGATAGTTCGGCTATCCGGACACCCCCTAATCCAGGACTCCCTCAGTAGCCCCTAAACCAGGCTTCAATGACGACGAGTCCGGCGCGCATATTATCTTCGGCATTGCAAGGCGGGTTCCTCCTCCGAATACTTCCTAGAAGATTTTGAACACAAGGATAGTGTGCGGCTCTGCAAAACAAGTTCCACATACTACCGTAGAGAGAATAACCTTTGCACAGATCTGCTGACGTATTCCGCGGCGTGACATCACACCACGGCCAGGCCTTTATACGAATTGTTTTTACTGTTCCACCTCAGCGCGTTTAGCGAGGCGGTTTCCTTGGCACGTCTTATCAAAGCGGAGATCGTGCCTCCTTATTCCGGGATTCTCATCAACACGGGCGTGGGTAACCCAAATGCGCTATTGATTACGGCGCTTGGGAGATAAGCGAGTTTTACCAGGCTGGCGGGGGACGCATAGCTTCTTCCATCCATATAAGGGGATAAGGATCCACCTTTTCGCCTACGCCTTCTTCCTCCTTTGCTCATCCATTTCCGCTCAATCAAGCTCCAGCGCCCAAGTCCGCACATCCCACCTCAACCTTCTCCAACTATGTCCGGAGCGGGAGGCAAGTGGATGGCCTCCTCCGTCACGGAGGGGCACATCAAAAAGCTGCGGAAGGCCGGATACTTGTCCAGCGACATCGCGCACCGGCTCCCCGATGAGTGGCAGCTTATTCCCACCCCCAGGCCCCATGAGAGGGTGGTGTTCCTCACCCACTTCCTCCGCGGACTAGGTTTTCCACTTCACCCATTTGTCCGGGGGCTCATGTTCTACTACGGCCTGGATTTCCACGATCTGGTCCCGAACTTCATCCTCAACATCTCGGCGTTTATCGTCGTGCGAGGCCTTCCTCTGCATCCAGCCCCACTTCGGCATATGGCTGAAGACCTTCAATGTCAAGCCGAAGGTAGTGGGCGGTCGCCAAGCGGGGTGCGGAGGCGCCACGGTTGGCAAGATGGCCAAAGTCCTATGGCTCGAGGGCTCCTTTGTGTTGATCATAAAGGGGTGGCAATCGGGGTGGTTCTACATCACCGAGCCGCGCGACTCTCAATGGGCGGCGGCCCCCGAATTCCGATCTAGCTTGCCCACACGGCTCACATCATGGAAAGAGATGGGCCTGACGTGGGGTGATTCGGACGAGCTGTCCGGACTCCAAACCTGCGTCCGAAACCTGGTGGACAAGAATCTCAGTCTTGTCAACGTAATCCAGGTGATGCTCATCCGCCGGATTCTCCCATGCCAACAACGGGCCTTCAAATTGTGGGAGTTCGATCCGGCACAGCACCAAACTCTGAAAAGGCTCTTCGACACTACGTACGAAGATGCCCGGAAGGTGTTGTTCATACGCCGAAGCTCCCACATCCGCCATCAAGATCGCGGATTTAGCTCATGCAGCGTCAAGCTTAACGAGGTAAGTTATTTTACCCTTTATGGGACTCTTTTTCATAGTTTGAGTTTATGCGGATCTAAAACTCCCTAACCTTTGACAGACTAGTTGAAGACGCCCGGACAGATTAACCGTCCTGCCCTTTGCCGAAGACCCAGCGGACGCCCGATTGATGGGGCTGCTGGCTCCGCACTCACGTGGTGCCGAGAAGAAGGCCAAGAAGAAGGCCATGGGAACTCAAGGAGCTCCCGCGCCAGTGTTGCTCGGACTCATCGTCCGACGACTGAGGCGGAATCCTCCCCTAAGGAAGAGGAGGAGGAAAAGGAAGCCTCTCCCCCAGCGGGGGGAGAGAAGAAAAGGAAGGCCGCCCCGACTGGGGAGGCCGGAGGGTCCAAGAAAGGAAGGACCCTTCCTCCGGACTTCTCCACCAATGCCGACAATGACGAGGAGGAGTGGCCAACAAGGGCCAAGCCCCTGGGGAGATCGTAAGTGTCCGGACTCCGGAATAGTTCATGACTTTTTATTTGTCGCGTAGTGTCTTCTAACGCCGAATATGACCATGTAGCCCGCCCAGGATTTGAGTTCGCCGCCTGCCGAGCGGCTCCTGGGTTCGCTGGATGTGAATAGCACTTCACTTCCGACCACCTCCTCCCCTCGTGTCGCCGACGACACCGCGGTTGAGTCCCAAGAGGGGCCCAGCCAGGAGGACGTGGTCCTGGAGGCGCCGCAAGGCGACCTCCCAGACTCTGGGCGCAAAGGGGGCGAGACCCCAGAGGGCTCTATGTCCGGCCCTGTGCCGGACTCCACCGAACCTTTAGTGGTTCCAAAGTCCGCAAGCGCCCCTTCAGAAGAAGGGCGAGATCGCGACGCCGGTGACCTCCGTCGATCCGGAGGCACGGATAGCTTGCTGGAGGCGCTTAACGCGCCCATCAACGAGGAGCACCGCATCAAGCATGAGTGTGGTGATCCAGAGAGTTCAGTCCGCCAAGAGCGGGCTGATCAAGCCTGCACCAGCCTTCTAACAAAGCTTTGATGTAAGTTTAGAATATGTAAAAATATTACCGCATAGACAGTAGCCCTCGATGCTTAGTTCGTGTTCGGAAAGAAAAGCCGATGAGGATCTAAAAGATATACGCAGGAGTCTAACATAAGTATGTCAATATGGGAATGCAGGTTGCGCTGCTGGCCTCTGCCGCACTGACAGCGGAGGTCAATGCATTGAAGCAGAGCCTCGAGCGTCCGAGAACGAGCTCGGCCTTGCCAAGAAGCAGCTCGAGGACAAGGAAGGTAAGTAATACCTTATTAAAGAAATACCTTATAGAAAGGGTTTTGTTGCAAAAATGACAGGACTAACGTGGGTATTGTAGGGGCCACGAATGAGGTGGCGACCCTGAAGGAAGCGGTGTCCGCGGCCGAAAGCAAAGCAGCCACGGAGCGCACCGAGCGAGAGAAGCAGGAGGCGCGGGTGGCGGAGGTGCGGCAAGAGCTCCAGGCTCTCGTGGAAAAACACGAGAGTTTGAGCGTGACTCAAGACTCGAGTCCGAGCTCGCCTCGGCTCTTGAGAGTGCCAAAGCCGCTAAGGCCGGGCGCAAAAAGCCCTCCAAGAAATTGAATCATTAAAGAAGATAGCGGCGGGTAAGGCATTCTTTATGCAAAGCAAGCATGTGAAAGTGAATTACCTATTACTTACCCGAATCCGGAGCTCTCCAGGAGCATTCGCAGATCTGCCCTGTAGTGTGTCTGATGCTGCTGCGTTCTACCGCACCAAGGAGGGAGCTCGACGGAAAAGGTGTTCGGTCTCAAGATGCTGAGGCCGGACATCCGGTGCCTCGAGCGACCAAATGAAGCAGCTGGTCGAGCTCCACAAGGTCGCCGAACAGGCCATGAAGGGCCTCATAATTGGCCGTGGGCTATTGGATGCCATGCCCGGGAGCTACTTGGCTAGTGCGGGGCTGGTGGACGCCTTTGTCCATGGATTGAAGTCATCAAGCGCCCGTCAGATTGAAGGTGCCCGTCGGGCCCTTGCCCGTGCTAAAGTGCACCGGGCAAGCTGGATGCGAGAAGCTTGTGACGAACGGGCCACCAAGGGCAAGGAGCATCGCAAGTCCGAAATGTACTATGAGAGCGTCATGAAGGGTGCCCGCTTTATAGCGGTGAATGCTCCAAAGATGTAATTTTGAATAGACTCGCATTTGTTATCCTCAGACGCTGAAAACTTGTTCATATGCGCTTAAGGAACGCCAGAATTTAAAATATTACCTTCAGGCGGCCGCTTATCAAATTTGAGAGATGGCAAGTCGTTGGCTTCAGCCCCCATGCCACGAAAGTGCCGGGTGTTCGATAAACTTGAGAGCTCTTGTTCGATTCTTGGGTCCTTCGAGAAGGCGCCAACGCAACGAACAAGGCAACCGGACTTATAGTGCTTGAACACTCTCACTTAGCCATAGAATTCTATAATTTTAAATTTCGTGAAGCCCCTAGTATTCGAAGACCGAGTTCGGGCGCTATCCACGCCTTTGGCGGACAATGCCGACTCCTCGCTCTAGCGCATAAGTCTTTAGGGACCCAAAAACCTCTCGAACAGCGACCGACTCTCGCCCTATCATGACGGTCAGTTTTAGCTTTCCACCGAGGTGCTCAACCCAGCTCAACCGGGCACAATCGCAGTGGTTCTCCCAAATACTACCTTAGCCGATATAATGTAACGTAAGGTACCAAAACATGGGAGCTGGGCAAACCCAACTATTGACCCAAGACATGATTCGAGCCGATGAATATAATGCTATAAGTTCGGGTGCCGCACTTGTGAAAGTGTTCGGACTTATCACACCATATTTTCGGGGTACTTAAGCCCCTGGTTTATTGGTCATACCAAAGTGTACGGGTGCAACATGTCATAAATGAACATATATATATATATATATAGATAAAGAAGGGAGTGCAATAATAGGCAAAAGCTATGTATTGTTTATTCAAAAAGGTACTGCAATGAAAGCGAACGATACAAATAGTGCGATAAGCAAGGGATGGGACTATTTAACATGTCCTCTCCGGGGTAAGCTGTGGGATGGTATGTAAAACAGGTATAATGCTCGTAGTAGAGACCACCGACACTCGACGAGCTTTTCTCGCTTCCTGG
The DNA here is from genome assembly GCA_021605205.1 of Aegilops longissima. Classification (NCBI taxonomy): domain Eukaryota; kingdom Viridiplantae; phylum Streptophyta; class Magnoliopsida; order Poales; family Poaceae; genus Aegilops; species Aegilops longissima. The sequence goes on from CM038677.1 coordinate 404,349,451, forward strand.
CTGTTGCATCGTGAGTTCGGCAATTCTAGTGCGGACGTGGCTTCGGAAAACGGAGTCCCGAAAGTAAGAGAAAAGAAAAAGAAAAAAGAATGACACAATCGGAGCCCCCGTGCGGTTGAGCTGCATTCTGGCGTGCGTGGTCGTGCCCTCCCTTATACCCATGGTATCTCCAGAGCGTAGTTATGTACGCTGTAGTAATCGCTTCGCAATTTCGCGAGGGCTGGGTTGGGGCCGGATTGCTACGTGTGCTTGAATCGTGCCAGTCGGTCTTGTTGTAGGTTACTTCAGGCGCGCTTGACGGTGTCCGGACGTTTAATAGCCGGACTCGAGAATTGCTGAGAGGCTGCTTTGCACCTCCGCCACGAGTGCTGCCGTATGCTCCTCCGTTCGGAGAGAGCGTTTGGTGTTTCCATTGACTGTGATTACTCCTCGAGGGCCTGGCATCTTGAGCTTGAGGTATGCGAAAGCGGCACCACATTGAACTTTGCAAATGCGGTTCGTCCAAGCAAGGCGTGATAGCCGCTGCGAACGGGACTATGTCAAGATTAACTCTCGCCCGAAGTTATCCGGGATCCAAGACCACTTCGAGTGCAACCGAGCCTGCACAATTGGCCTCTACACCTGGTATGACGCCTTTAAAGGTCGCTTTGTGGGTTTAACCTTGAGGGTCTATGCCCATTTTGCACATCAGTATCCTGGTAGAGCAGGTTCAGGCTGCTACCGCCGTCCATCATGACTCTAGTGAGGTGAAATCCGTCAATGATTGGGTCAAGAACCAATGCGCGAATCCGCCGTGGCGGATGCTAGTGGGTGGTCCTTCGATCAAAGGTGATCGGGCAGGAGGACCATGGGTTGAACTTTGGGGCGATCGCTCCATCGCATATACATCCCTTAGCGCACGCTCGCCTCCCTTTGGGTATGTGGGTTGCGATATCATGTTCACCGTCCGCACTTGTGGGGAAACCTTCTGTCCTCTATTGTTCGTGGCGGAGCTCCTCCTCGCCATCGCTATGCAGCCCCTTGTCATTGAGTTCGACATTTAACTTGCTCGCTTGTTTGAAGACCCAACAATCCTGTTGGTGTGGTTAGCTGGTTTTTCGGGTGCCATGTATTTGGCACGAGCGATCGAGTATTCGGTCCAGATTGACGGGCCCTGAGTGTTTCTTTTGAACGGCTTTTTCCGCTGACCGGTTTAGAGCCTCACGAATCCGCATTGACTATCAGTATCTTCAGCATTATCGCCGCACGCGGCGCTTTATGCTTGTTGCGACGCGACCTGCCATTGCTGTCCTTGGTATCCGAACTACCGTGGTTTTTGGTCAAGTTGTTACTTTGAGCTAGCTACCTGTCCTCTCCGCAAAAGCGGTCATGAGCGCTATGAGGGCTGCCATGGATTTCGCTTTTCCTGTCCTAGGTGCCGGGCAAGACATTCATCGCGGATGTTATGTTTGAATGCTGCAAGGGCCTCTCGCATCCGGACAGTCAACGATTTGATTTTTCTTGGTTAGGAACCGTGTCCGTAATTGTCCGCCGATTCTTTTGGCGCTGAATTATGTGGCTGAGGTCATCAGATCCGGTGGTCGCACATATGTGCCCTTGAAGTTATCAAGGAATGCGGCTTCCAGTGTCCTCCCAACAACCAATTGATTCTACTGGCAAGCTGTTAAGCCAATGCCGAGCTGGTCCTTTAAGCTTGAGTGGGAGGTATTTGATGGCATGTAGATCATCACCGCGGGCCATGTGGATATGGAGGAGGTAGTCCTCGATCCAAACCGCGGGATCTGTTGTGCCATCATATGATTCGATGTTTACGGGTTTGAAACCCTCCAGGATTTGATGATCCATCACTTCGTCTGTGAAGCATAGTGGGTGTGTGGTGCCTCTGTATTGAGCTATATCATGACGCAGCTCAAATGAGCTTTGTCTACTGTGTTCGGCCTGGCCAGAATTGCTGTATCCAGCGTGACGGTTATCGTCGCGTGTCAAGGGGCGCCCACGCGATCCGTAGATCGATCTTGTTTGCCTTGCCTTATCCTCCAATATGTCTCGCAGGTCTAGCGTGTTTCCCCGTGCCTTGGTACTTTTCGAGCGACGTCGGGGTGCGGCTTGAATGGAGGGTCTAGAGGCCTTCCGTCAGCGACCGCCACGGGTGGCGGTTGGCGCATCATGCGCCGGTGATGGTGCTGCTTCTCTAATTGGGGTAGCAGCCTGCGCTTTAGGTATCTCTTGAGAGGCGCTCGAGTTCGTACTCTTCGCCACAAGGACTTCACCATCCGTCACCTAGCAAGTCTTGGTCAGCTCTAAGCTCTGCTGCTTTTTCTTGAGGCTGCTTGTCGTGGCTATAAGCATGCGTTTGAAACGCCCTGCTCGGCGGGATCCTCGTGCACGACAAATTGTCGTCATCGAGGCATGCCTCATCTTCGGAGGGAGGCATATAATTATCGCCCTCCACCTCCCGCTCCGCCGCCCTATCATGAGGGCTGGCTTCTCCCTCCAAAGGTGAATCCTCTTTGGAGGGGGTTGTCTTCGCACCGTCCGGTGTTATTATCTCCGTGCGGAATCACCGCTTTGCTGCGCGGGATTTAGAGCGCCCCGGCCGACGCCGACGCTTGGGCTGTTTTGGAGGGGTCATCCTCCGCTGTTCCATCGCTCGTTCCCATCCTTTGGGATGTCCACCATGTATATGTCGATGACGAGGTGGCCTTCCAAAGGCCCTGTAGGCGCTGGTTCTGGTCGCTCCAACATCGCTTGTCCATACCGCCAATGTCTTCGAGTCGAAGTCGAGCATGTCGGTTAAATCATCGACAGGGCTACAAAGTGGGTGGTTGGTGGGCGTTGAATTTCTTCGCCGTCAAGATCCCAACCTTCCCGACCGTAGTTCGCCAGGCTCTCCCGATAAAGAGAGAGACTTTAATGAATTCAGGATGTCGCCAAAGGGCGGTGCTTTGAAGATGTCCGCGCAGTGAACTCCATGACCGCGCCCAATCGGATTCGATTGGCCGGAGCGCGAGGTTCGGAGTCCCGCACCTTGGAGTCACGGTCTCGCAGCACAGGGATGGAGTTCGCTCAATCGCCAGAGTGATCGTAGCCCCGAGGCGGTGTCCAACCACTCGCCCTCGATCGGCAGAGTTGGCTCAAACTAAGGGTCGGAGCGGACGCCGGTGCGGCCTCGGCATCGCTCGATGGCAGAGCTAGATCGTGCCCATCGAGACAAGGCGGCGCTATTATGGCTCGAATCCGTCAAGATCAAGTCTCCGCGATGTCGGCCGTGTAGTTCAAACTCCCAAATCTGACCTGATGGCCACGGGCGTAGCTTTCGATCTGCTCCAGATGGCCAAGTGAATTGGCCCACAGTGCAAAGCCGCCGAATACGAAGATTTGTCCGGGGATAAAAGTCTCACCCTGAACCGTGTTGTTGTTGATGATTGAAGGAGCCATCGGGCCTAAAGATGACGACACAGAGGAACTCTCAATCAAAGCACCAATGTCGGTGTCAAAACCGGCGGATCTCAGGTAGGGGGTCCCGAATTGTGTGTCTAGGCGGATGGTAACATGAGACAAGGGACACGATGTTTTACCAGTGTTCGGGCCCTCTCGATGGAGGTAATACCCTACCCTGCTTGATTAATATTGATGATATGGGTAGTACAAGAGTGGATCTACCACGAGATCAGAGAGGCTAAACCCTAGAAGCTAGCCTATGGTATGATTGTTGTTCGTCCTATGGACTAAAACCCTCCGGTTTATATAGACACCGGATTGGGTTAGGGTTACACAGAGTCGGTTACAATGGTAGGAGATCTACATATCCGTATCGCCAAGCTTGCCTTCCACGCCAAGGAAAGTCCCATCCGGACACGGGACGAAGTCTTCAATCTTGTATCTTCATAGTCCAGGAGTCCGGCCAACGGTGATAGTTCGGCTATCCGGACACCCCATAATCCAGGACTCCCTCAGACGCCCTTGCTGTGAGCAGCGTCGAGTGTTGTTTCCTATTCCTGTGTTCAGTTTAGAAGTAAATAGTTACTCTCCTGAGATATTCCTGTGTTAAGAGTTTGTTCGAATATTGTTTATGTAATGCCGTGCCTTGTGTTTGATTGCAAAGTTGAGCTTGGAATGTTGTGGCATGCGCATCACGAGCTGTTCACCGTGGCTCCACGAGAATAATGCTTCGTATTGTTTTGTATGTCGATCTAATGCCAGTGATTTGCTTGTTAAGAAGATCATCCTCTTCAGCTTGTTTCGTGTGTAAGAAGTTCATCGTCTGATGTTTCGTAGCCTGTTTGTTCTGAATAAGTCACCTGACTTATAAGTCAGGTGACTTAAAACCAGTGACTTATAAGTCACGCCTGTTTGGTTGTCAGCTGACTTATAAGTCACCTGACACACCTTCCTACACCAATCAACATCATGCAGGTGGTGGGACCCACACAAAAGGGGATGACTTGTAAGTTTTAAGTTGGGGTGGAGCAACTTATGACTTATAAGTTGAGGTGACTTATAAGTCGGGTATGTTTGGCAAAATAAGTCACTTTTTTCACTTTTCAACTTATAAGTTGGTGACTTATTTGGAACCAAACAGGCCCTCATTCATAGCCTATTCGACATGTCCGGTAGGTTAGACGTGAAACCATATGATCTTCCGACCAACTCATGATATTAGGCCGTGATTGGATCGTCGTTTTCCAACCAAAACCGCTTGTAAAACTGACGCTTGTAAATTAAAGCAGATGGTCTCGGGCGAAGGCGCTTGGTAGGTCGATTTTACTAGTAAAATATCGGAAGTACTTCACACACGATAAAAACGCTGAACAACACTTTCGGACGACATAATCCAGCCATTAGTCTGCTGTTTCAGCCTTGCCCATGGATGGCATAATACGCACGTCGTGCATGTATCGCCCGTAATGTCGCCCATATAGCAAAGCTCGTAAAATATACATCGTCTCTCAAATTACACGCCAGAATCCGCGGTTTTACTTACAGACTCGGGCCTTCCGATGACGGGTAAATTACACTTGTATGCTAATACAGGTTTGAAATAAACCGTAGCTCCCAAGCGCGGCCTTACCGCTTCATGCCGACGGTTCTCAAGGTGCTCATAGGTGTCCGATGATCCTGGCTTCCTGAATGAGCAGCGGGCGCTGTATCAGACCTCCGTAGGGCCCGCGAGGCCCTCTCCGTTGTCCTTCGAGTTGTTGTGCTCGCCGTGGCGCCGAGCATTGTTAACATGGTCAACGAACATGAGGATTCAGGAGATGACTTTATTTTGACTGGATGACACTAGGGACCCACTAGGGCCATAGCCATACGTATGCAAGTGCCTCCTTATTATGTAAATTTTTTTTTGCTTTCTCCTGGTTTCCTGACATCACGGTCCCACACCATTATCAACCTATGTAGTCAATATAAACGAGATAATTGCACAAGGTGTGGCCGACAGCGGGGACCAAGCAGCTCGAGTAGTATTTGTGTTTTTGAGGCGCGAGCACTTCAGAGTTTTTCTTGGCGATGATTCCGTTGTTGTTCGTGAGGAGAGCAGTATTAATCATGGGCGGTGTGGTCTGCCTAGCCCAAGCGATATCCAGCCCAGATACTACTTTTTTCAAGATGAAAATGGCTAGCCCAGCTATATCGCTCTTTTGAGGAATACCGTGCAAGGTCAACTTGTTATTCTCCGCCCCGCTGGGCTACAAATCTTTCCTAGGAGGGATGCACTAGGCTTAACATGAAAATGGGCTTTAAAATAATAAATGGGATGTAATTATAAAAACTGGGCAGTAACTATAAAAAAAATGCACCAAACATGAAATTAGTTTATAAAATATATTTATGGATTTTGAAAATCTTAAATTTTCATTGTTGCGCGCGCAATGTTTCGTTGGATTTTTACGTAATACAAATTTATATTTAATCTGACTAGAAATTTCGGGATAAAAATATTTCGGATCCCATCAAAATGTGGGAAATTTTATTGAATTCTGTCTTGAACGGTTGGTTGAAATTATTAATCATTGTCCTAGCTAGAAAATGGGTTGTTCTTTTAACAAACTGTAATTGGGCTGTTGTAAATTCCATTAGAATTCAAAAATGGGCTGTACATTCTTACAAAACGCAAATGGGCTATAAGTTCTCTGCCACACACTTGTGGGCCTACTAAGTGACGCGTCTCTAAAAAAAAATAAGTTGACGCGTATGCAAGGCTTTGTCAACTTATTATAGTGAACACACGGTTCTAGCAGCAAGGGCGTTGGATGTCTATCCAACGGATGTCGGCTTCTTCTTCAATCTCGGATATTCTTAGCTTCGCCGCCCAAAATGATTCCTCCCCGACATCCGGGCGCACTGCTTTGGAGGCTGACTCAGGCCTACTAAGTTGGAGCGTACCAAGGGCTTTGTCAACTTAGTCAACATAAACGATTCTAGCTTCAAAGGACCGACGATGTCCATCCAACGGCCGTAGTGCTTGTTCAACCTCTGGTCTTCTTGGTCCAGCCGCCAAAGCAGCGCCGGTCGTGTGCCGCTGCCTCGCCTCCCGTGGCTCAGGTCTTTGCCATGGAGGTCTCACCGCCCCATACTACTCCCACCGCTGGCCGTGCCATCCCTCCACTCACCCACACCCCCTGTTATTCTGCGGCGACAGCAGCCTCACACCGCAGCCGAACCAGTGAAACCTCATACTCCTCTCCGCACGGGCTTCCACTACTGCGCCTTCCCCGGCTTCGCGTCGTCCCCTTCCTAGGCGTCACCGTCGTCCACCGCCCTGGTGCTCTCGGCGCGCCGTGGTCAACGACCGACTTCCATCGGAAAAGTAATGTACGTGGAGAGGCTGACAGCTGGGTCCTCGGCGGCCGCAAGGAAGTGCCTCCTTATTACGCGCAAAATAATTATTCCTCCACCTAACAGCAGGGACCCACCGGACAGGCCACCTTATTTCGCGAAAAAACGATTCCCGACTCTGGGACCCAACGAACGGCCACCGATTTCAAAAAAACGTTCCCCAATGCCGCCTTGGACCCACCGTGTGCCTCTTTATTACGCACAAAAATGAATACTTCGCTAGCTGGGACTCACCTTGGTGGGAAGCTGACTTAGGGCCTACTAAGTTGATGGGGACGGAGGGCTTTATCAACTTAGTCAATATGAACGATTCTAGCTCCAAAGGACCGTGACGATGTCCATCCAACAGCCGTAGTGCTTCTTCAACCTCTAGTCTTCTTGCTCCAGCCGCCAAAGCAGCGCCGTCGTGCCTTGCTCCTGCCTCCCATGGCCGGGCCAGTGCGCCATGAGGCCTCACCGCCTCTACTATTCCCACCTTAGGCCAGCCCTACAGCGACGGCAGCCTCACACCGCAATGAACGAAAGTGAATACTCATACTCCTCTCCGCATGGGCATCCACTGCCGCGTTTCACCGCTCCGCGTCGCCCCTTCCTAGGCCTCGCCGTCGCCCACCGCCTGGTGCTCTCGGCGCGGCGTGGTCAATATGGTCAAGGAAAGACTTCCATCGGACGCGATCGTACGCCGAGAGGTCGACAATGGGTCCACGGCCGCAAAGCAAGGAAGTGCCTCCTTATTACGCTGAAAATAATGATTCCTCCACCTACAAGCGAGGGACCCACCGGACGGGCCATCGATTTCACGAAAAAACGCTTCTCCCGACTGCTGGGACCCACCAGCTACGCTGCACGCAAGGAAGTGCGTCCGCGCAAAAAAAAAATGATTCGCCCCCTGACTGCTGGGACCCACCAGCTACATCTTCGCAGGCAAGGAAGTGCCTGACAGTGGGGACCCACCTGGTCGAAGCGTACGTAGTGTTGTCATTCTGGTCGCGAACGTGTACGTACATACTGGTCGATGTAGAGGCGCGCATGTGTCGATGTAGAGGCGACACGTAGCATGTACACGTACGTACAACGGCGAGGGTGCAAGAAAGAAAATACGGCCATGTACGTATGTACGGGCAGGGTCTCGAATGCCTACTCGTGCATACATACATGGCTCGGTCGGAACGGAGAAACAACGTTGTCGTCGTGTTCATGGGGAGCCAAACGGCTGGGTCGGAACGGAATGCCTGGCCATGTTCATCGGGAGGGCTTGGACGGAACAGGCGATGGAAACGAGGCCTGGCGTACCGCACAATGGAGGAAATGGACCTCCTACATTCTAACGGGTCCTGTTGATCGGGAGGGTGTGGCGATCAAAAACGGAGGAAACGGACCTCCACGGTCAAACAGGGTCCTGTTGATCGGGAGGGGTGTGGCGTACCGCAAAACGGAGGAAACGAACCTCCTACCATCGAAACGGGGGTCTTGTTGATCGGGAGGGGTGTGGCGTACCGCAAAACAAACGAAACGGACTTGTGTTGGAGCGCTACGGTCGAAACGGGGGTCCTGTTCATCGGGAGGGGTGTGGCATACCGCAAAACGGGACTCCACGGGATACTGTTCATCTCCACCGTCGACCTCCTCCAGCCTCCACGGGCTACCATGGACCTCCTCCAGCGTCCACCACGCGCTACTCCACCGGCTACTGTTCAACCACCCCTCCACCATCTACTGTTCATCCAGCCCTCCACCGCTCATCGCTCATCCAGCCCACCACACCACGGGTCCTGCTCAACCACCCTCCACGGCCACCCCTCCACCGCTCATCGCTCATCCAGCCCTCCACACCACGGTGTCCTGTTCATCCAGAGGCAACGCCACCGCCATCGCTCATCCAAACCCCCAACGCCACTGCTCATCCAATCGATCGGCTTCGATTAGCAGCAAAAGAAAGGAACCGCCCATCGGGTTCGCTTAACATCCATCGATCGATCGCTAAGTTCAAGAACGCGTAGCTTGCGGTGCAATCGCCGGGTTCGCTTAGAGCCCAACGCCGCCGGGTTTAGTTAGAGCCAACGCCTTGCACGGTACGAGAAAACATGCATCGCCGCCCCGACCTCCCACCGTGAACTGCAACTCCCGAAATTTTCCTCCTCGCTTCTACCACGGTTTTTTCCGTCATGGATGGCCCAAAGAATGTCATGCAGCTCGCCTCCGCCCGCCCAGACTTAAAAGCCCATTTTCTGTCATGATTTTTGTCATAGAAGTAGGAGCCCACCACATCTATGATGATACCGGGTTTTGTCACAATTATCGTCATAGAAGTGTCATATGTATGACAGAAAAAAATTTCGTTCGGCCCAAAATGTCACGGATGTGTCTTTTTTTTGTAGTGCTAGGAGGTGGGTGAGGTGAGTGGTGTGCTCGGGAGGTCGCGGGGAGAGCTACTTATAGCCAGGGCGAGGGGCACGGGCTCGGGTGTGTCGGTGGGAACGACAATTATGGGGTCACTGGGATCCCTTCTACGGTCGGCGGGCGCGAGGTTGTGCAAAGAGCAGGTCTGATAGGAAGCACACGGGTCGTTTACCCAGGTTCGGGCCGCGAAGATGCGTAATAACCTAGTCCTGCTTTGGTGGATGTATTGAGTGTTCTTGTGTTCTTGAGCTAGCTACGAGGTGCAACTTGCCCAAAAGAGCCGAATCCCTCTCCTGGTTGCCTCGGGCCTCCTTTTATAGGCAAAAGGGGTTGCCACAGTGTCACACAGGAAGTGGAAAGGTCTATAGTTGATAAGCCTATCCTATGGAACCATAGGACAAACGCATTTAATGCGCCGCCGACGTGTCCCCCTTGCTTTATTGGGGATGGCAAGGAAGCACGTCCCAGCTGTCGCCGCCTCGCCTGGCCTTGACACGCGTCCGAGCTGACGAGGTGTCGTGGCTCCATGTTGGCTGGCTGCTGGGCTGGCGTGGTGGTGGAGCCTTCACGAAGGGTTGTATGCCACCAAGTAGGTGCTTGCTGAGTCGGTGTAGAGGTCGCCCGTCGCCACGCAGGTGCCTGCCCAGCTGGTTGAGCTAGCAGCTGCTTGGGGACGGCGGTGGAGTCTTGGTCAGTGGGGCTCGGCAAAGGGCACCGCCGATGCCCTCGAAGGGTCTTGCTGGGGCCTGCCAAGGGTCTTGCTGTATGCTAGAATGCCCCTGCAAGGCGCTGTCGGGGTCTTGTGGATTTCCTCGGCCATGATCCTGCCGAGGGTCGCCGTCTTCTGGTCCTCATCTGACTTCACATGTTTATGACCTTGACGAAGATCTGCATGCCACCACAGAGGCGCCTCTCGAGCCTTGGTTCCAATGTAGTTTGTTGGGTTGGAACCCGTGGGCTCAAGGGTGGCTTGCTCCGCTGGCATCGGGCAGGCTGCCCCGACAAGGCTCTTGCCGGGGCTGCGGAGGCTGCCTCGGCAAGGATCTTGCCGAGGGAGTCTACCTCGCCCTCTTGTCCTCCTGTGTTTCTGGTCTTGGCGTTGCCTTGGTTGTCTTGTGCTTTGGCTTCTCTCCGGCTTCCCTTCTCTGCCCTGCTAAGTGTGGCCGTGGCACATGGCTCCGACTGCCCGTGCACAAGTAAAGGGGTACAAAAGGAGAGCCCCTACTTTTGTACACCGACAGGAGCCCCCAGGTCTGGGCCACACATAAGCGTGACGCGTTGTTGGGCCAGGCCCAGAACGGTGCGCGGGCAGGTGGGGCGGATTTTCACCGTAGTAATTGCTTTGTCCGCTGCGCTTCCCCATGACCCGCGTTAAACGCGTGACGTGGAGGGTCGTGTGTGGGGGTCATGCGTGGGGCGGTTCCCGCATGCATGCGTCACATCATGGTAAAGAGGCGGCTTGCGCCTTCCCCATAAAAAGAGGGAGGCGCGGAGGTGCAGCTCATTTACTGAGTGGACTTAGGTCGTGGTCTTTACGCCCCATGATCATGGGGCGGGGAACGGTCTCGTCACCCGTCCTCTCGATCCTGCTCGCTCGCCACGCGTCCTCCATGCAGGTGGCAGGCGGTGGAGGCGGGAAACCGAGCCGTCGCTGATTGGGGCAGCGGGTTGGTCCTGATTCCCTGTGCCTCTGATGGCTGGATTGGCTGAGTGGGGCGGCCGAGCCTGGACCCCACCCCTTTATAAGGAGGGGGAGGGGGATGTCATCCCACATTCTCTCAGCATCCATCCTCTTCCACCTTCACTCCTTTCTTCCACCCGCCATGGCGAGAGGGGGTGTTGGGCCTTCGATGGTGGTGGCGAGGGTCGCCGCTCGACAGCGTGTTCCCCCTTCCCAAGAGCCTGCGGCGGCGGAGCCGGCTACGAGAGGAAGGGGGAGGGGGCGAGGCCGAGGTTGCTGTGGCACTTGGGGAAGAGGTGTACGAGGCGGCGCAATGGCCGTGCCTCTGCCATCGATGCCCCCTGTGATGGAGGGCCACGTCGGGGACCAGCCCCACGAGTTCTTCATCAGGCTGCGCTGGCCACCGCGGCGTCGTCTCCGCCTTCCCACCCCATTTTCTCAAGAGATGGAGCTCGATCTGCCCCAGACCCTTAGGCTTCACATGAGGGGCTGCAGGAACGGTGGCACGTGGGTCGATGTCGACTTCCCCGCTCCTCACGTCATGTACCTCCGTCACAGATGGAAGACGCTTGTCATGCCACAGCCGACGGGCGGGCTCTCGCCCTCTACTTCAAGTTAATGGAGGGCGGCTGCTCCGTCAAGGTCTTTGGAGACCTTGGAATTCGCCTAAAGTGCTGCGTGGAGAGCTCCTCCGACGATGAAGATTCCTCCTCGAGCGAGAGTGACGAGGAGGACAACGATAGCGACAACGAGGGAGTCGAGCGGCAGGATGCCGACCCCGACCACCGATCACGCCGACCTCCTCGCCATGCGCCCGCCGAGGGCCTTCTCGCCAAGCCTCCATCGGGCGCCTCGTCTGCCTCCTTGGGCGGTCATGAGGAGGGCCGGAGAAGGCGAAGAAGGCGGGTGGCGGCCTTCAAGTCGGAGTACGCGGGCACCGATGCCTTCGTCACGTATTGCCAGCCCGCTGCCTCGTCTTCCAGCTCCTTTCCCGGCACGAAGATGTTCTCTTGGTGCCTTCTGCTCCTTGTACCTTGCCTAGGCGCTCTTTTTGCCCTCCTGCTGTCTTGTTCCACCTTCTGAGGAGAGGGACAAGAAAGAGATTACGGGCACCTTATCTCTTTCTAGTTTGTATGTCTGCGGGCACGTGTTAATTTTAAGACTTGTAATCCCCTTGCTCATGTTTTTAATTCCGTATGAACTGTACCTGTATGGGATGTTTCTAATGAAAAAGGGTGTCTGTCGGGTTCTTTGTGCGTGAGCGAGGCCCATGCCAAGGAACGAATCCTTGTTATTTTTAGGATAAACATTGTCGCCGGCAACAGGCCTCGCCATCCCCTGACTTTAATCGACCATTCTCGCGCTTTTGGCGGAGGCATGGGCGAAGTAGAGTTAGGCCCCCCCGTTCATTTCCTTGCCACTGCGTCTACGACCCGGTTCTGTCCCAGAGACTTGGGTACAAGAAAAAGGGGGAGCACGGTGGTCTTTGAGTAAAATGAGGTTTCATTTGTCCCAGTTCCATACGGAAATGCACAACAGGGGATGAAGGACTTATCTGAATCCGCAGCCCCCGGCAACCTTGGCTTGCCGTGGTTAGATCCGTGTCTTCAGCCTCGGCAGTCCTGCTTGCCCGGCCGGAGCACTGCCGCCCTCTTTCTCCCAAGAGGCTCAGCGAGGTGTCCACGCACATGCGAACCAAAGAGGACAGAATACGATACCGACCTCTAGGCTAGGGTTAGTCGCCAAGCACTATCAACCCTAACCGAGGGAGAGACTTAACCTAGCATGCATGCTAAAACTTAGGTGCCAGCTTTTGTTTATTTATGCTCGTGGTCTCGCAGATGTCTTTGTACAGAGGGTTACGTGCCTTCCGACAAAGCTTGTACAAAGGTGGCTTGTCGGAGGCTCGGTGAATCACCCTTATGGGTAAAACTTGCAAGATGTTCGATGTTCCGGAGTTGCTCATCGACAACATCTTCGGTCTCCAGCAGCATCTGCGCCACGCCTGGTGACTCAGATACCCGATAAGGGCCTTCCTCTTCTGTCAACTTGTTGGAATTCTTGGCCGATCGAACGCGCCGAAAACAAGGTTGCCTTCTCAATGCTTCTGTGCATGAACCTTGCGGCTATGGTAGCGGCACAAGGCTTGCTTGGTAGCGCCCTGCTCACAATACGCTCAAGACGATCTTCCTCAAGGAGCGCCGCGGCCATCTTGCCGCAATTGCTCTTGCTCAAGCTTCGTCATAAGCTTAGCACTCAAGGTGACCCGATGTGAGTTCCGTGGGGAGAACTGCTTCGCCCGTGATACCGGGCAAAGGTGTCCGTCGGTGGCTCGATTTGGCCATTCGACGACCAAAGAACCGCCAAGCAACTCATCAATCCAAAGGCTTCCACTCTTGTGGAGCATGTCAAAAGTCTTTGTCCTCGTGCCTCGCAACACTTCAGCATTTTCCTCTCGCTTGACCGCTGTCCTTGATGTGCCACGAAGTTTAAAATGCACCTTGCCGCCGAGGTCTTGATGTATTGCATAATGGTGTGGCTTGTGAACTGCGTACATTGTCGGTGATGACTCTGCTTTACACACCAAAATGGCACACTAGCCCTTGAAGAACTTGATGGCTGACCGTATATCACCTTCCTCACAGCTTCCACCTCCGCCACTTTGTGAACTTGTCGATCGCAACATACAGTACCAAAGCCCCGACAGCTGGGGAAAGGGCCCAGATGTCGAGCCCCTGCACTCGAGAATGGCCAGAAAGAGGATTTTTTGAAGGGCTTGAGCTGGTTGATGAAGATTCTTGAATGGAACTAACACGCTTCACACTTGGTTACTAGTGCCACAGATCCCGGAGGCTGTGGGCCAAGAAACCCCGCTGAACGCTTTGACGGCAAGGGCCCTCGATCCCACGTGGAGCCACATATGCCTCCATGTATCTCCGCCAACAGCTCCAAATTCTTCCTCCCGGGAATGCACTTAAATTTCACACTGCTCGATCTCTTCTCAGACAGACGCCATCGATTTAACCGATACATGGCAGATCGACAGTGCTACTTTCTCCGCTTCTTCCTGCTCCTCAGGAAGCTTCCCTGTTTGGAGGAATCGGACTGTATGCCGTGCCCATGCCGGAGCTTGGGGCTCGACGGCAAGGACTAAAGGTATTTCTTATGCCATGGGAGCGGCCATCTCCACGGTCAGGGCTTGACGGCCTGCCGGAGTCAGTCGCTCCTCGACAGGCTCAAAATCCACGACAACACCCTTGCTGGTGGCCCCTGGGGGCTCAGCGGGAAAGTACTTGCTGGGGCCTGATTTCCTCCGTTTGTTCTGTTCCGTTGATGGTTCGACGGATGTGTTAGTTAACCGAATCAAAAAAGTACCTGGTTCCACAGGTAGCTTGAATGCAGCGCGCTTTGACAGGTAATCAGTGATGTCGTTCTTCGCTCGGGGAACATGCTCTGCTTGTATACCGTCGAAGCGCTCCTCCAGCTTCCTCACCTCATCTACGTAGGCCTCTATCAACGGGCTCTGATAATCTTTGTTGACTTGTCTGATGACAAGCTAGGAATCACCACTGACGATGAGCTTCTTAACCCTGAGGTCTGTCGCGATCCTGAGACCGGCAAGTAGCCCCTTGTACTCAGCAGAGTTGTTGGTGGACATCTCCATGGGAAAGTGCATCTGGATTACATACTTGAGGTGCTCTCCGGTGGGTGCGACAAGTAGCACACCAGCACCGGCGCCTTGCAGCGAGAAAGCCCCATCAAAGTACATGATACAGTCCCGACTTGCTTCCTTGCCGGGGAGAGCGGTCTCCTGGATTTCTTCGTCGGGCGTTCAGGTACACTCCGCAATGAACTCTGCCAGGCTCGATCATTGAAGTACTTTCAAACTTCAAACCAAAGCTCGAGAGCTCCAAGTCCCATCAGACAATCCTCCTGCCAGGCCTCGATTATGCAATATCCGCTGTAACGGAGGTGGGTAACGACAGGATCTCGCAGCTTGGAAGTAATGACGCAGCTTCCTCGAGGCCATAAGGAGGTCAAGAGTACTTTCGCACACCGAGTATTTGACCTAGATCCCTCGCAAGAGGGAGCCGATAAAATAAAACCGGTGCTGCATCATCTTCTTCCTCTCAGACATTTCTTGGTCCCGCAGCTCTATCCTCGCCAATGTCAAACCCCGCCGGTCCTCGCCTTGCCGCACACGGCCCTCGCCGGGAATCTCTCGCTCGCCATCCGCTGGTCTGCTGCCAAGCATCGCTTTCATCGACTCTCCCTACGCTTACCAGCGTGGCGCTGCCACTTGATTCGCCGCCAGATACAACAACAACGGCTCTTGTGGTTTAGGCGCAACCAGATTGAGAGGAAAGGTATTTCTTCGATCCCGCAACGCTGCTTCGCCTCCGGGGTCCACTCCATTGGGCCCGCTTTAGGATTTTTAAAAGGAGGCACGCCGCGAGACTTGGAGATGAATCTGCTCATATGCGCAATGCAGCCAGCGAGCCGACGCACATCCTTGATCCGCTTTGGGTGCCTCTAATCGCTCAATAGCCTTGATCTTGTCCGATTCGCCGATCCTATCGCTAGACACAAAGAACCCGAGAAGTTTGCCGAACGAGACTCCGAAGACACACTTCTCAGTTTTCAACTTGAGGTTGATCTTACGCAAATTTGCAAACGTCTCCTGCAAATCTTATACAAGTGTTGCCCTGTCCTTGGTCTTGACCAATGTGTCATCCATGTATGCTTCCATATTTCTATGCAGCTGGGGCTCAAAACCAATTTGGACTGCTCTTGCAAACGTTGAGCCAGCACTCTTCAACCTGAAAGGCATCCGTAAAAAGCAATACGTACCACATGGGGTAATGAATGTTCTCTTCTCTTTGTCCTCTCTTGTCATGAAGATCTGATGGTATCCTGAGTAAGCGTCAAGGAATGACAACAGATCACACCCGGCCGTGGAGTCAACAATCTGGTCGATGTGCGGCAATGAGAAAGGGTCCTTGGGACAAGCCTTATTGATATCTGTGTAATCAATACGCATCCTCCACTTCCCGTTCGCCTTGCGTACCACCACCGGATTGACCAACCACGTCGGATGGAGCACTCCTCTTAGCAAGCTTGCCGCTTCCAACTTCCTGATCTCTTCTGTTATAAACTCTTGCCTTTCCAAATCCTGCTTCCTGACCTTCTGTTTGACGGGACGCACATGAGGATAGACAACAAGGTGGTGCTCAATCACCTCCCTGGGAACACCAGGGATGTCAGATGCTTGCCATGCAAACACGTCGACATTCACCCGTAGGAAGGGGATGAGCGCGCCTTCCTATTTGCCGTCGAGGGTGGAGCTTATGGTGAAAGCCTCTTGTCGGTGTCAAAACCGGCGGATCTCGGGTAGGGGGTCCCGAACTGTGCATCTAAGGTGGATGGTAACAGGAGGTGGGGGGCACGATGTTTACCTGTGTTCGGCCCTCTCGATGGAAGTAATAATTCACTTCCTCGCTTGATTGATCTTGATGATATGAGTATTACAAGAGTTGATCTACCATGAGATCGTGAGAGGCTAAACCCAGAAGCTAGCCTATGGTATGATTGTTTTTGTCCCACGGACTAAACCCTCCGGGTTTATATAGACACCGGAGGGGGCTAGGGTTACACATAGTCGGTTACAATGGGAGGAGATATACATATCCAGATTGCCAAGCTTGCCTTCCACGCCAAGGAGAGTCCCATCCGACACGGACGAAGTCTTCAATCTTGTATCTTCATAGTCCAACAGTCCGCCAAAGGATATAGTCCAGCTGTTCGATACCCCTAATCTAGGACTCCTCAAGAGCTCCTCGAACCGGGCTGCAATGATTTATGAGTCCGGCCCAAGTAGTTTTGTCTTCGCATTGCAAGGCGGGTTCCTCCTCCTAATACTCCATAGAAGATTTTGAACACAAGGATAGTGTCCGCTCGCAAAAACAAGTTCCACATACCACCGTAGAGAGAATAATACTTCCACAAATCTAATCCGCTGACGCATTTCGTAGTATGACATCACACCACGGCCCGGTCATTATTCGAGCCGTTTATCTCAACCAGCCTCGGTGCATATTGCGAGGCGGTTTCCTTGGAACGCCTTGTCGAAGCAGAGATCGTGTCCCCTTATCACGGGATTCTCATCAATACGGACGAGGGTAACCAACCGCGCCATCAATTATGGCATTTGGGGAATAAGCGAGTTTACTAGGTAGGTGGGGGCGTACAGTTTCGTCCGCCCTTATAAAGGGATAAGGGTTCACCCTTTTCACCCACGCCTTCTTCCTCTTTGCTCATCCATTCTCGCACACTCGAGCTCCAACACCCAAGTTTGCGCTTTTCTCTCAAACTGCTCCAAGCATGTCCAAGCGGAGGCAGGATGAAATCCTCCGCACGGAGGAGGACATCAAAAGCTGCGGGAGCCGGTACTTGGCCATGGATATCGCGATCGGCTGCCCAACGCGGGCAGATCGTCCCTATCCCGGAATCTCATGAGAGGGTAGTTTTTCTTACCCACTTCGTTCGTGGACTGGGATTTCCTCTCCACCCGTTCGTCCGCGGCCTCATGTTTTACTATGGGCTGGATTTCCATGATCTGGCCCCAAACTTCATTCTCAACATCTCGGCGCTATCGCCGTAAAGCGAGGCCTTCCTTCGTGATCTCGCCCCACTTCGCCCGTGATCAAGACCTTCAATGTTAAACCAAAGGTAGTAGGCGGCCAGCAAGCGGAATGCGGAGGCGCCATGGTTGGCAAAATGCCCAACGTCACATGGCCCGAGGGCTCGTATGTGGAGACCATAAAGGGGTGGCAATCGGGGTGGTTCTATATCAACGAGCCACGCGACACCAACTGGGTGGCGGCCCCCCGAGTTCTGATCCGGAATCCCCATGCGGCTCACCTCCTAGAAAGAGAAGGGCCTGTCCTGGGGTAACCCGGTAGAGCTGACCGGACTCCAGACCTGCATTAAGAACATGATGAACAAGAAAATCAAGCTCGCTAACGTGGTCCAGTGTCATGCTCTTCCGCCGGATCCTCCCCGTCAACAACGGGCATTCAATTTATGGAGTTCAACCTGCCAAGCACCGCACTCTGCAGAAATTTTTTGACACGACGCACAAGGACGCCGGAGGGTACTGCTCAAGGGCGCCGAGGTGCCCCTTCTCATCGAGGATCATGGAATCAGCGCATGCCGCCACGCCAGTTCGGTAAGTTCTTTTATACCTTATAGGGTATTTATTATCCCCAGTTTAATCATGTGCGAGATCTAAGCCTCCATGCCTTTAACAGACCGGTGGAGAAAGCAAAGCAGATTGACCGCCCAGCCCCCGCCTCAAGATCCAGCCGACGCCTCCTAACAGATAGCGACTCCGCACCTTATGAGGTGCCAGAGAAGAAGACCAAGAAGAAGGCCACGGGGACCCGAAAGGGTCTCCGGCGTCAGGTGATATCAGACTCATCGTCCGATAAGTCCGAGACGCAGTCCTCTCGTCAAAACGATGGGGAGATAGAGGAAGGTTCTCCCCCTCCAGCCGGGGGAGACAAGAAAAGGAAGGCCGCCCCAACCGGGGAGGCCGAAGGGTCCAAGAAGGGAAGGACTCTCCCTCCGGACTATTCCACAACCGCTGCTTATAGTGAAGACGAGTGGCTGCCCAGGGACAAGCCCCTGGCGAAGTTGGAAGTATTCGGATACCAGAGTAATTCATGGTATGCTTTTATAGCACTGCTTCTCCTTACGCCGAATATGATTATGCAGTCCGTCCCGAGCCCGCATCATCAGATCTCGCTTCGGACGGTTCTTTGGACCCGCCGGATATGAGTAGCGGTTCACTTCACGACCGCCCACTCCTCGCCTCCCACGGACAACATTGAGGTGTTGTCTCAAAAGGAACCAAGCCGAGGGAGGTAGTCCCGAGGCGCCGAGGCGACCTTCCGCACTCCCAGCAGAAGGGAGCAAGACTCTGGCTCCAAGTTCGCCCCCACCGAACACCGTGCCGAACCTTCAGGTTCCGACTCCAGGGCACCTCCCGCTAAGAGGGGCAAGCCACCCGCGCGGCCACTCTATAAATCCAGAGGCACCAGACAACTTGTTGAAGCGCTTCGCAGCGCTCCATCGACGAAGAGCACCGCACTATCATGAGTGCGGTGATCGAGAAGGTTCAGTCCGCCAAAAGCGGACTAACTGAAGCTTGTGCCAGCCTCCTAACAGCTTTCGTGTATGTAATCGAAAAATGGGAAAATATTACCGAGATAGACAAGAGCCCTCGATGCTGCTTACGCTTGTGAAGAAAAGCTGAATAGAGGATCGAATAATAATCACAGGAGTCTAATCATAATATGTCTATATGCGTATGGAGGCGCTGGGCTGCTGGTCACGGCCAAGACGCATCGCTGGAGGTCAATGCCCTGAAGCATGACCTTGAGCGGTCCGAGGAAGAGCTCGACCTTAACAAGAGGCAGCTCGAGGAGAGCAAAGGTAAGAAATACCTTCTCTATATATTAAAAACAAATTTGGTTGCAAAATAATAGGATCATCATGAATGTGCCAGGGGCCACGACCGAAGTGGCGACCCTAAGGCAGGCAATGTCCGAGGTCGAAAACAAAGCGGCAAAGGAGCGCACTGAGCGAGAAAAACAAGAGGCCCGAGTAGGCGAGGTGCAGCAAGAGCTCCAGGCTCTCGTGAAGAAGCATGAGTCCTTGGAGCTTGACTCTAAGAGGCGAGTGTCGGTGTCAAAACCGGCGGATCTCGGGTAGGGGGTCCCGAACTATGTGTCTAGGCGGATGGTAATAGGAGACAAGGGACACGATGTTTTTACCTGTGTCCTGCCCTCTCGATGGAGGTAAAACCCTACCCCGCTTGATTAATATTGATGATATGGGTAGTACAAGAGTAGATCAACCACGAGATCGAGAGGCTAAACCCTAGAAGCTAGCCTATGGTATGATTGTTGTTCGTCCCACGGACTAAAACCCTCCGGTTTATATAGGCACCAAGAGGGTTAGGGTTACACGGAGTCGGTTACAATGGTAGGAGATCTACATATCCAGACGCCAAGCTTGCCTTCCACGCCAAGGAAAGTCCCATCCAACACGGGACTAAGTCTTCAATCTTGTATCTTCATAGTCCAGAGTCCGCCAAAGGCTATAGTCCGCTATCCCGGACACCCCTCAATCCAGACTCCTCAAGAGTCTCTCGATCCAGGCTTCAATGACGATTTATCTGGCGCGCTTATTGTCTTCGCATTGCAAGGCGGGTTCCTCCTCCAATACTTCATAGAAGATTTTGAACACAAGGATAGTGTCCGCTCGCAAAATAAGTTCCACGTATCACCGTAGAGAGAATAATATTTACACAAGTTCAATCTGCCGACGATTCCGCCAAGCGTGACATCACACCACGGCCAAGCCTTTATTCAATCGCTTTTACCGGTCCCACCTCAGCGGTTTAGCGAGGCGGTTTCTTGGCACGCCTTGTCAAAGCAGTAGATCGTGGTCCCTTATTCCGGATTCTCATCAATACGGGCGGTAACCCAATCGCGTTCGCTAAGCACGCCCTCTATCGGCGAAGTCCCAATGGTCACGGGAGGGTTCTTAGTATTCAACCTCTTTATAAAGAGACCAAGACCCCGCCTTTTCTCAATCTCCATCGAATCTACCGCTTCGAAGTTCCAACACCCAAAGCTCCAGATTCAGCGCCTTGACCTTCGATGATGTCCGCCCGACCTCCAAGGCCGTGGATGCCTTCCTCCGCCACGGAAGAAGACGCCCTAAAGCTAAGACATGACAGTATCTATCCGCGAAATTGCGATAGGCTGCCTGCTCAAGGGCAGGTTATTCCCACTCCCAAGCCCGTGAAAGCGTGGTGTTCGCGGCCTCACTTCCTTCAGGGCTGGGCTTCCGACGGACCCTTCGTGAGGGGGGCCTCATGTTTTATTACGGGCTGGAATTTCACGACTTGGATCCGAGTCCATCCTCCACATCTCATCATTCATCGTCGTAGGTGAAGCCTTCCACCGACATTACCCTCACTTCGGATTGTGGCTCAAGACCTTCAAGGTGGAGCCGAAGATGATCAAGGGGCAACAGGCAGAGTGCGGAGGGGCTGTTAAAAGAATGCTGACGCTCCATGGCCCGAGGGCTCTTTTCAAGAGGAGCTCAGTCTATGACAACAAGAGTGGTTTTATATCACAGCTCCCAGGGGCACCAAATGGGTGGCGCCACCTGTCTTTCGCTCGGGTCCTCCACCACGGCTGGCGTCGTGGGTCAATAAAGGGCTTGAATGGGGGCTGTCCAAGGACGTGCCCTTGTTGCAGGGCCGTATTCGAGACCTCCTAGAGAGAGAGATCAATCTGGTCGTAGTAGCGCAGGTTATGCTGACTTGTCGCATCCTGCCCTGCAAACGCCGCCTCCGCCTGGGAGTTCAACTGAGGGACCACGAGCTCTCCAACATTTTATGGGCGCAACGCCTGTGGAGATGTACAAATTTTTCTTCGGATCACAAGCAATGTGTCCTCGACTTGACCGAGGACGCATGTCCGAGCTGCAATCGCCTGATGCTCAAGTAAGTAGTCCTGCATCTGGACACTCTATCCGTGATATTTATCATAAACTTGCCCTTAAAAGAGCTGTCCCTAAACAGAGTGGATAGCGAAAGCAAACTGATCAGTGTCCGATCCTCCCCGAGACCACGCCGATCCCGTGTTAACCAAGATGTCGAGGCTGCGCTTTTAGAAGAAGGCGAAGGGGGAACAAGGAAGCTATTGCCTCCGTGAAGGAGGTTATCAAGAAAGGAGGGATCAAGAATCCCTCCATCCAAGGGGAGAAGAGGACCGCCTCTGAAGATCCGGAGACCAAGGCCTCAATGCGCGGGAAGAAATCTTCGCCAGAGGGTCCTCGTGACCGGAAGATGCCCCGCCGCATTATTTCCCCAAGGAGATCAGCCTCCAAATGAGCCGTAAGTAGAGAGGGAGTTTTTCTAAAATAAGAGACATTCCTGTTTTATCTCAAGATGACCGAATATTACCTTGTAGTTCAGATCTCAGCCCTTCTCAGCAGAGCTCGCCTTCCGGGATCTTCGCCCATAGATGATGGAGAGCTGAACGCCTCCTGCGCATCGCTTAGCGAGGCGGACGATCCCGAGGTGTCGCCATGGAGGGTTTCGAATCCGCAGGGGTGGAGGGCGGTCGAGGGCCCCCTGCAGCCCTTCCGTGTCCGCCTTCAAAAGGCCATCGACGAGTCCGCACCTCCCGGTGCACGGTCGGAGGAGTTGAAGGGTCTGCCGGCGAAAGTGTCTATTCAGAGGATCACCGCGCATTGATGGGTACGGTGATTGAAAAGATCTCGTCATGGAAAGCGGTTGTACGAGGCCGCCAGAAGTTTATCGACAGGTTTTGAGGTATGTGCAATGATGTACTTTTGACGGTTCCGCATATATAAGATGCGCCCTGTAGATAGTAGCCTCGAGACTCGCCGCTTTTGTAAAAATGACAGCGTGCCGAGGATCATAATCCTGTGTTATAATATGTCGCCTTCATATGTAGGTGGCGGAGCGTCCGGCATAGCCGACTGATGATTTTGCCGAACTAAAGCGGCAACTTGACGGGGCGGATGCCGACATCGCGCTTGTCAATAAGCTGCTTGACGAGTCACAAGGTATGCGGTTTCGCAGACACCGATAAGGGAGCTTGATGCTCGTGTTTTACAACATGTATGCTTGATGCGATGGTGCCGCTGCCATGGAGAACCTTCGGTGGAGCTTGCCCGAGCCAAGGAGCAGGCCGAAGAAGTGATGCGGTTGCCTTTAAAGGCGCCAAAGAGCTAAAAGTCGAACAAGCTGCTCATCGCCGGCTAACAAGGAAATGGCCGAAATGGCCGTGAAGTTGAAGAATGCTACCGACCACCGCGAGCTTTTTGAAAAGAAGGTCGAGCGAGCAAGAGGACCTCAAGAAGGCCACCACTAAGGACAAGGATGCTCGCTCCGCGATGAGAGCTATGAAGGAGGAGCTGCGCAGTCGAGATATCGCGCCGGAAAGCCTTTTTCGCTGCGGAGGAAGTTCACGATCCTAAATATGCCCAGCTTGGACCGGCTGTGGAGTAGTGAGGATGCTTATCTCGACTTGGCGGCGAAAGTGTACGCGGACGCGTCAACACTTCGAGATCAAAAGGATCACGAGATGGAGGAGCTTTTTGGTCGCGTTCAGAGTCCAGAGCGCCCACTTCCACTAACCGATCGCTTGGCCCAATGGGCGGAGCTGAATAGGTTGTCCGGACTTGCCATGAAGAATGTCGTGACTCATTTAGGCCGAAAAGGCCCGAGCCAAGAGTTATTTTGGCTTGGTGCAGCAGTTCCTTGGTGCGGTGCCGCATATCAAAGCAATGAGGCGGTCAACATGCATAGAGGTGCGCGGATGGCTCTTGCCCGTGTCAAGACATACTGGGCGGAGATGAAGGCCACCGATGTTGCATCCCAAGATTCGACGAAGCCGAGTACCCGCCGAGCACTATTTTCGTGAAGTTCTCAGAGGGCGCTGCTTAATAGAGGCGCAGGTTTCAAGGATATTATGTTCAATAACATGTATTATTGTGAAACAATGTTTCGATGGAATATAAAAGCTTTTTATACTTGTGCCTTCAAGATTTAAAAATACCTCCCTGGCGGCCGTTAATGTATATGTGTATATAACCCGAAAGATGGCAGTCTTTGGCTTCAGCCCCCACGCATATAATGCGGGGTTGTTTGCGTAAAACACATTTTCACACTTGATCCAACGCCTTGGTCCTACAAAGGAGGTGATAGCGCAGCAACCAGGCAATCGGACTATAATGCTTTATCACTTTCACTTAGCCATAGGAGTTCGACAAAGGGGCTACTATATAGCCCCTAGGGGCACCGCTACCACCCGAATTGGGGCGCCAGATGTGCCTGGCCGAAACGGCCCTTCGTCAATGCGGAAGAATTCTAAAGATTCCAGCTGGTCATCGAGTGGTTGACCAGTCTCACGCTATATCATGACAATGGCCGCTTTCATCGAGGTGCTCGCATGGCCGAACCAGGGCACAATTGCAGTAGTTCTCCTGGTGTTGTGTTAGCCGATAGAATGGAACGTAAGGCAGCAAAATACAGGAGCCGGGCAAACCCAACATTTGACCAAAGACATGATTTGGAGCTGATGCATATAAGGCCTAACTCGAGACGCCGAACACTCCCTAAGGTATTCGGTCTTTAGGAAAACGGGTCGAACAATCGCCCTTGGTAATAAGGCCCTGATGTCCAGGTACGCGCGAAATTCTGACGTGGCCCATGCCAAAACGCCAGCCTCCTCCTCGGTTATAGCAAGAAACCGGGGGATATGTATCAACAAGAGATAGTGAAAAAGGTTTACGCAGGTCTTAATCTGAAAAGAATCCTTGCGACGGGTCCTCGCTGCACGCTCTGCTCAGGTTCTCGCAGCCGATCTCCGACGGGTGTAGCACGTGTTCATCTGTAAAGAGAGGAACTTAGTTGAAAAGATCATGCGAAAATGTACGCTATATTGAATAAACAAAGTACAATTCAAAAATGAACAAAATTGAGCTTTATTGTCTCTTGTTGTGGATGCGCTGAGCCCCTTGTACGGGGTATGCGCCTAGTGAGCCCTTGTATGTTTGACGCCGACTCGCCCAGCCGCGGTCCGGGTTTGGACGACCTGTCTAAGTGCTTGTATTGGTGGAGCCGGTTTATTGTGGGGCTGTCAAGGCAACCGCACAATTTTCCTGACTCGAGGAACCCTCGATGTTTCCTTTATGAGATGATGCCGCGTGGACCGGCATTTTAAGTGTAAGAGATGCATAATGCGGTATTATGCGTTAAAGCGACGAAGCCAGATCCCAATAGTGCTTGATAGCTACTTGTAAATGGGGCGAGGTGGAAGGTTAACTTTTCACATGGAAGTTGTCGGGTGAGCCAACACAACTTCTAGCAGAGAGAGACCGTATAATGGGCATATGGGCCTCGCAATACCCCTTGAAAGGAAGTGTTGCAATGGCGAAATTTGGTTGGGTCTATCCCATTTTATGGATTGTGTCCTGGTATAGCAGGTTTAGATCACTACCGCCGTCCATTAGGACTAGTGAAAATTGGAGTCCCCAATTATCGGATTTAATATCAAGGCAGTCCAACCTGTGTTCCGTATACTTCTAGAGTAATCCTGATGGTCGAAGGTGATTTGTTTTAACAACCAAAGGGCGGACTTCTCCTAATAGGCCGTGGTGGCGCTGCACTCTATGGGTGCCGCTTATTTTTCCCTTTGTCATGTGAAGTGAGTTCACTATTTTGATTTCTTGTGGGAAATTCTTTTGTTTTCTGGTGCTCGCTTTTGGGGTTCGCCATCGCCCTCGCTGGTGTGTCGAGCCCCTTGTGTTCGGCGCTGAGTTTGCCGGATCGCTTGAAGACCCAACAATCTCTGTGGGTATGGTTTGCGTGCTTCCCGAGTACTGTGGATTTGGAATATCTTGTCCAAGATTTTGTTTAAGTTAGATAGCTCGTCCCTATTATCCTTAAGGGGCAGCTTTTTATGATTCTGCCGAGAGCTTTTGAATCCGGTGTTGACTGCCGTGCTCTTCGGGCTGTTTCCCTTGGTCCGACGCTGGTCCTTGCTGCATCGTGGTTTCCTGTTTCCATCACTGACTTCGGATGTACTTGGGTCGCTGGTGCTGCATCTTGCTAGCCAGCTATCCTCTCCCGCGCAAAAGCAGGTCATGAGGCTTGTTAATGCGGCTATTGTTCTTGGCTTTTCTTGGCCGAGGTGTCTGGCGATTCATTCGTTTCGGACGTTGTGTTTGAAAGATGCTAAGGCTTCGGCGTCCGGACAGTCGACTATTTGGTTCTTTTTAGTAAGGAATCTGTTCCAAAATTTCCAGGCTGACTCTCCGGGTTGTTGAGATATGTGACTTAAATCGTCGGCATCCGGAGGTCGGACATAGGTCCCTTGAAAATTTGCCCGAAAGGCATCCTCGAGCTCCTCCCAACTTCCAATGGTGTTTTCTGGAAGGCTTTTAAGCCAATGCCGGGCTAGCCCTTTGATCTTGAGGGGTAAGTATTTTATGGTGTGGAGATCATCTCCTCTAGCTATGTGTATATGGAGGATGTAATCCTCAATCCGCATCTGTGGTCTATTGTTCCGTCAGATGCCTCTATGTTTACGGGATTGAATCCCTGGAAATTCATGATCCAAAGACCTCATTGGTGAAACATAGGGGTGTTCGCACCCCTATATCTAGGTGTACCATGATGTTCGGATACTTGATGTGTTGCATTGCTTATCGGAGCTTGCTTTCTTGGCCCGTAGATAGATCTAACGGGCCATCTTTTGATGCGTAATCTCAGCGGATCATGTAGCTGCTTGTGTGCGTGCTGTTTGCCGCCTCTGCTTGCCATGGGGTCGCCCATCCGACCGGTGGTCTTTGTTTTTTGATTGCGGGGCTCTACGGCCTCCTCATCAAATTCAGTAGTAGTTTTCGCTAGTAGTTTCTTCATTCGCCATCGTCAGCCAGATTGTCTCATGTGTTGAGTACTTTGCTCCATCTGATTCTAAGTGCATCTTCCGCTGTTTTGAGCTTCCGTCGCTTTTTCAGCTACGCGCAGCGGGCGACGAGCCTTTTGTGGAGGTTCTTCTGCCCAAAGAACTTGTTCGGGCGTGAGATCGTCCGGATCTGTTATCTTCGCTGGGACGGGTTGTTTATCCAGATTGTCCTGATCGGACGGTTGCTCAATAGCATGTTCGTCGCCCACCGGTTCACCCCGCCTATGGCTGGGTCTGTATGGCTGTTGTCTTTGTCGAGGCGGACTTTGAGCAGCGCTTACGCCGCTTTTGACTGCTTCGAGGGAATGATCCTTCAGAAGCGCCCCTTTGTTCCTCATCGCCGCTGTTTTAGGTGTGTCCACCATGTATACATCGTGAGATGAGGTGGTTTTCCAGCCCTCAGAGGCGCTGGTTCATGTTCCTCCCTACATCGCCGTCCATACCGCTGATGTCTTCGAGTCGAAGTCGAGCATGTCGGTAAATCATCGCAAGCTGGCTACAAAGTGGGTGGTGGGTGGGCTTTGAATTTCTTCATCGTCCAAGATCCCAACCTTCCCGACTATAATCCGCCAGGCTCTTTGATAAAGAGAGAGACTTTAGTGAATTCAGGATGTCGCCAAAGGGCGAAAAGCCGAAAGATGTCCGCGGGCAAAGGAATTCCATGATCGGCGCCAATCGGATTCGACATGGGGGTGCGGAAGGCTCGAGTCCGGAGAGGAGTCCGCACCTTGAGTCACGAAGCCAGCAGCGATGGGGTAGGTGTATGGCTCAATCGGCGAGAGATCGCAGCCCCCGAGGCGGTGTCCAGCCACCCGCCCTCGATCGACGCAATGGCTTCGAGCTGAAGGTCGGATCGACATCGGTGCGACTCTCGTGACACTGCTCGCTGGCAGAGCTAGATCATGCCCTCGTGATAAAGGCGCGCGCTTGGCTGTGGCTCGAACCCGTCAAGATCAAGTCTCGCGACTTCAGCCGGTAGTACAAACTTCCAAATCTGACTCGACGGCCAGGGCGAAGCTTAATCTGCTCCAGATGGCTACAAATTGCCCGCAAAGGCAAAGCCGAATACGAAGATCTGTCCGGGAGAAAAGTCTCACCCCGAGCACATCGTTGTTGATGATCGGAGGAGTCATCGGGCCTAAAGATGACGACACGAGGAACTATCAATGAAAGCACCAATGTCGGTGTCAAAACCGCGGATCTCGGTAGGGGGTCCCGAACTGTGCGCCTAGGCGGATGGTAACATGAGACAAGGGACACGATGTTTTTACCCAGGTTCGGGCCCTCTCGATGGAGGTAAAACCCTACTCCCCGCTTATTGATATTGATGATATGGGTAGTACAAGAGTAGATCTACCACGAGATCGTGAGAGGCTAAACCCTAGAAGCTAGCCTATGGTATGATTGTTGTTCGTCCCACGGACTAAAACCCTCCGCTTATATAGGCACCAAAGAGGGTTAGGGTTACACAGTCGGTTACAATGGTAGGAGATCTACATATCCAGATCGCCAAGCTTGCCTTCCACGCCAAGGAAAGTCCCATCCGGACACGGGACGAAGTCTTCAATCTTGTATCTTCATAGTCCAGGAGTCCGGCCAAAGGCTATAGTCCGGCTATCCAGACACCCCCTAATCCGGGACTCCCTCAGCGAGAGTCCGAGCTTGCAAAGGCCCTCGAAAGTGCAAAACATGACAAGGCCGAAGCCCAAAAGGCCCTCCAGGAAATTGAGGCGTTAAGAAGATAGCGGCGGTAAGGCATTCATTATACAAAGCAAGCACGTGAAAGAAAATTTCTTTTTACTTACCCGAGTTCGAGCTCTCCAGATGCTTCGCAGATCTCGCCCTCTGGCAGCGGTGTCTCGATGCCGCTGGAGTTCTACCGGCCGAGGAGGGAGCTCAACAAAGAAGTTGTTCTGGTCTCAGATACTAGGACCAACACCCGATGCCTTTTGAGCGACTCAGCCAAGCAACCGGTCAAGCTCCACAAGGCGGCCAACAGGCCTTGAAGGGCCTTATAGTCCTGGATGTGGCCTCGCGATCCCTTCCCAACAGCTACTTCGTCCGGTGAGGCGGCTTGTGGATGCCTCGCCCTGGTTTGAAGTCATCAAGCGGTCTGCCTTCATCGAAGGTGCACGCAGGGCCTTTGCGTGTGCGAAAGTGCATCACGAAGATGGACGCCGAGAAGCTGGTTAAGGAGGGGCCGCCAGAGGGCAAGGAGCATCGCCACCCGAAATGTATTATGACGGTGTCCTGAAGGGTGCCCGCTTTATGGCGTAGGAGTGTACCAAAGATGTAATTTTTGAATGAACTTGCTCATGTGATCCTGTAATATGAAAACTAGTTCATTTGCGCTATGCAACGCTTTTTGAATTTAAAATATTACCTTCTGTGCGGCCGTTTATCAAATTTGAGAGTTGGCCAGTCGTCGGCTTGTGCCCCCTTGCAGCTAGTACTGGGGTGTTCGGGATAAATCTGAGCACTCTTTTTCCCATTTTCCTTCGAGGGAGGTGCTCAGCGCAACGAACCAGGCAATCGGACTATAATGCTTTATGACTCTCACTTAGCCATAGAAGTCTACAATTTTAAATTTTGGCGAAGCCCCTAGTATTCGGAGGGACGAATTTGGGGCGCTATATACGGCTAAGTCGGACAAGGCCGACTCCTCGCCCGAAGCATAAAAATTCTTTAAGGACTTGAGACCTCTCGAACAGCGACCAGCTCTCGCCTCATCATGACAAATCGTTTTGGCTTTCTCTCTTGAGGTGCTCGTCCTAAGAACCGGGACACAATTGCAGTAGTTCTCCCAAAGCTACTTTAGCCGATATAGCGAAACGTAAGGTACCAAAACATGGGAGCCGGGCAAACCCAACTATTGACCCAAGACATGATTCAGAGCTGATGCATATAATGCTATAAGTTCGGGGTGCCGCACTGTCGAATGTGTTCGGAATTCTCACGTCGTATTATGGGGTATATGAAAGCCCCTGGCTATACCAGAGTGTACGAGTGCTGATTGTCGTAGATGAACATATATAAAAAGGAACAGATAATGCAATAATATACTAATGATATGCATTGTTATTTAAATTTTACGTCGAAGCGTACTGATACAAGTAGTGCGATAAGCAAAAAATAGGACTATTTGACATGTCCTATCCAAGGGCAAGCTGCGGACTGGTATTTAAAGCAGGTATTCACTCGTTATCAGAGACCACCTGGGGATTCCATTGTACGACGTAGCTTCCTGCCTCCTTGGTTGTTGTATTATGTGTCCGGCAATCGCACTGCCAGATAGGGCTTCTAGAGAGTAAGGTCCTGAAAGAGAGAAAATGATAAAGGTATTCAGCCCCTAGGGCAGTTGAGCCGCACTGTGGGACGTGCCATGCTCGTGCCCCCACCTATGCCCATGGTATTTTCAACGTGTAATTATGTACGCGCGGCACGGATTTCGCTGTTTGACTGGGACTAGGGCAGGGGCCGAATTGCTAGGCGAGCTCTGAACGTGCCAGGTGATCCTGTTGCAGGTTACTCCAGACTCGCTTGACGGTGTCCGGGGGCTTTATCGCCGAATTGGTGGATTGCCTTAAGAGGCTGCTTTGTGCATCTGCTGCGAGGGCCGCAGTGTGCTCCTCCGTGCAGAGTGAGCGCTCTGTGTTTCCATTAATTGTTATGACCCCCTAGGTCCTGGCATCTTGAGCTTAAGTTATGCGTAGTGTGGTACCGCATTGAATCTTGCAAATGCGGTTCGCCCGAGCAGTGCGTGATAGCCGCTGCGGAACGGGACTATATCGAAGATTAACTCCTCGCTTCGGAAGTTGTCCGGAGATCCGAAGACCACTTACAGTGTGATTGAGCCTGTGCAATGGGCCTCTACACCTGGGATGACGCCTTTAAAGGTCGTTTTTGTGGGTTTGATCCTCGAGGGGTCTATACCCATTTTGCGCACTGTATCCTGATAGAGCAGGTTCAGGCTGCTGCCGCCATCCATAAGGACTCAAGTGAGGTGAAATCCGTCAATGATGGGGTCTAAGACTAATGCGGCAGATCCGCCATGACGGATACTAGTGGGGTGGTCCGTACGATTGAAGGTGATCGGACAAGAGGACCATGGGTTGAACTTTGGGGCGACGGGCTCCATCGCATAGACGTCCCTTAGTGTACGCTTCAGTTCCCTCTTGGGGATGTGGGTTGCGTATATCATGTTCACCGTCCTCACTTGTGGGGGGAACCTCTTATGTCCTCCTGTGTTCGGTGGCCGGGGCTCCTCCTCGTCATCACTATGCAGCCCCTTGTCCTTGTTTTCGGCATTTAACTTGCCGACCTGCTTGAACACCCAGCATTCTCTATTGGTGTGATTGGCTGGCTTATCGGGGGTGCCGTGTATTTGACACGAGCGATCGAGTATGCGGTCCAAACTGGACGGGCTCGGAATACTTCTTTTAAATGGCTTTTAATGCTGACCGGATTTAGAGCCACTGAATCCGGCATTGACTGCCGTATCCTCGGCGTTATCGCTGTTGTTGCGGCGCTTGTATGCGCTTTCGACGTGGTGCCGTTACTATCCTTGGTATCCGGTGCCAAGGTTCTTTGATATGTTGTTGCTGCGAGCCAGCCAGCTATCCTCTCCAGCATAAGCGGGTCATGAGTGTCGTGAGGGCTGCCATAGAATTCGCTTCTCTGGCGAGTGCGGGCGAGCCACTCACACGGATGTTATGCTTAAATGCCGCTAAAGGCCTCTGCATCCGGATAGTCGACAATTTGATTTTCTTGGTTAGGAACCGTGTCGAGTGCTGGCCGATTCCCCGGCTGCTGAGTTATATGGCTCAAGTCATCGGCATCCGGTGGTCGCACATAAGTGCCACAGAAGTTGTCAAGGAATGCACCTTCAAATCCTCCCAACAGCCAGCAGTGCTGGCGGCAAGCTATTCAGCCAATGCCAAGCTGGTCCTTTCAGTTTTAGTGGGAGGTACTTGATGGCATGTATATCATCACCGCGGGCCATGTGGATGTGGAGGAGGAAATCCTCAATCCATATCGCGGGATCTGTTGTACCGTAATATGATTCATGTTTACGGGGTTAAAAACCTATGGGATTCATGATCCATTACTTCGTCAGTGAAGCATAGGTGGTGTGCGGCGCCTCTGTGCTGGGCTATATCACGACGCAGTTCATATGAGTTTGTCTGCTGTATTCGGCCTGACCGGATTTACCTTGCATTGGTGTGACGGTCATCGTCCCGCATTGGTGCGCGCCCCCGTGACCCGTATATTGATCTTGCATGTTTTGCGCTGCTTTCCAATTCATCTCGCAGGTCCCGTGTGTTGCCCCGGGCCTTGGTATTTTTGTTTGAGTGGCGGCGGGGTGTAGGCTGAACTTCGGTGGCGCCTCTCTATCTCAACCACGCGGTGGCGGTCAGCCGCATAAATGCGCTGGTGAAGTAGGTTTCACTGCTTCTTCCTCGAGTAGCGACCTACGTCTTGGGTAACTCCTGGAGGGGTGTTCGAGTTTGTATTCCTCGGCATAGGACTTGGTCCATCATGCGCTAGCAAATCTTGATCAGCTCGAAGCTGTTGTTGCTTTTTCTTCAGGCTATTTGCCGTGGCAATAAGCCGGCGCTTAAAGCGCTCCTGCTCGACAGGATCCTCAGGCACGATAAATTCTTCGTCGCCGAGGCTCACCTCATCTTCGGAGAGAGGCATGTAATTGTCATCCTCTGTTTCTCCATCTGCTGTGTGTTCTAGAGGGCTAGCTTGTTCATCCTCCTGCTCTAAATCTAGCTGGAGGGGATTATCATCGTCTTCGGCACTATCCGGAGTGTTATTGTCTCTTGTGCCGGTATCATTGTTTTTGCTATGGCGGGACTTAGAGCAGCGCTGCTGACGTCGGTGCCTGGGCTGCTTTTTGGAGGGGTCATCCTCCGCTGTCTTGTCGCCATTGCCTTCTTTGGGGGTATCCACCATATATATATTGTATGATGAGGTGGCGGTCCGGTATACAGTAGTGGTGGTTCTGTTCGTCTCTCCTGCATCGTCATTACATACCGTCGATGTCTTGAGTTAAGTCGAGCATGTCGGTTAAAACGTCGGCGATGGCTACTAAGTGGGTGGTGGGTGGGCAGCGAATTTCTTCGTCGTCCGCATCCCACTCTAGCCGGACATAGTTCGGCCAAGGTTCTCCTGACAAGGAGAGATACCTTAATAATTTAGCACGTCGCCGAAAGGCTTTGAAAAAGATATCATGAGGTGAACTCCATGATCGGCGCCCAATCAGATTCGATAGAATGCGGACGCAGCGGCTTTCCTGAGTCCGTGGCCGGAGATGAATCCAATGGTTCGGCATCACGGCTCTCGTGAGGGGTAAGGTCAGTATCCGGCTCTATCGCCACCGAGAGTACGGCCTCCATGGCGGGGTCTATCCACCCATCCTCGAATGGCACAATTTGCTCCAGATTAATAGCCGGAGTAGTTGCAGGTGCGATCTCCCCAACACTATCCGACGGTAGAGCTAAATCATGCTTGTCGTGATCGTGCGGCGCACCTGACATGGGCTCAAATCCATCGAAGATCAA
Source organism: Aegilops longissima (assembly GCA_021605205.1). Classification (NCBI taxonomy): domain Eukaryota; kingdom Viridiplantae; phylum Streptophyta; class Magnoliopsida; order Poales; family Poaceae; genus Aegilops; species Aegilops longissima. Next base: position 404,382,522 of record CM038677.1, read on the forward strand.
GTCTCCATGGATGTCGGCGGTGTAATTCAAGTTTCGAACGACACGGTAGCGGGCGTAGCTCTCGATCTGCTCCGGATGGCTGGCGAGTTGGCCCAGCGATGCGGTTGCCAAATACAAAGATCTGTCCGGGAGGAAGACCTCACCAGACCGCATCATTACCGATGATCGAAGAGCGTCAAGCCTTACGGTGGCGGCGCAGTGGAACTCTCAATGAAAGCACCAATGTCGGTGTCAAAACCGCGGGATCTCGGGTAGGGGGTCTGAAGCTGTGCGTCTAAGGCGGATGGTAGCGAAGGCGGGGGACACAATGTTTACCCAGGTTCGGGCCCTCTCGATGGAGGTAATACCCTACTTCACCTTTATTGATCTTGATGATATGAGTATTACAAGAGTTGATCTACCACGAGATCGTGAGGCTAAACCCTAGAAGCTAGCCTATGGTATGATTGTTGTTGTCCTACGGACTAAACCCTCTGGTTTATATAGACACGAGAGGGCTAGGGTTACAGAGTCGATTACAATGGGAGGAGATCTACATATCCGTATCGCCAAGCTTGCCTTCCACGCCAAGGAGAGTCCCATCCGGACACGAGACGAAGTCTTCAATCTTGTATCTTCATAGTCAAACAGTCCGGCCAAAGGATATAGTCCGGCTGTCCGGATACCCCCTAATCCAAGACTCCCTCACCCCTCCCGTGCCATCCTCCTTAACGGACGCCTTCTTGGTCTGTGGCGGTGCAGCTCTGGATTTCTTGCTCTTGCCGATGGAGCTCTCTGGCATGTCCCCGATGGTAGCGCAACACTCCGAAGAGGTGCGCTTGCCGGAGTGGGTGCGAGAGGTCTTGCCGGTCTTCTTCTTCCCTCCGGGTGCTTCAGCGGCAGGAGCAAGTGCCTTGGCAGCAGCTGCTTGCGCTTCCCGGTAGAGTAGGTCGGCAGATCAGCGCATCCTTCTTGTCGCGAGGGCGGTGATGATGGTCATCGGCGGGCATCTTTAGCATGTTGTAGGCGTGTCTGGCCGCGCCATGAACTTGGCTAGTGCCGGGCGGCCGAGGATCCCGTTGTAGGGCAAGGGGATCTCGGCTACATCAAAGACAATCCTCTCCGTCATGTAGTTCATCACGCCTCCAAACATCACAGGCAACATGACCTTCCCCTTCGGATGGCTCCTTCCCGGGTTGACCCCTTGAAACGTGCCCGTCTCCTCGAGGTCTCCGTCGGGAATTTGCAGCCTCTTGATCACAACGGGCGAGATTAAGTTCAGACCGGCCCCGCCGTCAACCAGCATCTTGTTCACCTTGAGGTTGTGTATCGTTGGTGAGACCAACAACGGCAAACACCCGACCGCAGTGGTGCGATCAGGGTGGTCCTCTGCGTCAAAGATGATGGGCGTGCTGGACCATTTCAGCGGCTTCTGAGCGTCGAACTATGGCTCCGCTGCTGTGATCTCACGCGCCCACTACTTGAGCTGGCGGTGAGAAGTGTGCAGCGAGGTGCCACCATCGACGCACATGGCCTCCCTAGCCTTCTGAAACTCTTGCTCGCCGTACTCGTCGTCCTCGTCATGATCATCGTCTTCGTGCTTCTTGTGGCGGCCCGGCGGGCCTCTCTTCTGGTTATCCTTGCATGGCGGCCTCCTTAGCGCCATGCTTCTTCTTGGATCCTTCAGCACCATCTGACCCTTCTCCTTGTCCGCCTCTCATACTCGGCCTTTTGCTTTTTGGCAAGCAGTGACACAGTCGGCGATTACGGAGGTCGTGGCCCTTGGTGCGGTGGATCTTGCAATAATGCTTGTCAGAGCCTCCTGGCTTGTCGGCAGCTGCCAAGGCCCGGCAGGCGGCGCACCCGGCAATATCCTTGTCGGGGTCGTCTGCCTTGGCCTTCTTGGCAGCGCCAGTGTCGTCGGATCCCTCGACGGCAAGCACGACCTTGCCCTTGCGTTTCCTGTAGCAACGCCGGCCCTTCTTTGTCGGGGCGACGATGTCTTCATCAGTAGGGTCGGTTTCCACGCCAGCGTCTTCGCCGTGGTACTTCCTTCTCTCTTCAGCTCGGGCGCACCTATCGGCCATAACATAAAGTTCCGCCACATCCTTAACCTTGTTCATCGCCAGCTCTTCACGCATCTTGTGATTGCACATGTTCTGATGGAACGCGCTAATCACGGCGGCTGGATGAACATCGGGGATGTTGTACTGCACCTGGTTGAACCTCTGTATGTACTTGCGCAGGGTTTCCCCTTCCTTCTAGGAATGATATGCAAATCATTGGCCTGACCATGAGCTTGCTGGCCTCCAGTGAAGGCACCAACGAACTCATGGCACAGATCCGACCAAGAAGAAATGGAATCCGCCGGCAAGTGCATCAACAAGACAGCGTTGGGCTTGATTGCCAGCGGAAATGTCGGCAAGCACCTTGTAGTCACGAGCTCCGGCAGCTTGCATCGCGATGGTGTAGATCTTTGAGGAACTTCGGCGGATGGGTCTTACCGTTGTAATCTCGGCGGCGTCGGGCTTGAGCGTCGCGGTGGGGCGGCCCTTTGGAACTGCCGCAGCTCACGGGTAAAGGCTGGGCAACCCACCTCGTAAGGTAGGCCGCGAAGCCCCGGTCTTTGGGTGGTCCATGCGGATCCTGCCGCTTATCGACTGATCGCGTGTATCGTGCGGCGCTTCGATGGTGGTTCGGCGTCTTCATAAACTTCGTTCTCAAAGAACTTGGCACTGGTGGGGGTGGGTCCATGGGTGAGACGGCGCTATGGAAATGTTATCCTGGCGTCGTCACAATGGACCGGCACCGGCGCCCAGATGCTGAGGGAGGAGAGTGCACTATGGCTGCAGCTCCCGGTCCTTCCACCGGGCATGTGGTGGCTCGGCGGGCGCCGGCCCGATGGCCCCGCGATCGCGGATCATCTTTGTTGGCGGCGACAACGAGGCTCGGATGGTGGCCCTCCATTACGTCGAGCTTCTCCAGCGGCGGGAGGAAGTCGAGGTAAGCTGCCGCGCGCCAAAGCTTACGCTGCGTGGGTGGTGGCAGCTTCTCTGGACCATGGCGCGCCGACTTCTAACCATGTTAGAAGAGCTCTATCCGCGGCCCGGCTGCGTGCCATTTTCCCGGCACTTGGCGGGCATGCTGGTCTCCTACGTCCTGCGAGATGATGCAGGGGCTCTTCCACGGTGGTGTCCAGGTCACCGGCGTGGTAGCGCCGCTTCGTTCGCACACCACAGGAAGAAGCGCTGTGGGCGCCGGGGTGGGCGTTTGGAGGTCGCCCCCGCGCCGCCCGTGGGTGGTACGGTGATGCCCCCGGATGGCCCCGCGCCGCCTGCGGGGGGCCCCAGCTCCGTCTCTGGATTTTGCGGCGTGCGGCCCGTTGTCTTGTGCACGAACGACGCTGCTCGCCAGGCTCTGACTGCCAGAGCGATGTTGGTGCTCGCGGGCCGCGCCTCGGGTCCTGTCCGCGGCCAGCCCGCTGCTCGCCCGCACCGTTATGGGCCGTCCGGCTCCCAATGAACCGACCGCCGTGGCCGCCTTCTTCTTGGGAGCCATGACAATGAAGAACTGGTAGGCTAACTGCTAGACCGGATTTCCACAACTGCGCCCCCTACCTGGCGCGCCAAAGATGTCGGTGGGAACGACACCTATGGGGTAACTGGGATCCCTTCTACGGTCGGCAGGCCCGAGGTTGTGCAAAGAGCAGGTCTAACAGGAAGCACACGGGTCGTTTTCCCAGGTTCGGGCCGCGAAGATGCGTAATACCCTATTCCTGCTTTGGTGGATGTATTGAGTGTTCTTGTGTTCTTGAGCTAGCTACGAGGTGCAACTTGCCCAAAAGAGCTGAATCCCTCTCCTGGTTGCCTCGGGCCTCCTTTCATAGGCAAAAGGGGTTGCCACAGTGGCACACAGGAGGTGGAAAGGTCTATAGTTGATAAGCCTATCATCCGGAACCATAGGACAAACGCATTTAATGCGCTGCCGACGTGCCCCCTTGCTTTAGTAGGGATGACAAGGAAGCACGTCCCAGCTGTCGCCGCCTCGCCTGGCCTTGACACGCGTCCGAGCTGACGAGGCGTCGCGGCGCCACGTTGGCTAGCTCTTTGGGCTGGTGCGGTGGTGGAGCCTTCACGAAGGTTGCATGCCAGCGCGGTGCTTCTTTGGTCGGTGTAGAGGCTACCGTCGCGCCACGCAGTGCCTGCCAATGGTTGAGCTAGCAGCTGCTTGGGGACGGTGGAGTCTTGGTGGGCGGGCTGGCGATGGCCCGTGATGCCCTCGGCAAGGGTCTTGCGGGGGGCCCGGCAAGGTCTTGCCACTGGCATTCGATCGTCCCGGCAAGGCGCTTGCGGGGTCTTGTGGTTTCCTCGGCCAAGATCCGCCGAGGTCACCGTCTTCTGGTCCTCATCTGATTTCATATGTTTATGATCTTGACGAAGATCTGCATGCCACCACAGAGGCCCCTCCCGAGCCTTGGTTCCAATGTAGTTGGTTGGGTAGGAACCCGTGGGCTCAAGGGTGGCTTTCTCCACTGGCATCGGGCAGGCTTCCCCGGCCAGGCTCTTGCCGGGGCCGCGAAGGCTACCTCGGCAAGGATCTTGCCGAGGGAGTCTACCTCGCCCTCTTGTCCTCCCGTGTTTCTGGTGTTGGCATTTCCTTGGTTGTCTTGTGCTTTGGCTTCTCTCCGGCTTCCCTCCTCTGCCCTGCTAAGTGTGGTCGTGGCATGTGGCTCTGACTGCCCGCGCACAAGTAAAGGGGTACAAAAGGAGAGCCCCTACTTTTGTACACCGGCATTGTGCCGCCACTCGCGCTCGGCCAAGGCTCTAGCGACGCGCAACGATCACGGGGAGGCGCGGGAACGTGATGAAGGGGGGTGCGGACGAGGCGCATATGTCATGGAGAAGAGATATACTCGAGGATACGAGGAGGAAGAATCCATGGCGCGAACAGAGACGGTTGGCTAGAGGTTTCCCGTGGGCGCGTGACGACGGGCACTAGCGAGGAGGTTTCCGGAGAGGGAGATGGATCCAGGGGGATGGCGACGACCCGGTGAAGCTGTTGGACAGGCTCACGTGCACGAAGATGACGAGAGGGAGTGTGGCGGGAGCTAGAAGACATCCTGGACGCGGCCAACGGCAGCAGAGCGCGCGCATTGCATGCCAAAGCCCGTGATCACCGCGTGCACTAGTGCACACAGTGCCATTCGGTCGGCTAAATGATGTCTGGGGTGGAGTCCCTCCAGGGTAGGTTGCAACTGAGGTGGTAGCGCAGTTAAAGACTCTGTGGTTAAATGGTAAGTGAGCTCTGAAGTTTGTTGTTGCAAACTTGATCATGAAACGGTGATCAACTGAGGTGAGATTAGAGCCACATAGGATGTCTGGGGAGTTTAGGTTGGGAAGGACTAAAATCCTGTCAATTATGAGATGATTTGGACCAGTATTTAACATAGTTGCTTAACAAGAACATAACTTGGTCCAGAAAAAAGAACAGGAAGAGGTACTCACATAGAGTGATGAATTGAGCTGAAAATGGGCATGGTAGGATGATTTAGGCATATGAGAGTGCCATAAAAAAATTATGCCATTTGGCCAAGCCAAAATGGTACTTCCGTCATACAACACTTCTCTAGACAGAAACTTAGGAAAAATCCTGAGGGAAAATGGCATGATGAAATAAGCCCAAATCTTGTGGAGATAGCTTAATATAGGTAGGAGAAGGTCCTGGAAAATTTTCAGCAATAACGGAGCAATATAAAATGTACTTGCTTCACTAACTGAAAATTTGGACAGAAACAAAGATTTGAAGCTGTGCTCACATGGGTGCATTGCATGAGCTCAAATCTTGTGGAGAGCTTTGATTTGATAATATGAAGGACCATGCAAAATTTCAACTCATTTGTACCATCCTAGCTAGTACTTCCTTCACAACCAATTCCCTCGGACAGGAACTTTGAAAAATGGCCCAGGGATATTCACTAGGCAAATTAAGTTGAATTTTGGCATGAGGCGGACATGAAAAGGTGTCCAAAAAGTTTGGGGTCAATTGGGCAAAGGTAAATGGCACCTGCTTCACAATCTGCCATTCGGGACAGAATAGGAAAATAATTAATTGAGCATGATGAGGAACATGGAAAATGAAATATTTTGCCATATTTGAGGAAGATATGACCCAAAAAATTTATGAGAATTATTTGGGAATTTTGGGAGTGATAGAAATAAAGGTTGCTTCACAACTAAGGGCAAATTGGGTTATCCCTTTAATAGAAAAGGAATATTCCCAAGGAAAAGAATATTGGGGTTTGGTCCAAGATGGAAATGGCAAATTCCTGGGAAGGGTTTGAGGATGACAAGCCACTCTGGAAAGAAAGAAGAGGGCATCTTCTTCAGTTTCCAGACCACATAGCCATGGAAAATGGAAACTCAAGCAAAAATCTCAGACAAAACAAAAGAAAAAGAAAGGGCCAAAAATCAGGTTGTGACAGCTGTTGTTTCTTAAAGTTTGGGGTTGCGATGCTTATGTGAAAAAGCTTCAGCCTGATAAGCTCGAACCCAAATCGGAGAAGTGCGTCTTCATAGGATACCCAAAAGAAACTGTTGGGTACACCTTCTATCACAGATTCGATGGCAAGATCTTTGTTGCTAAGAATGGATCCTTTCTAGAGAAGGAGTTTCTCTCGAAAGAAGTGAGTGGGAGGAAAGTAGAAATTGATGAGGTAATTATACCTTCTCTCGAATTGGAAAGCAGCTCATCACAAAAACACGTTCCCGTGATGCCTACACCAATTAGTGAGGAAGCTAATGATGATAATCATGAAACTTCAGATCAAGTTACTACCGAACCTCGTAGGTCAACTAGTGTCACATCCTAGCTAGTCCATGCATTAGTGTGTGCATCATGTTTAACTTTCATCTGAAATTTGAAATGGGAAGGCAGAACCCCAGAACCCTTTTGAATCCAACTAGGGCTTACTAAAATTATTTTCAATGAACACTGAAATGGCCTTCTAAAATGCTCATCACCTTTGCTTTGGTTGAGCCTCTGCCAAAAGTGGTGCACAATTTTCTAGGTCATCCTAAGGTTGTTGAATTAAATCATAAGTATTTGAGTTTGGGCATTTAAAATTATATAAAATATTTCAAATGCCCAAATAATCTAAACTAAAATGTTCCATCTTGGAAATATTCCAACTAAGGACCAGGTGCAGTTTGGTGAATTTTGGAGCTGTTTAGGTATTTTTTAAAAAGTCCACAAAGTTCTGAAAATAGAAAAAAGCAGAAATGGAAAAGCTTACAGGCGCCACCCAGCCGCCCCTGCCGGCCCAGCCCAACCGCCCATGGTGGCTGCCCAGCTTGCGAGCGAGCAAGCGAGTGCTTTCGACAGCGAGCACCGCATCGTGCCATGCAGCTGGCCGCCTCTCGCCCGCTTCCCTCACCGAGCTGCGGCCTTGGCGCTCCATTCTCTCCACCGAACCCTCGGACACCTCTCCTCCTCCCGGCTCCTCCCCCTCGCGCTCCCACGCCATGGCCGACGCCACCGCACCCGCACCCTCACCGTAGTCGCGCTCTCCGCCGTCCCTGCGCCTTCCCGCCGTGTCTAGGAGCTCCGCCGCCCTCCTCTTCTTTGAGCTAGCCGAGCCCCGAGCGCTCGCGTAGCCCGAGGCCTCTGCACCAACCTCGCCCGACTCCGCCGTCGCCGCACCAGCCCGTCCCCGACCGCGCCGTGTGCTTCCTCGAGTTCCCCGTGAGCTTAGCTACCTCCCCACTTTTCCTCTCTCGCTCCCGAGCCATGTAGCGACCGCCGGAGACTCACCCGCACCACCGCCCAGCTAGCTCGTCGCCGGCGTGCTCCGGCCATCCACCGTCACCTCGGTGTCCATCATGCTCACCGCACCGTGTAGCATCTAACCCAACCTTCACGCACCTCACCTTTACCGTAGCCCAGAGTTCGTCATCACCCGAACTCCGGCGCCGCCAAGGTCGTCGCCGGCGCCGTTCCGGCCACCCGAGCCCAACCAACACCACCAAGAGCTGCGGGTTGTTCCCAACTACACCTAGATGCCCTCGCGGCTCATTTGGTTGCAAGCAGCCAAACCCACTCTCGCCGGCGTTAAACCTCGCCTGCGACTAAGCGCGCGAGTTGACCCGCTAACCCTCGTTTGACCATGGGTGGGCCCTGGTTGACTCTCCTGAGTCCATGACAGGTGGGGCCCAGCCCTGTTAACTAATCAAGATTAGTTTTAATTAATATTTAGTTAAACTAATTACACTGACACCCGGGACCCACCAGTCAGGTTTGACCTGGACGTTCCCGTTGACCCTGACGTCATCCTGACGCATTCTTGTGCGATAAATGAATTCTTGGATTATTCATTATAGGAAATTCGAATATAGTTCAAACTTCAAAATTCATAGAAATTAATCTGTAACTCCAAATGCAAAGATTTATATATGAAAATGATCAGAAAAATCCATTCTATCCATTGGTAAAGGTTTCATGCATGATAGAACAAGTTAACCTTGCTGTTTAAGCAGATTAAGATAATACACCTTTATGGCTATGTTAAATGAGCTAACATTTGAATCTTTGATTCAAATGAGTTCATCCTTTTGTTCCAGCTTGCATTAGGCCAACACACATTCATATTGCCATGTCATAGCATGCATCATATTGTTGCATATTGCCATGTGTGTTTATTTTGGTGTGTCTTTTCGTGATAGGTTACGCCTCAGGGGATAATCCGAATATCCGTCGCGAAGGCGGTATCCTACCACCACTACATCGAGCAAGCAACCCATTGATCATTCGATACAAACCCATGTTCTAAACCGCTCTTGTTTCTGCATTAAGACAACGCGATTCAAGCTGTTGTGTGCTGCGGTAGTTGAACCCACTTCCTTTGCATGACTGTCATTGCCACGGTAACTAGATGAAACCCACTAGTATGTGTAGGAGTTGATTGAGCCATGTTTGTGATTCCTACCATGCTATGCTTGCTATGCTTAGAGTTGTGTCGAGTCGGCTCATCGGGATGATGAGCTGGAGTGAAAGGTTGTGTCGGGTTCGAGAGTGAAAGTGTTGAACACGTTTTGGTAAAAGTATCGATGAGAGGCCATGTAGGAGTACATGGTGGGTTGTTTCATTGAAGCCGTCTCTAAGAACTGAGTTACGTGTTTGTGATCCATGAAACAGATTACTACCACGCATTGGGCGAAACCAATGGACCCTCTCGACTTCTTAACCACCCTTGTTCTCTGTCCGGGAGTTGCAACTAGTTTACGGTGTTTGTAGGATATGTGTTGGAGGCCGTGCGTGGCGCTGACCCTAGGGTGAGCTATGATGCGGTAGATACACGTGGCCGGTGTGCGAATGCCCGTTTGGTATCTCGGGAACCCTGCACACATCGTTCGGGGCCGTGAGGGAAAACCTCGGCGGACTCCTGCGGATGGAACCGAATAGGCGATAAACCTGGACTAGGGACTTGAGTGTTTAGGTAGGTGTGGCCGACACCCACGTTGGGCTTCGCTTGAAGGTTGCAGTACATGTCGTGTATGGCAGCGGTAAGTGGTGAGCGTGTGTGAAAAGTACACCCTGCGGGTTAATATGATCTATTGAATAGCCGTGTCCATGGAGAAGGACTTACGGGTTACCTATATCAGGTTCATAGACAAGTAAATGGATACTACTAAAAGCCTCAAGATAAGTGTGAGTGCAGTGGATGGCCCTCTCGGGGTGTGACGAGAGAGGATCCGCAGTGGAGTATTGTGATGGTGATTAGTGGACTGGTGTGCGACAAATGCTTTTCAAGTGGTGTCACGTGGGATAAGCAGCCAAGAGTCAAAGCTGGCTTCTGCAAATAACTCCACCACCTTCTTGAGAATGTGCATGTATGATAGGATTACGTTGTAAGACTTCTTTGAGTACCTCCGTACTCATGTTTGTAATTAATGTTTTGAGCGACAACACTGCCCCCTCCGATGGGTTTTATGTAGACCTTGACGTCGGCAGTGAACTAGCCACCGGTGGTGATCCAAGGCTTGTGAAGGGCCCTTTGTAGAGAGAAGGGCTTCAACAAGCTTTCTTTCTTTTTAGAGTGCGTACTCGGACTAGTTTGCTTCCACATGTGCTTGTATGTTTGTATGACTTGAGTGTTGGGTCATGTGACCCCTACCTGTATGGATATGTTATGTATGGCTCCTCGGGCCTCTTAAATAAAAGTACTTTGAGTTGTAGAGTTTTGTTGTGATGCCATGTTGTATGTACTCATATCGGGCATATTGCGTGTATGATTGAAATGCTTGGTATGAGTGGGATCCGACAAACTAGTTGTTTATCCTTGGCAGCCTCTCATATGGGAAATGTAGTCTCGTGCTTACGGCGATAGTAGTCCGCTTCTGACCAGTTCACGAGTCCTGCTAGCCCAGCACTCTGCTTGGACACTTGGTGGCGGCATGTGTTTCACCGTTCCTATATACATCCCTTTGAAATGTCAGCGGTGATATTGAGTCTGCCTAACTTGCTACAGCCGGGATACGAGTCCTGTTAGCCAGTGCTACAGCCGAATTCATCGTTGATGACCGACATGCTCGATGTGATTCATGTATGCTGTCCCCATGGGTTAAGCGCCGCTTTGGGTTCACGACTAGCCATGTCGGCCGGGTTCTTTGTCATATGGATGCTAGCGACACTATCATATCGTGAGCCAAAAGCGCATAAGCGGTCCCGGGCCATGGTAAGCGACACCGTGGGAATACCGTGCGTGAGGCCGCAAAGTGATATGAGGTGTTACCGGCTAGGTCGATGTGACTTGGAATCGGGGTCTGACAGCGTTGGCATCGAGCGGGGCTGCCTATAGGTTCGCTAAGCCAAACTGGTGATGTTGAGTCTAGAAATGCTTTAGTTATATGTAGGGAATTGATTGTGGGAGGGAGCGTAAGGCTCTTTTACTCCTTTACCTTATGCCCTCTGATCTGAGTCATCCTCTTCTCATTCTCGTGGGTATAGGACTAGGCTCTCTTCTCTCTATCGGGTTCACGTGTTACTAATCCGTAGTAACTTATAGGATTGTTGGTTACATCCTCGATTCAGTTTCTACTACTTTTAGTATGCTATCGGTTGAACGAACCTTGATATGATGTTGTTGAGTGGTTTTGCAATCTGATTATGAATGTCTCAAATCTGTTTTGAGCATTTCTGAGATGTTATGCTGCCGATTTTCCTAGAAATCCTAATGTCTTTGCATTGTGGCTGTTCTTTCGGATGGCCACCGTCCCCGAACCAAGTGGTTCGTCGACCCGTTGCATTGATGTGTGTGGTCACGGCAATGTTAGTTGAGTGATGGTGAGACCGGTTACCGATGGTATCGAATATACCGTCGAGGAGCAGTTTAGAATTTTAATCAAAGCCAATATCGTACGGTCGGGATATATCCATCTTATCCAGGAGCTCTTGAACCGCTCCACTATTCTTATGGACTTGGGATCACTATTGGGATGTCCATGCGGGATGCAGCCTACTCGATGATGACTATCATTGAGCGAGAACTGCCTTCTTTGTGCAACACCGATTTCCGCTACATGCGGCATCCCTCCACAGGGCGCATGGTTACCTTTAGGGTATGTGCAGCGGCGCATCCCATGAGGACTCACTCCTTCGCACCACTCTGAGATCTTTGGAAGACAAGGACCGTGAAAACCGGGCCTTGCGTATGGAAACTCTTTAATGCCGTTCGATCCTTTGGGCTACTCGACTCGGTTTGCACTGCCGTGCAAGCGGATACATGGACATGAGGACTTGTACCTGTGCGGGCTGGTCTGCCGGACTTTATGGAGTGGCGTGAGGTAGGAGGCATCACCCTCCTCGTGGACCTAGTCTGCCGCCGTTTGTTGGACCACGGCCACATCAGAGTCCCTATGGTCCGCAAGCTCCACAGGATCGTCTATTCCGGATGATCATGTTCCGCTTCGAGCTTGGGTGGTGACTTTTATGAGGACTACTACGGGCTATGCGAGTTAGTAGTAGTATCCCTAGTATTGTAATAGTTGTATTTCCACCGTCTGCGTGACCTATGGAATATGACTTAGTGTGTATCATTCGGAAGTGTAGAAAAATAATGTATAGGAGTTGGAATGCTTCCGATGAGATGTAGCGCCTTTCACTATAGTTGTACTCCGTCGGGCTTGTACTAAACTATGAATGGTGTGTATGACCGTTGGTATATATATGGCAGTTTTATATTACCATGTCATACGGATGAACATCTCTGCATTCCGTGTTATCAATACATTCCGCACTTCCTTGCTAAATTCTGCCATCCTGGTTTAAACCGTTGTTTTGTTTCCTAGGATGGTCAACACCATAACAATCCTGCTGCTCCGGGCAGGGAGAAGCCAGCGCAGCTAGGAATGTAAATCTGCCTCAACCGCCATCTTTGGCGAGGTTATGTTGGAGGCGAAGCGCAACAAGCGTGAGACCAATCGCTTCTTTGGAGCGGATTGAGCAAAACACCGCCGCCAGCCAAGAAATGATGTGGTGTCACTCAATGACTTTGTCAAGCTGTATCCACGAAGTTCAAATATTCCGTTGAGCCTCTCGATGCGGATGGTAGCTTCGCGGCATCACCCACAAGCTACGTTACGCCAGCGTGGCTGAAGCTGATAAGGTTACTTTTGCCGCCTATCACCTCGAAGGCCCTGCTAGCCTTTGGTGGGAGAATTATGAGGCTATCGCCGGTTGGACAAATCACTACTTGGGCTGAATTTAGTGCCGCTTTCGTGAGCATCACATCCGGAAGGTCTCATGGATCGTAAGAGGAGGAGTTACGCAACTTCACCCGGGGTAGGCTATTGTGGATACTTACGGCCGTGAGTTTGGGAATCTATACGTTATGCTCTGAAGAGGTTTCTACCGGCGCCAAGAAGCGGGCAAGGTTCCGCAGGGACTTAGCCCGAGCTTCGCCGTGATCTTCGTCTGCAGTGCACTTCCTTCGAAGTTAGTCAACAAGGCTATCGGTCTGGCTGGACGGTCGACTTTGAGGCTTCACATAAGCACTCCGTGACTTTGGTTCTTCATCGGCTCTGGATCTCGAAGCGCGGGTTTGGATTCAAACACTGCTCTGCCACCCGAGTTCACCCGAGGCCATCCTTTGAGCGCCTCGCCCCAACCAGCGTATGCACCGCCCAAGACTTATGGTGGCCCGCTGCTAATGCTGCTCCATGCCCCAATATGATAACTTGTTTCAAGTGTGGAGAGACAGGCCACTACATCCGTGAGTGTCCCAGAACAACCCGGTCGGATCGGAAGAGTCATTGGCCGTGGTAAGCCAGCGGGAAAGGTGCTCTATGCTAAACCAGCTTCCCTTTGCTCGTGGCCATGTCAACTATGTTTCAGTGAGAAACCCATGAGGATCTAGCGTCGTCCTCGATGCGCTCCTTGTTAATTGTCATCCGGCAACTGTTCTTTTTGATCTTGGAGCATCTCATTCATTTATTTAAAGAGCTATCTTGCGATTGCACAACACCACATTCGTGACATGCACACCTCCATGGAAATTCAGACTCCACGGTTCTAGATGGCAAACCTCTAGAATAAGTCATGGGAATGAAATCCTTGTCGACAGATTAGTCTTTCTTGCATCTCTAATAGCTCTCAAGTCCTCGGACATAAACATCATCTTGGGTATGGACTGGATGTCAGCCCATTACGCTAAGATTGACTGCTCTACTAGAACTGTTCAACTCACCCATCCTTGGGCAAGGCAGGTTAATGTTTTAACCAGAGTGTCGAAGCGTCGACTTTACTCCTAAATGCCAACCCCTTCCAGACCTCGAAGATATTCCGGTAGTCCGTGATTTTCCGGATGTCTTTCCAGAAGAACTACCAGGTGTTCCACCTAACAGGGATGTCGAGTTTGTAATAGATCTTGTTCCCGGAACCATTCCAATCTCTAGAAGACCTTATAAGATGGCACCCTAGAACTAGCGAGAACTTAGAAACAACTCGATGAGTCCTTGCAAAAGGGTTTCATCCGTCCTAGTTCATCTCCATGGGCTTGCCCCGTCCTCTTCGTCAAGAAGAAGGATGGAACGGATCGGATGGTTGTGGATTACCGACCTGTCAATTTGGTCACTATCAAGAACAAGTATCCGCTCCCGAGGATCAACGATCTGTATGATCAGCTCGCTGGATCCTCAGTCTTTTCAAAGATGGATTTGAGGTTGGGCTACCATCAAATCAAAATCAAAACGAGGACATTCCTAAAAGCGGCCTTTGTTACTCGTTATGGCCAATACAAGTACATCGTCATGTCCTTGGGTTAACCAATGCTCCGACCACCTTCTCTCGGTTAATGAACTCAATCTTCATGGAGTATTTGGATAAATTAATGCGTGGTATACCTCGATGATATACTCATCTACTCAAGAATGAGGAAGAACATGCCGAACATCTAAGGCTAGTATTGATGAAACTTGAGAGCACCGCCTTTATGCCAAATTCTCTAAGTGTGAATTCTGGTTGCAGTGACCTATCTAGGCCATGTAATCTCGGTAAGGGCATTCTTTGTCAATCGGCGAGTTCAAGCCGTCCTTATTTGGACTCCACCTAAATCGGTCAAGCAAGTTCGGAGTTTCCTCGGTTTAGCGAGCTATTGCCGCCCGCAAATCGAGAATTTCTCTAAAGTTGCTAAACCTCTAACGAACTCCTCAAGAAAGATAAGAAGTTGAATGGGCGCCACGGTCGAGTTCAGCTTTGAGGCGAAAAGAAGCGACATCTGCTCCGTACTTGTTCCACCAGATTTTCTAAGGACTTTATTATCTATTACGGCGCCTCGCGACAAGGACTAGGTTGCATACTCATGCAAGATCGTCATGTGATTGCCTCGCTTCTCGACGATTCGTCCACATGAGGATAACTATCCCACACGATCTAGAGCTTGCGGCGATGGTTCATGCACTCAAAACCTGGCGACATTACCTTCTTGGTGTCGTTGCGAAATTTACTGATCACCAAAGTCTGAAATACATCTTCACCCAACGGTTTGAATCTCAGGCAAAGGCGTTGGGTCGAGATTGATACTGATTACGACTTAGGAATATCTTACACCCGGCAAAGCCAATGTCATGGCTGGCGCACTAAGTCATAAATCTTATTGTAACAATTTGATGTTACAACAAAGTCAACCTCTTCTCCACGAGGAATTTAGTAAGCTTAACCTTCACCTTATTCCTCGAGTTCCTTTCCACCACAGGTGGCGAAACCTACCCTTACGGATCAGATCATCAAGGCACGAAGGTAGATCCGGAATTTCCGCATCAAGAGAAACATCAAGAAAGGAGTCTGATTGTTTCTCCATCGATGAACAAGGTGTCGTGTTCTTTGGAGACCGTCTAGTGGTTCCCAAGGTGCGCAACTTTGAGGCGATTGATCCTTAAGGAAGCTCATGAATCTCCTCTCACCATTCATCCCGGTAGTACTAAAATGTATCAAGACCTCGCCCGAGGTTTTGGTGGACTAGGATGAAGAGAAAATCGCTCAATACATTGCTAAGTGCGGCGTCGTAAATCGAGTTAAGCGAGCATCAACGGCCTCTTGGTACCCTTCAACCTTTGGCTATTCGAATGGAAATGGGATAAAATCGGTATGGATTTCATTACGGGTTTCCCAGGACCAAGAGAGGAATAATGCTATCTTCGTTGTCGTCGATCGTCTTTCCAAAGTAGCCCACTTCCTACCCGTTCGTGAGAGTATAACCGCTAGCCAGCTAGCTGATTTGTACATCTCTCGAATAGTGTCTCTTCATGGTGTTCCATTGGAGATTAACTCGAGACCGTGGAAGTCTCTTCACCTCTCGATTTTGGGAAAGTTTCCAAAATGCTATAGAACTTCGTCTCTCCTTTAGCACCGCCTTCCATCCTCAATCAAGTGGTCAAGTAGAGCGAGTCAATCAAATCCTAGAGGATATGCTTGAGCTTCATCATCTCTTTCGGCATGAATTGGGAGAAATGCCTTCCATTCGCGAGTTAGCCTATAACAATAGTTATCAAGCTAGCTTGGGCAAAGCTCCTTCGAAGTTCTTTATGGGCGGAAATGTCGAGCGCCTCTTAACTGGTGAAACCGAGGAGAGACAACTCTTTGGCGGATATGATTCAGGAAGAAGAAAAGAGCAGGTTAGCGTTATTAGTGAAAATTGAAAACAGCCCAATCTCGTCAAAAGAGCCAATATGACCGCAAGCATAAGCCTATGGCTTATGAAATTGGCGAAGAGCTTACCTTGGGTTACTCCTTTGAAGGAACCCATCGATTGGTATCAAAAGGCAAGTTGGCTCCTCGTTACATTGGACCATTTCGCATTCTTGCCAAGCGAGGAGAATTTGCCTATCAATTGGAACTACCTCGCATCTTTCGAGTCCATGATGTCTTCCGTTTCCCAACTCGGTTGCTTCTCGGATCCTATCCATGGGTGAACCACGAAATGCTTGATCTCAAGATAACCTCACCTATCGAGAATATCCGTTCGTATTCTTAATCAAGCCGAGCGTACCACTCGACGTTAGAATATCAAGTTTCTAAAGGTTCAATGGTCAAACCATTCCGAACAAGAAGCAACTTGGGAAAGGGAGGATCGTCTTTGACTTGAGTATCCCACCTTTTTCGCAACGGATCCTAAATCTCGGGACGAGATTCTTTTGAGTGGGGGTGAGTTGTCACATCCTAGCTATTCCATGCATTACTGTGTGCATCATGTTTAACTTTCATCTGAAATTTGAAATGGGGAAGACAGAACCCCCAGAACCCCTTTTGAATCCAACCAGGGCTTACTAAAATTATTTTCAATGAACCTGAAATGCCCTTCTAAAATGCTCATCACCTTTGCTTTGGTTGAGCCTCGCCAAAAGTGGTGCACAATTTTCTAGGTCATCCTAAGGTTGTTGAATTAAATCATAAGTATTTGAGTTTGGGCATTTAAAATTATATAAAATATTTCAAATGCCCAAATAATCTAAACTAAAATGTTCCATCTTGGAAATATTCCAACTAAGGACCAGTGCAGTTTGGTGAATTTTGGAGCTGTTTAGGTATTATTTTAAAAAGTCCACAAAGTTCTGAGAAAATAGAAAAAAAAAGAGAAATGGAAAAGCTTACAGGCGCCACCAACGGCCCATCTGCCCGGCCCAGCCCAACCGCGTAAATGGCTGCTTAGCAGCGCAGCGGCGAGCAGTGCTTTCGACAGCGAGCACCGCATGCGTGCCACGCAGCCGCCGCCGTCTCGCCGATTCCCTCACCGAGCTCGGCCTGGCCTCCATTCTCTCCCCTCGAACCCTCGGACACCTCTCCTCCTCCCGGCTCCTCCCCTCGCTCCCACGCCATGGCCGACGCCACCGCAGCCGCACCCTCGCCGTAGTCGCGCTCTCCGTCATCCCTGTGCCTTCCCGTCGTGTCTAGGAACTCCGCTGCCCTCCTCTTCTTTGAGCTAGCCGAGCCCCGAGCGCTTGTGTAGCCCGAGGCCTCTGCACCAACCTCGCCCGACTCCGCCGTCGCCGGAGATCCCCTTCGACGCCGCCGCCGCACCAGCCCATCCCCGACCGCGCCGTGTGCTTCCTCGAGTTCCCCGTGAGCTTAGCTACCTCCCCTCTTTTCCTCTCTCGCTCCCGAGCCGTGTAGCGACCGCAGACTCACCCTTTACCACCGCCGCGGGCTCGTCGCCGGCGTGCTCCCGGCCATCCACCGGTCACCCCTCGGTGTCCATCATGCTCACCGCACCGCGTAGCATCTAACCCAACACTTCACGCACCTCACCGCACACCGTAGCCCCGAGTTCGTCATCACCCGAACTCCGGCGGCCGCCAAGGTCGTCGCCGGCGCCGTTTCCGGCCACCCCGACCCCAACCAACACCACCAAGAGCTGCGGGTTGTTCCCAGCTACACCTAGATGCCCTCCGCGGCTCATGGTTGCCGAAACGGCCAAACCCACTCTCGCCGCCGCGTTCGGCCTCGCCGGTGGCTAAACGCCGGCGAGTTGACCCCGCTAACCCCTCGTTTGACCACGGGTGGGCCCTGGTTGACTCTCCTGAGTCCATGACAGGTGGGGCCCAGCCCTGTTAACTAATCAGGATTAGTTTTAATTAATATTTAGTTAAACTAATTACTGCACACGGGACCCACCGGTCGAGGTTTGACACTGGGCGTCCCGTTGACCTGAGCGTCATCTGACGCATTCTTGTGTGATAAATGAATTCTTGGGATTATTACGTTATAGGAAATTCGAATATAGTTCAAACTTCAAAAATTCATAGAAATTAATCTGTAACTCCAAATGCAAAGATTTATATATGAAAATGATCAGAAAAATCCATTCTATCCATTGGTAAGGTTTCATGCATGATAGAACAAGTTAACCTTGCTGTTTAAGCAGATTAAGATAATACACCTTTATGGCTATGTTAAATGAGCTAACATTTGAATCTTTGATTCAAATGAGTTCATCCTTTTGTTCCAGCTTGCATTAGGCCAACACACATTCATATTGCCATGTCATTGCATGCATCATATTGTTGCATATTGCCATGTGTGTTTATTTTGGTGTGTCTTTAATGATAGGTTACGCCTTGAGGATAATCCGAATATCCGTGCGAAGGCGGTATCCTACCACCACTACATCGAGCAAGCAACCCATTGATCATTCGATACAAACCCATGTTCTCGCTTCGCTCTTGTTTCTGCATTAAGACAACGCGATTCAAACTGTTGTGTGCTGCGGTAGTTGAACCCACTTCCTTTGCATGACCTGTCATTGCCATAGTATCTAGATGAAACCCACTAGTATGTGTAGGAGTTGATTGAGCCATGTTTGTGATTCCTACCATGCTATGCTTTCTATGCTTAGAGTTGTGTCAGGTCTGGCTCATCGGGATGATGAACTGGAGTGAAAGGTTGTGTCGGGTTCGAGAGTGAAAGTGTTAAACAGGTTTTGGTAAAGGTATCGATGAGAGGCCATGTAGGAGTACATGGTGGGTTGTTTCATTGAAGCCGTCTCTAAGAACTGAGTTTTGTGTTTGTGATCCATGAAACAGTTACTACCACGCATTGGGCCCGAAACCAATGGACCCTCTAAACTTCTTAACCACCTTGTTCTCTGTCCGGGAGTTGCAACTAGTTTACGGTGTTTGTAGGATATATGTTGGAGGCCGTGCGTATACTGACCCTAGGGTGAGCTATGATGCGGTAGATACACGTGGCCGGTGTACCGAATGCCCGTTTGGTATCTGGGAACCCACACATCGTTCGGGGCCGTATGGGAAACCTCGGCGGAGTCCTGCGGATGGAACCTGAATAGGCGATAAACCTGGATTAGAGACTCAAGTGTTTAGGTAGGCTGTGGCCGACACCCGTTGGGCTTCGCTTGAAGGTTGCAGTACATGTCGTATATGGCGGTAAGTGGTGAGCGTGTGTGAAGAAGTACACCCTGCGGGGTTAATATGATCTATTCGAATAGCCGTGTCCACGGAGAAGGACTTCTGGGTTACCTATATCAGTTCATAGACAAGTAAATGGATACTACTAAAAGCCTCAAGATAAGTGTGAGTGCCGCGGATGGCCCTCTAATGGGTGACGAGAGAGGATCCACGGTGGAGTATTGTGATGGTGATTAGTGGACTCGTGTGCGACAAATGCTTTTCAAGTGGTGTGACGTAGGATAGCTTAGCCAAGAGTCAAAGCTGGCTTGCTGCAAATAACTCCACCACCTTCTTGAGAATGTGCATGTATGATAGGATTCTGTTGTAAGACTAGTTTGCTTCCGCATGTGCTTGTATGTTTGTATGACTTGAGTGTTGGGTCATGTGACCCCTACCTGTATGGATATGTTATGTATGGCTCCTCGGAGACTCTTAAATAAAGTACTTTGAGTTGTAGAGTTTTGTTGTGATGCCATGTTGTATGTACTCATATCGGGCATATTGCGTGTATGATTGAAATGCTTGGTATGAGTGGGATCCGACAAACTAGTTGTTTATCCTTGGCAGCCTCTTATATGGGAAATGTAGTCTCGTGCTTACGGCGATAGTAGTCCGCTTCTGACCGGTTCACATGATCCTGCTAGCCCACACTCTGCTTGGACACTTGGTGGCGGCATGTGTTTCGCCGTTCCTATATACATCCCTTGAAATGTCACGCGGTGATATTGAGTCTGCCTAGCCTGCTACAGCCGGGATACGAGTCCTGTTAGCCAGTGCTACAGCCGAATTCATCGTTGATGACCGACATGCTCGATGTGATTCATGTATGCTGTCCCCATGGGTTAAGCGCCGCTTTGGGTTCACGACTAGCCATGTCGGCCGGGTTCTTTGTCATATGGATGCTAGCGACACTATCATATCGTGAGCCAAAAGGCGTAAGCGGTCCGGGCCATGGTAAGCGACACCGTGGGAATACCGTGCGTGAGGCCGCAAAGTGATATGAGGTGTTACCGGCTAGGTCGATGTGACTTGGAATCGGGGTCACGACAACTAGAGTATGATCCACACCGAGTGAATGCGGTAATCCTGTTACGGAAGTCATGTTACTAGACCATGGCGAACCTACAAACTATGATGAAGCGATGATGAGTTCAGCGAAATGGCTTGAAGCCATGAAATCGAGATGGGATCCATGTATGAGAACAAATTATGGACTTTGATTGACTTGCACGATGATTGGCAAGCCATAGAGAATAAATAGATCTTCAAGAAGAAGGCGGCGCTGATGGTAATATTCTTGTCTACAAAGCTCGACTTGTTGCGAAAGGTTTTCGACAAGTTCAAGGAGTTGACTACGATGAGACCTTCTCACCCGTAGCGATGATTAAGTCTGTCCGAATCATGTTAGCAATTGCCGCATTTTATGATTATGAAATCTCGCAAATGGACGTCAAAACTGCATTCCTTAATGAATTTCTTAAAGAAGAGTTGTATATGATGCATCCAAAAGGTTTTGTCGATCCTATAGGTGCTAAAAAATGTGCGCAAGCTCCAACGATCCATTTATGGACTGGTGAAAGCATCTCGGAGTTGGAATATACGCTTTGATAGTGTGATCAAAGCATATGGTTTCATCTGAGACTTTTGCGAAAGCTTTGTATTTACAAGAAAGTGAGTGGGAGCTCTGTAGCATTTCTAATATTATATGTGGATGGCATATTGTTGATTGGGCGATATAGAATTTCTGGATAGCATAAAAGGATATTTGAATAAGAGTTTTCAATGAAAGACCTCGGTGAAGCTGCTTATATATTAGGCATTAAGATCTATATAGATAGATCAAGGCGGCTTAATTGGACTTCCACAAAGCACATACCTTGATAAAGTTTTGAAGAAGTTTAAAATGGATCGATCAAAGAAAGGGTGCTTGCACGTGTTACAAGGTGTGAAGTTGAGTCAGGACTCAATGCCCGACATTGCGGAAGATAGAGAAAATGAAAGTCATTCCCTATGCCTCAGCCATAGGTTCTATCATGTATGCAATGCGTGTACCAGACCTGATGTGTGCCTTGCTATAAGTTTAGCAGGGAGGTACCAAAGTAATCCAGGAGTGGATCACTAGAGAGCAGTTAAGAAACATCCTGAAGTACCTGAAGAGGACTAAGGATATGTTTCTTGTTTATGGGGGTGACAAAGAGCTCGTCGTAAATGGTTACGTTGACGCTAGCTTTGACACTGATCCGGATGACTCTAAGTCGTAAACTGGATACATATTTATATTGAATGGTGGAGCTGTCAGTTGGTGTAGTTCCAAGCAAAGCGTTGTGGCGGGATCTACGTGTGAAGCGGAGTACATAGCTACTTGAGCGAGAAAATGAAGAGTGCGGATGAAGGAGTTCATATCCGATCTAGGTGTAATACCTAGTGCATTGGGTCCAATGAAAATCTTTTGTGACAGTACTGGAGCAATTGCCTTAGCAAAGGGATCCTGATTTCACAAGAGAACCAAACACATCAAGAGACGCTTCAACTCCATCCGTGATCAAGTCAATGAGGGAGACATAGAGATTTACAAAAAACATACGGATCTGAATGTGGCAGACCCGTTGACTAAGCTTCTACCACGAGCAAAACATGATCAGCACCAAGACTCCATGGGTGCTAGAATCATTACAGTGTAACTAGATTATTGACTCTAGTGCAAGTGGGAGACTGAAGGAAATATGCCCTAGAGGCAATAATAAATTTGTTATTTATATTTCTTAATATCATGATAAAAGTTTATTATTCATGCTAGAATTGTAATAACCGGAAACTTGATACATGTGTGAATAAATAGACAAAACACAGTGTCCCTAGTATGCCTCTACTAGACTAGCTCGTTAATCAAAGATGGTTAAGTTTCCGAACCATAGACATGTGTTGTGATTTGATGAACAAGACCACATCATTAGGAGAATGATGTGATGGACAAGAACCATCCGTTAGCTTAGCTTAATGATCGTTAAGTTTTATTGCTATTGCTTTCTTCATGACTTATACATATTCCATTGACTATGAGATTATGCAACTCCCGAATAACAGAGGAATACCTTGTGTTCTATCAAATGTCACAACGTAACTGGGTGATTGTAAAGATGCTCTACAGGTATCTTCGCAGGTGTTTTTGTTGGGTGGGCATAGATCAAGATTAAGATTTTTCACTCCGAGTATCGGAGAGGTATCTCTGGGCCCTCTCGGTAATGCAGATCATGATAAGCCTTGCAAGCAAAGTGACTACTGAGTTAGTTACATGATGATGCATTACGGAACGTGTAAAGAGACTTTCCGGTAACGAGATTGAACTAGGTATGAAGATACCGACGATCAAATCTTGGGCAAGTAACATACATATGACAAAGGGAATGACGTATGTTGTCATTACTGTTTGACCGATAAAGATCTCCTTAGAATATGTGGGAACCAATATGAGAATCCAGGTTCCGCTGTTGGTTATTGACCAGACAGGTGTCTCGATCATGTCTACATAGTTCTCGAACCCGCATGTTCCTCACGCTTAACGTTCGATGACGATTTGTATTATGAGTTATGTGTTTTGGTGCCCGAAGATTGTTCGGAGTCTCGGATGAGATCACGGACATGACGAGGAGTCTCGAAATGGTCGATTGGTAAAGATTGATATATTGGACGATAGTATTCGGACACCGGAAGTGTTTCGGAATGTATCAGTGCGTATCGAATGTCGGGTTGGTTACGGAACCCCGGGGAAGATATGGGCCATAGGAGGAGGCAAGGCAGCCCACAAGGGTGGCACACCCCAGGGAAGGAGTCAAATTGGACTAGGGGAGGGTGTGGCCCCCTTTCCTCCTCCTCCTCTCCTTCCCCTTTCCTCTTCCAGTAAAAGGAAAGGGGGGAGGCGAATTGGACTAGGAGTCCAAGTGGGACTCCCCCCACTTGGTGCGCCCCTAGGCCGGCCTCCTCCCCTCTCCCTCCTTTATATACGGGGGCGGGGGGCACCTCTAGGGCAGATCAATTGTTCTTAGCCATGTGCGGTTTCCCCTCCACTGTTTACTCCTCCAGCCATATTGTCGTAGTGCTTGGGCGAAGTCCTGCGCGGATCACTTCACCATCACCATCACCATGCCGTCGTGCTGACAAAACTCTCCCTCGACACATTGTTGGATCAACAGTTCGAGGGACATGGCGATTTCTAGGATTGCACTTGAAGATGGCAGGATTACTGCACTGGGACTTTGCTCCTGGCCTAGCCCTTGCAGATCAGGTGAGGAGAAGGCTCGGTTCTACGATGCACTTCTCTCCTTCTCGGGACACCAAGGAGTTCTTCTTGGTGGTCACTTTTTCTTCTGCCTCCTTCCCCCTCTTGACCGATTCTATTGGTGCTGCCCTCCAATGCTGCATAGGGGGTCTGAGTGAAGGATTCAAAGTGGTTCAACTTAATCCTCGGGCCTTCCGCTTTTCTGTGGCTAACAATAAAGTTGGTCATTTCATCTATCATCTCAAGGATCATATTTGGCCGGATTTTGTTTGTCATTTCCGCCTCTTCAATGGCCATTTTGCTCGGTTTTTACATAAGGATTCTTCTTGGCACGCGGATAAGGAATTGTTGGATATTTCTGCTCGTCGCCCTATTGCGGTTCATTCCAAGTTGCATTCTTTGCATGATGGGATGTGCATGAATCCTTCCTCCATTCGGGAGTTGAGCAAATTTAACTTAATCCCTCCACTACAAAAAAAGACACATCCATGACATTTTGGGCCGAATGAATTTTTTTTCTGTCATACATATGACACTTCTATGACGATAATTGTGACAAAACCCGGTATCATCATAGATATGGTGGGCTCATACTTCTATGACAAAAATCATGACATAAAATGGGCTTTTCGTCTGGGCGGGCGGAGGCGCAGCTGCATGACATTCTTTGGGCCGTCCATGACGGAAAAAACCGTCGTAGAAGCGAGAGAGAAAATTTGAGGAGTTGCGGTTCGGTGGGAGGTCGGGGCGGCGTTGCGTGTTCTCTCGTTACGTCTGGCGTGTATCTGAGCATATGCTCTAACGAACCGCGGCGTTGGGCTCGCTGAACCAGCGATTGCCTTTGCGAACTCGCGTTCTTGAACCCGGCGATCGATCAATGGCTGTTAATTGGACCCGATCGGCGATTCGCCGCTCTGCTGCTAAGCTGAAGCCGATCGATGCTGCCTGCGGGATGAGCGATGGCGTTGCGGGGGGTTGGATGAGCGATGGCGGTGGCGTTTGCATCGGATGAACATGACCCGTGGTGTGGAGGTTGGATGAGCGATGAAGCGGTGGAGGGTGCCCGTGGAGGGTGGTTGAACAGGACCCGTGGTGTGGAGGGCTGGATGAATAGTACATGGTGGAGGGTGCCCGTGGAGGGTGGTTGAGCAGGAGTTGGTGGAGTGGCGCTCGGTGGAGGCTGGATGAGCGAGGAGCCCGTGGAGGCTGGAGGAGGTCGGCGGTGGAGATGGGCGGTATCCCATGGAGTCCGTTTTGCGTTCGCCACACCTCCCGATGAACAGGACCCCGTTTGACCGTGGCGCTCCAACACAAGTCCGTTTAAATCCGTTTTGCGATCGCCACACCCTCCCGATCAACGGGACCCCGTTTCCCCGTGGGAGGTCCGTTTAAATCCGTTTGCGATCGCCACACCTCCCGATCAACGGGACCCCGTTTGACCGTAGGAGGTCCGTTTCCTCCGTTTTGCGATCGCCACACCCTCCCGATCAACGGGACCCGTTCGAGCGTGGGAGTCCGTTTCCTCCGTTGTCGCGATGCGCGAGCCTCGTTCCATTGCTTGTTCTGTCCAAGCCCTCCCGATGAACACGACCACGCATTCCGTTCCGACCCAGCCGGTTGGCTCCCACGCGTTCCGTTGCCTCCCGATGAACACGACGCATTCCATTGCGTCCCCATGAACACGACGACGACATTGTTTCTCCGTTTTGACCCAGCCATGTACACGAGCCCTGGCCGTACGTACACATACGTGGCCGTATTTTCTTTCTTGCACCCTGGTTGCTGTACGTACGTGTACATGCTACATGCGTGCCTCTACTATGACACGTGCGCGCCTCTACTACCACACGTGCGCGCCTCTACATCGACCAGTATGTACGTACACGTTCGTGACCAGAATGAAAACGCTACGTACGCTTCGACCAGGTGGGTCCCGACTGTCAGGCACTTCCTTGCGTGTGAAGATATAGCTGGTGGGTCCCGGCGGTCGAGAGCGAATCGTTTTTGCGGGCGCACTTCCTTGCGTGCGAAGATGTAGTTGGTGGGTCCCGGCGGTCGGCGAATCATTTTTTGCGGGGCGCACTTCCTTGCGTGCGAAGGTGTAGCTGGTGGGTCCTAGCGGTCGGGAGAAACATTTTTTCACAAAATCGGTGGCCCGTCCGGTGGGTCCCTATTTGTCGGTGGAGGAATCATTATTTTCCGGCGTAATAAGGAGGCACTTCCTTGCTGCGGCGGGGACCCAGCTGTCGGCCTCTCCGCGTATAGTCCACGACCGATGGAAGTCGTTCCTTGACCACGTTGACCACGCCCGCGCCGAGAGCACGGGGCGGTGGGCGGCAGCGAGCCTAGGAAGGGGCGGCGGGCGGTGAAAACGCGCGATGGATGCCCGTGGAGAGGAGTATGAGGTTCACTCGTTCGGCTGCGGTGTGGCGCTGCCGTCGCCCGCGAACTGGCCAGCGGTGGGAATAGTAAAGCGGTGAGGCTTCGCGGCAGCATAGCCAGCCACGGGAGGCGGGAGGCGAAGCGGCGACACGACCGGCGCTGCTTTGGGCGGCTGGAGCAAGAAGACCAGAGGTTGAAGAAGCACTCGGCCATTGGATGGACATCGTCGGTCCTTTGGAGCTGGAATCGTTCATATTGACTAAGTTGACAAAGCCCTCCGTCCCGTCAACTTAGTAGGCCCTAAGTCAGCCACCCACCAAGGTGGGTCCCAACTAGCGAGGGTATTCATTTTTTGTGCATAATAAAGAGGCACTTCGGTGGGTCGAGTGGCCGTGGGGAGCGTTTTTTCACGAAATCGGTGGCCCGTCCGGTGGGTCCCGATGGTCGAGAAGCGTTTTTTCTCGAAATAAGGTGGCCCGTTCGGTGGGTCCATGCTATCGGTGGAGGAATAATTATTTTGCGGCGTAATAAGGAGGCACTTCCTTGCGGCGCCGTGGACCCAGTATCGGCCTCTCCACGTCTGATACTCTTCGATGGAACTCGCTCGTTGACCACGCCCGCGCCCCGAGAAGCACCAGGCGGTGGGCGGCAGCGGCGCCTAGGAAGGGGCGGCGAGCGAGGGAAGATGCAGCGATGGAAGCCAGCGGAGAGGAGTATGAGGTTCACTGGTTGGCTGCGGTGTGAGGCTGCCGTCACCCTTGAAATAACGAGGGGTGTGGGTGAGTGGAGGGATGGCACGGCCAGCGGGGAGTAGTATGGGGCGGTGAGGCCTCCATGGCGACCTGACCGACCACAGGAGAGCAGGAGTAAGCGGCACGACCGGCGCTGCTTTGGCGGCTGGACCAAGAAGACCGAGAGGTTGAAGAAGCACTACGGTCGTTGGATGGACATCGTCACGTCCTTTGAAGCTAGAATCGTTTATATTGACTAAGTTGACAAAGCCCTTGATGCGCTCCAACTTAGTAGGCCTGAGCCAGCCTCTAAAGCAGTGCGCCCGGATGTCGGGGAGGAATCATTTTTTAGGCGGCGAAGCTAAGAATATCCGAGATTGAAGAAGAAGCCGACATCCGTTGGATAGACATCCAACGACCCTTTACTACTAGAACCGTGTGTTGACTATAATAAGTTGACAAAGCCTTGCATACGCATCAACTTATTTTTTTAGGGACAGCGTCATAGTAGGCCCACAAGTGTGTGGCGAGAGAACTTATAGCCCATTTGAGTTTTCTAAGAATGTACATCCCATTTTTGAATTCTAATGGAATTTACAACAGCCCATTTACAGTTTTTTAAAAGTACATCCCATTTTCTAGCTAGGACAACGATTAATAATTTCAACCAACCGTTGAAGACAGAGTTCAATAAAATTTCCCACATTTTGATGGGACCCGAAATATTTTTATCCCTAAATTTGTATTATGTAAAAATCCAACGAAACATTCGCGCGCAATAATGAAAATTTAAGACTTTCAAAATCCATAAATAATATTTTATAAACTAATTTCGTGTTTGGTGCATTCTTATATATTTACTACCAAGTTTTTATAATTACATCCCATTTATTATTTTTTAAAGCCCATTTTCCTGTTAAGCCTAATGCATCCCTCCTAGGAAAGATTTGCAGCCAGTGAGCGGAGAATAACAAGTTGACCTTGCAGGTATTCCTCAAAAAGACGTATAGCTGGGCTAGCCATTTTCATCTTGAAAAAAGTAGTATCTGGGATGGATATCTGGCCTGGGCTAGACGGGCACAGCCTGCCCAGTTAATACCCTGCTCTCCTCTAAACAACAACGAAATCATTACCAAGAAAAACTCTGCAGTGCTCACGCCTCAAAAACACAAATACTTCTCGAGCTGCTTGGTCCCAGCTGTCGGTCGCACCTTGTGCAATTCTCTCGTTTATATTGACTACATAGGTTGACAATGGTGTGGGATCGTGATGTCAGGAAACCAGGAGAAAGCAAAAAAGTAGTTGTACATAATAAGGAGGCACTTGCGTACGTACGGCTATGGCCCTAGTGGGTCCCTAGTGTCATCCAGTCAAAATAAAGTCATCTCCTGAAGCCTCATGCTCGTTGACCATGTTAACAATGCTCGGCGCTACGGCGAGCGCAACAACTCGAAGGACAACGGAGAGGGCCTCGCGGGCCCTACGGAGGTCGATCTGCGCCGCTGCTCATTGAGAAGCCGGGATCGCCGGACACCTATGAGCACCTTGAGCTGAGATGGCATGAAGCGGTAAGGCGGCTTGGGAGCTCTGGTTTATTTCAAACCTGTATTAACATACAAGTGTAATTTACTCGTCGCCGGAAACAATGCATAAAATACGAGCGTAATGAAACCGAGGGCCGAGTGCATAAGTAAAACCGGCGGGTTATGCGTGTAATTTGAGAGACCGGTGTATATTTTACGAGCACTGCTATATGGGCGACATTACTAGGCGATACATGCGGCGTGCGTATCATGCCATCCATGGGCAAGGCTGAAACAACAGCTAACGGCTGGATTAGCAATTGTCCGAGTGTCGTTCAGCGTTTTTATCGTGTGTGAAGTACTTCCGATATTTTACTAGTCGAAATCGACCAACCAAGCGCCTTCGCCCGAGACCATCTGCTTTAATTTACAAGCGTCAGTTTTACAAGCGGTTTTGGTTGGAAAACAACGATCCAATCACGGCCTAATATCATGAGTTGGTCGGAAGATCATATGGTTTCACGTCTAACCTACCCGAGTTGTCATATAGGCTATGAATGAAACATTAGATGATGAACTTCTTAAGCACGGAAACAACAGAAGAGGATGATCTTCTTAACAAGCAAATCACTGGCATTAGATCGACATGCAAAACAATACGAAGCATTATTCTCAGGAGGCACGGTGAACAGCTCATGATGCCGCATGCCACAACATTCCAAGCTCAACTTTGCAATCAAACACAAGGGCTGGCATTACATAGACAATATTCAGAACAAACTCTTAACATAGGAATATCTCAGCAGAGTAACTATTTACTTCTAAACTGAACACAGGCATAGGAAAAAACACTTGATGCTGCTCACAGCAAGGGCGTCCCACTCAAAAATATCAAATGCATGTCTTCTGGCTAACATCAATGAGCAAATTTTGACAAGGTTTTCAAGTTCCAATATATTAAACTAACATCTTCTTGCTAACATCAATGATTAAACTTTGACAAGCTTTTCCCGTTCAAAATATGTAATGCCTATGATCATGGAGTCATGTCGCTTCTTGCTAACATCAATGATTAAACTTTGACAAGCTTTTCCCATTCAAAATATGTAATGCCTATGATCGTGGAGTCATGTCGCTTCTTGTACTTGTTTGGGCACTTTTGCCCGGGGCACTCCACGTGTTGTTAAATTGCCAATGGTCCTGCAGACTAGTCATGTCACGGTGTCTAATATTTATGGCACCGGTGAAGCAATGGAGGATTGATTGCCAAACTAAGAAAAGGTGAAATTGGCACCTCTTTTGGCCTACATAGTGGAAGGCCTAATACTCTGTAAAGCTTCTCGGTCATTCATACGTAATGTAAGCATAAGCAGTGACTACTTCTTTACGCAAAGTGGAGCGACCAAGCTGGACCCGATGTGCAGCAGTTTTCCTTGGACACATTGGCTCCTTTTGTGTAGTTGAACTAAAATCGAAGTCGGAATAAAACCGAGCTTTAATTGTGATATCCACATAAGCAACAAAAGGTATAAGGAAACAATTCTTGAGAAATAACGGTTGATGACTTGTACTCCCGGAAGAAAAACATCTCTGATCTACCTTATCTTAATGGGAAACAAAGCGGAGAGTAGCAATTCTCAATCGGTGTGATTCATTCATATTAAGCGAGACATTATCTTAACAATGCCTTGTTTCAACAAATATAAAGAATGAAAAAGCGAGAAAAGTATCATTCCTAAAACAATGCGGTGATTCATTTTAGCGAGACATTATCTTAACAATACCTTGGTTAAACATGTAGAAAGAACTACAAAGCGAGGATAGTACCATTCTAACAAGTGTTGCAGTTTTGAACTAAGATTCAGTAGTTAATTAATTACGAGAGTGGCATTAATTAATTTTACCAGTGACATTAGATTAACGAAAAGCATAAACAGTTCCAGGGGAGAGTGGGTGCAACAACAGTATGTGCTTCCATCTACTTATAAAGGGGGTGATGCAGAGTTTGTTGTAACAAAGCAACAAGCATCATGTCTGGGTTGGTCCCATTTTTGTTCACTACTTAATGGGAAAAGACAACAATACAATAGCTTCAATTCAACATTTATTTAAAACAGTACCAATACAAGTAGCACAACATCTCAAAGCACACTACACAATCATGTGGATGAAGGCATGTACTGACCTTTCATGAGAAGACCGGGATAAAATACGAATCTGCCAACACGAATAGGAAATCGAATATCGTTTTGTGCAGTTGCACTGAAATCAAGCAAAGTGTTTCGCGTAGCGAAGCAAAATGTCACAATAGCAAGAAGTTGAATAGATATCCCTATTTAAACAGAGGCAAAAAAGGAATCAATTCTTGGCTAATAAAGGAGGATGAAATATGCGTACAAAATGGTAATCCGCCAATCCCTAACAAGTGTTGCAGTTTTGAAATAAGATTGATGAGTTAATTCTAAGAGTGGCATCAATTCTTGGCTTATAAAGGGGGTGATGCTGAATTTGTTGTAACAAAGCAACAAGCATCATGTCTGGGTTGCTCCCATTTTTGTTCACTACTTAATGGGAAAAGACAACAATACAATAGCTTCAATTCAACATTTATTTAAAACAATACCTATACAAGTAGCACAACATCTCAAAGCACACTGCACAATCATGTGGATGAAGGCCTGTACTGACCTTTCATGAGACGGACAAGATAAAATACGAATCTGCCAACACGAATAGGAAATCCAGTCTTGTTTTGTGCAGTTGCACTGAAATCAAGCAACGTGTTTTGCGTAGTGAAGCAAAATGTCGCAATAGCAACAAGTTGAATAGATATCCCTATTTAAACAGAGGCAAAAAAGGAATCAATTACTGGCTAATAAAGGAGGATGAAACATGCGGCTACAAAAATGGTAATCCCGCCAATCCCTAGCAAGTGATGCAGTTTTGAAATAAGATTGATAGTTAATTACGAGAGTGGCATCAATTCTTGGCTTATAAAGGGGTGATGCTGAATTTGTTGTAACAAAGCAACAAGCATCATATGCAGGTTGGTCCCATTTTGTTCACTACTTAATGGGAAAAGATAGCAATACAATAGCTTCAATTCAACATTTATTTAAAACAGTACCAATACAAGTAGCACAACATCTCAAAGCACACTGCACAATCATGTGGATGAAGGCCTGTACTGACCTTTCATGAGACGGACAAGATAAAATACGAATCTGCCAACAAGAATAGGAAATCCAGTCTCATTTTATGCAGTTGCACTGAAATCAAGCAACGTGTTTCGCGTAGCGAAGCAAAATGTTGCAATAGCAGCAAGTTGAATAGATATCCCTATTTAAACAGAGGCAAAAAAGGAATCAATTACTGGCTAATAAAGGAGGATGAAACATGCGGCTACAAAAATGGTAATCCTGCCAATCCCTAGCATGTGATGCAGTTTTGAAATAAGATTCAGTAGTTAATTCTAAGAGTGGCATCAATTACTGGCTTATAAAGGGGGTGATGCTGAATTTGTTGTAACAAAGCGACAAGCATCATGTCTGGGTTGGTCCCATTTTTGTTCATAACTTAATGGGAAAAGATAACAATACAATAGCTTCAATTCAACATTTATTTGAAACAGTACCAAAACAAGTAGCACAACATCTCAAAGCACACTGCACATCATGTGGATGAGACCAAGATTTGAAATAACTCGCCACAAAGAGTGGAAACAAATCTCGATCTCCTTTTGTGCAGTTCCACAAAAATTAAGCAAAGTCACCGGTCTGACATTCAAGTTGAACTGCACAAAACACTCTTAAAACATAAGTTTTTCGAGTAGCGAAGCAAAATGTCGCAATAGCAACAAGTTGAATCGATACCCCTGTTTTAACAGAGGCAAAAAATGAAACAATTACTTGCCGATAAAGGAGGATGAAACAAGCGGTGACGAGAAAGAAGCATCTAACTTATCTTGGATGGAAAACAAAGTAGGATAGTAGCATTTCTAAAAGCGGTTGCATTGATTCATATTAACATAGACATTCTCTTGAAACAACATTAGTTAAAAATGTAATTTACTTTTAACGGTGGCATTTCTTCAATTTTCGGCGGCATTCTTAGATTCACAAGAGCAAAATAGCTGTATGGGACATACCAGCACCATGTGCGTCTACACGTATAAATGGGTGATCACGAGTATGTAGCCAAGCAGCATATATCGTTGGTCCCATATTTGTTCTCTTTGAACCTTTTTCCTAAGTGAGGGCAGCAAATCTAGTCCTGCACAAACTACCCGACCCCAGTTTCTTTCCCTTTTAAAGAAGAGATCGGTTCCTTACAGATGTGTGTCTTGGGTTACCCCTTTTTCCTTTTCGACCTACAAAGCGGCTGGGTAGCAGTCTATACTACTTTCGCCCTCCTTTCCTCATTGAACTCGTCCTAGATTCTTGCTCCAGCCACACACCCTTCTTTCCTCTTTGAACCAAGACCTAGATTCGACTACAGATCGAAAAATATCCACATGCAGCTAGAAACAGCAGCGGTTTCAAAAAACTTATACCTTAGGGTCGTCGGGATGTGGCAAGGCGTCTTGGCGGGAGGCGGATCTGCCCACACTATGTAAGGCAATGAGGAAGAAGGGTCGGTGGCCCTCCCTTACAGGCGCTGGGTGAAAGAGAACAGCGCAGCCGGCGGTGGATTGCCTCCCTCGCGAAGGCGATAAGTGAACGCTGCACCTCCTCCCTTCCGGTCTGACGGGATCGGACGCCTCCTTCACCAGGCTGTGAGGGGGAGAGAGAGACAAGAGGCCAACACAGTCTTGTTTAGATCTGGTGAAGAGAGGGTGAGAGGCTGTGAATATAGCAAACCCTAGCAAATGAAGCCGAGCCTCCAGCGTGTAACATATATGTAGTCTTGGCGGCGTGTGGAAGTGCAAACCCTAGCGAACAAGCTGAGGCTCCAGCTTATATATATACTACTGTAGTAGTACAGACTGAACTCCGGTGCCTTCTTTTTTTGCTTTTGGTTGTTTGACGGTGAGCCAGCCACATTTTGGGCCCACATCATAAACCCAAAGGCAGTGCACTAAATCAAGCGTCCATATAGTATTCTCGTGTATACGACTAATATATACTAGTGGAGCGGTTTTCTTATTCTCTCCATAACAATCGTTTTAAATTGTGTAAGTACGAAACGAAACTCTTTATTTAATGTACAATGAAGAAAACTAGTACTACTTCCGATGAACTAACGATCCACGCCCACGCGTCCTCGTCGCACTTCCTGTCC
Organism: Aegilops longissima; assembly: GCA_021605205.1. Lineage (NCBI taxonomy): Eukaryota > Viridiplantae > Streptophyta > Magnoliopsida > Poales > Poaceae > Aegilops > Aegilops longissima. Next base: position 404,416,144 of record CM038677.1, read on the forward strand.
TTCATGTGTGGTACACTACCCTCCCTTAATTGAACGACCACAAATGCGCCAAATTATCGGAAACGTGTGAGAGTGTGTACAAATAAAGTATTTTAATTTCAATTATCGGAAAGGTTTGAGAGTATTACAAAGTTTGACTTGAGTCAAATCTAATATCTTGAGTAAATAAAATGGAGGCTACTCGTCCATCCGGGTTTTAGTCCACACCATTTTTAAATCAAAGTTAATAGCTGGACAAATAAAATTACAGGCGAGCTGGAGACAAAGTTGTGAGAAGGCTTAGAAATCAATACAAAACTTATGCTCTTAGTACCAACGTCGATCCTTCTTCGAGGAAATATTTGGTTCATAGCCAATTGTGTGATAAAATTGCACCAACGTGAAAGACGATTGCGTCCCCAATGCAACCAAGGTGAACTGACAAAGGATATCATCTTTGTGCGTAACAAGCAAAGAGCACTGATGGAAGACAGCTTGTTTTTCATTGAAATCGATCAGCTTCACCAGCCGACGCAACCATGAGGCGCAACCATGAGCATCAATAGGTCATCGTGGTGATGCATCATCCATTTGGCATCAAGTTTGGTTGATGCACCTATGAAGTTGACAAATCCTCACGTGATCTGTTTCTTCTCGGTAATCAAGCTCGAGGAAGGAAGAACCACGTGGCGAGAGGGACGATGGCGGAACAACAATGGCCATCAATTTTGTGCAGTTCTACTAAAATTGAGGAAGACATGCACAGGTATGGAGACACACATCGCTGTTTCCAAAAATATAAAAAGGGTTATAGCGACATCTCCAATCATATTTGTCCAAGCGGCACATTATTTACGTTGTTAATTATATAAGCAGCAATATTAACATACAACATCTCTTGTTTGCGCGTCCGGACCGCTGCCACGGCGGTCTGACCAACCTGAACCCTCTTCATCACCCAGCGTGCTTCCGCCCGAAACAGTCGATGCCGCATTCATGCCCGCCGAGGCGGACGCGACCTCTCACTGGCGCCCGGCATTGAAGCGGCGCGCCGGCGAAGGCGTCGCCCGCGCCGCTTCGGTGCACGCGGCTGCTCCGCGTTCAAAGGTCGCAATAGCCGGCTACAACATGCATGTAAAAATTTCTTGGGAGTCCGTGCTACAGCTAAGTTGTCCTCCCCCAACTCGTCAATCTTTTCCAGTAGTGCTAGTACTCCATGGCGCGATCCATCAGACAAGCAGGCGGGAAAGTTATCGTATACTCGGTTTGCAGTGAGTGGCATGCCGAGCGACCGTGTGGGGTCGAGCCGTGGAGGAGGGTGAGACATGAACACGACAGGCGTGATTTAAACGTTGGTTTTGCTCGATGGCGCGATCCAACGAAACAAAATGTTGGTTTCTCTCCGTTTCCATTTTTTCTCCGAAAAGAAGAGAAACTTTCCACTCCATTTTCATTCCTATTCCAAGGTTGCCCGTTACAACATTCCATCAAATACAAAGGAAAACTAACACGCATGCTGATGCATCTCAATGATTCACAGATCATAGCCAACATTTACTTCACAACTAAAGAAAAAAGTTGTGAGAGCGTGTACGAAAGAAAAACTACTAATGGGGTCACTATGACTTAAACCCTAAACCCTAAACATGATACCAGGTAGAATCTGTCGAAGGAAAGACGACTGGCACCCTCGGATCATACGATGCTTTTGTGCAGTTCCACTAAAATCGACCTGAGCATCCCTGATGGCAAAGATATTGAAGAAGTGTGATTAGAATAATAGTACCGGCACTAGTTCATGAGACATAAACTCATCACAAGTAGAAGCCGATAGAAGTAGAAAAGATCGACATGGAGATGGAGCTACGGCGATGGAGCAAGCGGCTCCAAAGGAAGATGGACTACAGGGGCGTCGGGCTGTAGCTAGAAGAGGCGGTTGGGACGCGGCATCGGCTCATACCGCGGTGACCCCGATTGGGACGCGCCGACTGTGGGTTTTCTCCCTCGCCGATGTCGACCGCGTCTACGTAGAACATTGTTCCCTTCCCCAGCTGGGGATCAGGCCCGTCGTTCTATGCTTGTGAAGAGAGCAACCTTAGCAAGCGGGCTTGTAACAGGCTCCTGCTAGTGTATATATAGTGGTTTCTTTTCTCTCCATATCAACCATTTTATATTGCGTACGTGTCATTCAAGAGTGAAATGATGGTTGCTTCTTCCGACTAACTTACTGTGTGATTTGACTGCTCCTTAGTGGCCCCTACATGTACTCCCCTACGTGTATGCAACAGTCACACGTACACATGGACGGAAAAACACGTGCGACGCCCTAATGCATGCATGTCCGAGCACATGACGGAACACACACGGTCACACTAAGTGCTCAACCTACACGTGCATGCACACACATACTCAGTCAGGGTGAGCTAGTGACCGTATAAACACGGAAAATATATATATTGGCGCAATGGCGTATTATGAAGTCCATGACCATATTTTTACAAATATAAAGTGACAGACGGTGTATTTATCTCATTTGAAATTAAGCCATATTAACGGAGAGGAGGCGGTATGGACTAGCATTACTTTGTTGTGTCCGTCAACTTGCGAACAAGGAGAAGGTTGCAGGGCGGGAGAAGCTTGCGCGGTGGCTCGCAGGACAAGGAGAAACTTTTGACTAATGCAAGCTCTCCCTCGCTCAGGCGGTGGACGTGCAACAGTTAATTCGGTGTCAGATTGCCAGAAGCATACACTATACTACTAGTGCTACTATTGTTCGACTTCCCGAATAGGCGAACAACCAAGCGCAAAGTTTACTAGTACTAGTACTACTACTATATTCTATAAAGGTATGTACTATACTAAGTACTAGGAATCGGATGGAGGAGCGTCTGCACTCTTATTATAATTTTAGAATGTGATAAAGCAATCTTCAACACATTTGGTTCTCTTCGAGGGTTCTCGCATGTGATAATGGAAGTTGATTGCATGGAACACTCGCCACAATTCTCGCTTAATTCTGGCTCATATCCTGTTACAAATAGTAGCGCTCGGTAATATTTCCTCTTTTTTTGTTATTCAGCATGTAAACAGGTCAGCAAACCTTGCGGAGCATCTTCGTGTGAACCGTGCTTGCTGCACTTTGAATGTGGCCGAGAGCTGGCTTGATGAAACACCTCGCTTCCTACTTCTCTTTTTGCAGGGTACCTCGCTTCCTAGTGACCAGTGTCTTGGCTGATCGTCCTAAGAATGCTTATATATGAATAAAGCTCTCTCATTTACCCATAAAAAGATTAAGCCATATTAGCGGAAAGGAGGGAGTATGGACTAGCACTACTTTTGGTGTGTCCGTCAACTTCATGAGCGAGAAGAAGCTTGCGGGACAAGGTGAAGCTCGCTTCGCCTTTTGACTAATGCAACCTACCCTCGGTGGACATGCATCAGTCCATTTGGTGTCAGTTATCGAGGCATACATCAGTAGTACCCAACATGCGGAGTACCTTGTTCGACTTCACGAAGAGGCGAAGAGCCAAGCGCTTGATAGTCTGAGTAGTACTACTACTAGAACCGCATGGTGGGCGTCTGTACTCTTATTTTTTATCTCGATAAATACCGTTTATTTCGGAGAAAGGCGGAAAAACGGCAGCCCAACATGTAATGAATGATATCGATCAACCAACCATGCTCGAATATATCTTGGTCTCCGTGCGAGCCCGTCTGTGTGTTCTCGCTCCTCGTCTCTCTCAAGGAACGGCGGGTTGGCTCTTTGCCGTCAATTGAGATCGGTTTGCTCACACTCCTGTCCCACATGTCAGTGATATGCCAAGAGGAGGTGCGTTGACCGTCTGGCCATACACGTACTTGGTTTTGCACCTTCATACTACTCCTCCCTCCGTCACAGTTTACAGGGCGCGCTTCATTATGATGCATTTCTCTCAATGCATTTCCACCACCAGAGAGACTTTAGGCGCGTTTGGTTTAATGCTCAATTAATTAGGGCGTGGTAACATAATCAAGTCCACAATTTTCTCTCCATGTCTTTGTACTACTACTACGGAGGGGGTAAGTGCATGCATGTGTGTACCGGGGTGGAAGCACTTGCATGAATGTGTGTGCGCCGTGCTATAAATACCAATGCTATTTTTCAGGCCGGTCGCTAGTCTCCTTGGTCCCACAGATTTTTTTTTTTTTTTTTAGCGCTGTATAAGCAGTGACGGATGGAGTAGTATGAGCGGATTCAAAGAAGAGCATATTGATGGTTGCTTCTTGAGCAACTTACGATTAGGAAAGGTGGGGCTTATGATTTGACTGCTCATTACTCACTATTAATGCGGCATAGCGACCAGGCTGAGTCTCCCATGCGGTTGTGCACTACCCCTCGGTTCTTAAATATACTCCGGAGTATATTTGTCTTTCTAGAATTTCAACAGTGACTACTCAAATATTTGTCTTTTAGAGATTTCAAATGGTGGCACATACGGATGTATATACATATTTTAGAGTGTAGATTCTCTCATTTTGCTCCGTATGTAGTCACTTGTTGAAATCTCTAGAAAACGAATAAATATTTAGGAGCGGAGGAGTACACATATGAAGCAAAATGAGTGAATCTACACTCTAAAATATGCCCGTTTGAAATTTGTAAAAGACAAATATTTAGGAATGAAGGAGTATAATTTTGTGCATGACACATGGACCCGGATGATGAAGAAGCTTCTGGCAATGCTATCAAGCTTCCATCATTTGTTTACATAATTGACGTACTATACAAATAATTTTCCAGCGAGACATGAAATTGTACAATGGTGTGAGCTTTCAGCTTTTGTTTAGCGTGTCTTGCCATCGATGCTCTTTGGAAACAATAAAAACTAACTTCCTTGCTAATGCATGTCAATTATTAGCGGATCGAGCTAATAATTACATCTGGCGAAGACGAGTTGTGAGAAGGTGTTAAATTAAAATTGATCCATGCTTTCATTGGCAACAACGTCCCCCAGCTCTGTCTAAATCAACAAGGCATGTTGGGAAAAAAGTAGCTATGCGGAGCATGCAACATTCCGATCATTTTGTGCAGTTCCACTAAAATAGAGCTGGCGTCCCTGTTCCAAAGATATTAAGTGTGATTACGATAATAGAGGACTGCTGATGAAACAATAAACACATAAATAGAAGCCGGTCACCTTTGCGGTCTCTCTTAAGACTAACTAGTTGGAGAAGATTAGGCTTGGAGTTGGATGAGGAGGATAGAGCAAAACCAATCTCCCTTTGTGCGATCGCCTTTGAAATGTAGAGACGTTTCCCATGTGACATTTTAGTACAACTGCACAAAACACTCTTAAGAAAAAAGTGATTTGTGCAGTTCACCAAAAGGTCGCAATAGCAACGAGGTGAAATGGATAGCCCTGTTTGCAAAAAAGAGGTAGAAAGGAAACAATTATTGGCCAATAACAGTTGATGACACATGCGACGACAAAAAAGAAGCATATTCCTTGCCCTAAGGGAAGATAACAACACGGTTGTGTTTGTCTAAAACAGTGTGAGGGCGAGAATGCAATATGGAAAGTCGCTGGGCGAGCTACGTTTTGGGCAAAGAACTATGGAAGATCCACATGCAGCGGCGTGGGAAGGCGGGCGGTGGAGCAAGGCGGAGGGATACACGGAGGTCGTCGGGATGTAACTAGGTGAGCGGCGGCGGGCGGAATCTGCGAGCAGGTGGCGTAGGCCCTACCGCGCCAAAGCTTGGTCAGAGAGAACGACGTGTACCGCAGATCGGGATGTGCTGCCTCGGTGCCGTCGAATGGAGAAACGATGCACTTCCTCCCTTCCCCCGACGGACGGGATGCGGCCGGATCAGTGACCAACGGTGAGAGAGAGAGGCCACCGAACTCCCTTTCCCCGGCGGACGGGATGCGGCGGATCGGTGACCAACGGTGAGAGAGAGAGAGAGAGCCACCGCAGCCTTGTGTGAGATATTCTCAAGAGCGACAAACCAGGGCATAAGGCTCCATTGTATATAGTGAGCGGACTACCTTTTCTCCATAAAAATCATTTTATATTATGTATGCGTGCCATTGGCGCTATAACTTTATTTAAAAATAACGCGCAGCGTCAAGTCGAACTTTGTTTCGTGCGGGCGTGGTACCACGACCTCCCTAGGTAAACAACCGCTCTGAGCGTTCAAATTAGCACGTGGGCTGCCATTTCAGTAAAAGAAGAGCTCCACCGTGTACCAGCAGGTGTGGCTGGGCACGGCGTGAGTACATGCACAGTGCACCTATTCTCTTCTTGTATATGTACACCACCTCCGTGGGGTTGTGTGAGAGAGATACAAACCTAGAGAGATATAGTGTGTGGGTTCTTGAGAGTTTTTTTTGGGGGGTCAATAAAAATGTAACATATGCAATGTGTGTGAAATAGAGTCTGGATATAACATATATATAGAGGCGATCCACGAGAAGAGAGTGGAGGTATCATCGGCTTGAGGTGTCCATAGAATCGAAAGAGGGATGATGTGTGTGTGTGTGTGTGTGTGTGTGTCGATAAAAGTGCCATCAATTTGTGTGTGCCCACGTCAAAGATATAGAGTGGCTGGCCTCTTTGGAGCGTGAGAGGGACATGTGCAGTTTGTCTATGTGGCATGGATACCTACCTGTAGCGCTAGACTATCGGTGTGTGGTGGGGGAAGAGGGAGGCCCAATTAACTATAGAGGTACAATGGCTGGTATATGTGAGGAGGAGGAGAGAGGCATACCTCATGTATTAAGGAGATCAATCTGCCTCATGTATTAAGGGAGATCGATTGGCATCCATGCATATGTGCAGGAGAGGAATATGGTTCGGAGAGAGACAAAGCTAGAGTGTTGGAGGGGGTGGTAGTGGAGTTGCTTCTAACAAATGGTGGGATAGGCTTGCTAGACAAACAGAGGGCACACCCATAATATCAATAAGAGAGAGATGGCTGCTTGTTGTGCGTGCGCGTGCGTGTGAGAGGCGGGTCGGGAGGCATGCACGAATGATGAGGGGGATAATGTGGCTGTGGTAGCAGACATAACTACATAGGAAGATCAATCGCCCTTTGTTAGAAAGGAGAGACATAACTTGTGAGGTGCGTCGATCGATGGGGGGTAGTTAAAGTCGATCTAGGTATATGTTGGGAGATCGATCGGTATACATGCATGTGTGTGTTAGAAGCAAATGAGGCACGAGGAGAAGGATAGAGAGAGAGGATGCATGTAGGAGGTGGTGCGAGAGGCATACTATATCGGCGGGGAGGAGTGTGCGAGTACGAGAACGATGAAAAGAGTGGTGGGAGTGAGGCATGGACGGTGACAAGAGAAGAGGGGAAGCTTGTGTTTGTGCTAGGCACACCTAGCTAGAGAGGCATATGGATCGATGTGTGCCGTAAAGAAGGAGCTGGGGGGCCTACACACACCGTGGGTGAACGACCTAATGTGAAAATACGAATTTGCGCGATGGAGCTAGAGAATGCTGAGGGAGGGTGAGAGGGATGCGGGCGTGTGCATGCACAAGAGAAAGTTAGCGCTAGCTACAAAGAAAAGAGGGTTGTGTGGGTGTAAAAGACGAATAGGTATCAAATATACTTCATTATAAAAAGCGAATTCGGATATTTGAAGGATTTATCATAGTGTTTTAAACCGATGCATGTGTGAATATATATAACGGTGATACACATGGTGTGTTTATGAACATGTTATACTACATTTAATATATTTTATCTCTACTCCTATAAAAAATGGAGTTATTGATGATGGTGTGCCTGCCATCCTGCATTATAGGCCGTCCGATTTATATCTGGCGGATAGCAAGGAAACTATGATGGTTGAAGTTGGCAACAATCATGATTGTAGATTCTTATTGAAATAGGGAAACACATTCAAATTTAGTTCGAATTGCAGCGGTAGTATAGACATTTGGAATGCACTAAAATGTTGGTATGAGTAGGTTACATGCATTATACAGCAAGCGAAAAAATTTAACCGGACATAACATGGATTGATACTCCCTCCTTCCATCTATATAGGGCGTAATGAGATTTTTAAGACCGCCTTTGACTATTGACAAGATTAATAGTACATGACATGCACAATGTGAAAATTATATCATTGAAAGAACCTTTCACAGACGAAGTCAACGGTGTGCTTTGTGTAAGTTGCATGTCATATATCATTGCTCTAATATTTGGTCAAAGTTAGCATCGAAAAACGCATTAGGCCCTATATAGATGGAAGGAGGGAGTAGCTTTGAATAGCATTTGTATAGTAAAACCAGGCAAGACTCTCTCTTTGAGTGGTGTGAATAGTTTTATTTTTTTTGTTTTCTTTTTGGTTGAGGGAAGTGCGAATTGATTTGGTACGGACAAGTACAATATTACTACACATTAGGCTTGTCCCTAAAATTCAACCCGCGTCTTGTTATATCCCGAAAATTCAAATATCGTGCTCCCAAAACTGGCGCCTTCACAACCCACGCCTTGCTATCCCGAAATTACAACGCGCGCGAAAACTCCCTCCAGCTGCCAAATCCTGACACGTGAAATCGCCCTTCTAACCCTGAGCCGAAAGGGCCGCTAGTTCAAATCGGTGGGGGGTACTTTTGTAACACACCCTACAGTTTGGACAAGCGCATCCCTAAGTCATGCTTCACCCCCTCCCATCGCCCCCTTTTCGCCATTCGAAATCCCAGGCCACCATAACCTCTCCGCTCCAGCCACGAAACCCCATCCTCCTCCGTCCGCCACGTCACCGCTGCCCAGCCGGAGCCTCTTCCCCGACGACGACGTCCACTGCAACAGCTCGACGTCCCTCGTCCACCTCCCCGGATGAGGATCCTCGTCCATCTCGCAATCCCGCCGGTTCAGCCGCCCCGTCCTCCACCTCCAAGGAGCTGCTCCGATGATCGCCTCGTCTATCGCGGCTACTCCATCCCCACAGCGCAGCCTTAACCTGCTCCACCGAAACCGCAACATCCTCACCGACTCCTCGGACGAAGCCGAGGCCTACTCGGCGCCACAAAAGAGGTTGTACACTCATCGCGTCGCACCTTCTCCTTAACTTGACCTCCCGGCGCCGACGGTGCTCCATCCCGCACCCCCATGGAGCGGCTACCTTGAAGTCGGCGCCGCGGGCGACATCTCCACGGCGGCTCTCCCCCAGTGTGAGGCCCCTTCGGCGGCGGCGTCCATACCAGCCGGATCTGCTGCTGCTGCTCCGGCTCTCGCTCGCTCGCTCGCGCTGCTGCTGCTGCTGCTCTGGCTCTCGCTCGATCGCTCGCTCGCCCAGCTGCTGCTGCTGCTCTCCCCCTCGCTCGTGCTGCTGCTCTGCTCTGATTAAGCCACACTTTAGTCGACTGAATCGACTTTTGGGTCAGTCGATTTTCAAGGGTTGGGGGCTCGCCGGAGTTAAGGAAGAACCACCCGCAGTGGGGACGGGGGCTCGCCGGAGAGGTACCCCACTATCTATCTTAGGGTTCAGGGTGGGGGCGGGGGGCCTAGAGGGCTAGCCGAGGAGGCGGTGGCGAGTTGTTTCGGGGCGGCGAGGCGGCGCTGGGGCCGGCGGTTCGGCCGGTGGTGGCTGGCAGCTCAGGGGGGTGCAGGTTGAAGATGAACTGCAGGCCCTCCCTAAACTACATGTTAAGTGCCTCTCTGCTACCATTGCGTTCAGTTTCGACAGTAGCTTTCAGATTCCATAGTAAATTTCAGTTTCGACAGTTAATTTTAGAGTCAACAGTTTTTACCTCATCTGTTGTAGTCAGGTGGTTTTTGGTGATGTTAATTTTACATCCATTTTACATCATCTATTGGAGATGCTATTAGAATCCCACTTGAGATTGACGATGTCTATCTTGTGCTGCTTCAGCCTTGACGTCTTCTGGCTCACGGAGCTGCTCCAACGACGAATGATCCATCACAACAGCGCAGTGCCTTGGGCGCCGTCTCTGATTCCTCGGATCTTCCTCCACACCTCCGACAGCCACCTCTGCCTCAACTGCTTGAAATACCAACCCAATGATGCTTGAGGTCGACATGGCTACGGCAAAGAGGTTGTATACTTGTTGCATCACTTATTACTATACATTCACGTCGATCCATTAGGGCTATTTTGGTTCAACGGAAAAATGTCGATCCACTGGTTGTTACCATCACTCTAAATTTCTGCATGCTCTCCTTACATAATCTCACCATACTTTATTCGTATGCATGTCAGATATTGTACACAGTCATGCTGAACATGTAGAGAAAAAGAGAAGAGTTTTGCGCGGAAATACAATGTCATGCAGACATCGCTCCATGGTGGGTTCAATGGCAAACCCTCCCCACCCTCTCCAGATTGTAATCCAGAGGAAGATATCTGTTCTGAGGCGGATTCAGACGCTGCTGACCACTCCTATTTACCCCCCAAGGTGTTTGCTCTACCTTGGCATGATGATGTTAGTCATATCATGCATATGTTGCCTTGAAGTGCCTACTTTTTACATCATATATGTCATCTGCTTAGTTTAGACATGTTCTGTAATGCCACCTGTTTAGTTTCTATATCATATATGGGAATTATGCAGTCTCATGTCTTTTAGCCAGCCATAATATATGTGAAATGTGCAATGCCATCCTGTTTAACCAGGCATCATATATTTGAATGATATCTTGCCCATCCTTTGCTTCATTACATTTCCATTTGTCGACAATGTTTGTACATTAAACTACTCTTCCTGTGAATCAGCCATTTGGGTGGGAGATGGAAAAATCTAGAGTGAAAACAAGGCCTTCAGAGCAGACAATGCTACCTGTCAAAGAAGATCTCTTGTTGGGTCCAGATAGCTCCTCAGAGATGGATTCAGATACAGATGACCAGTCCTATTCCCCCACTGAGGTGTATGCTCTAACTTGGCACGGTTATACTGCTCATATCATGCATACGGTGGCTTGCATTGCATAGTTTAGACATCATATACACAATATTCAACACCATGTTCTTAGTTCAGACATCATATCGAATGCCCTCTGTTTAGCATATAAATCACATATGTGAATTAAATGATGCGATCCTGATTACTTAGATAACATGTAGGTGAATTATGTCAAGCGATCCTGTTTAGTTATTCATCATATCTTTGAATTATGTTATGCTATGCTATCCAGTTTAGATAGACATCATATATGTGAAATTATGTCATGCTATCCGTTTTAGTTAAACAATATACATGTCAACTATTTCATGCCCTCTTTTTCCACACTATCTATTGCATCATCTCTCATACAATGTCGTACATTCAACTATGTTTCCTGTTTATCAGCCATTTGAATTGGAGCGGGTGATGCGATATCTAGCGGAATAAAACATGGTCTTCAAATAAAACAGTGCTACCTCTTGGTGGAGATAGCACCCGGTTGTACATGCACAAGAACCAGCCCTAGCACACATAACCTAAACTCTGCATGATTGTACCCCTCTTGATGGACAGAGAACCAGCTTCACCCAATCTAACCCCAACCCCAGCCGATAGTAACCCAGTTCCTGTTGACACAGCACCATCTCCACCACAGAGCTCCCAAACAAGAGCACTTAGTAAGGCAGCTCCGGTGCCCAAAGGGCGATACTATCATGGCGAACCCCAACTCCACCGGTTAATGCGCCTATTCCTGTGGAGGAAGCACAACTAGCCAGTTGTAGTTTAGCATCTATCGCATTTGATGTTGTTAAATCGTATGTGCGTATCTTCCCATCTTGGAAATATTATCTCAAGATGAAGGAAAATGCCGATTGTAGGTGTTTGTCCGGGAGTTATGTGTAAGTAATGTTATTCATGGCAATTACTTTGCTTCGTCCCATACATCCTACCTCCATGATGGTTATAATACAACAAATTTTCCCATTTTCTCTATAGAGAAGGACCGATTTGGAAACTTAGGATGAGGTAACCTGTGCTAATACCTCTGCTATCTTCAAGAATGCTTGGTGGCGATGTCGAATTACTGAAGAAAACATACTTCACCGGCAAAGAAACTCATCAAATTCCGTTCGTTCTCCCGAGACACATTTACTAGACCATGGTAGGAACGCCTTGTTACAGACTTGGTCCCGAACCAAGAATGTGGTAAGGTCTATGAGCTCATTTTCTATTTTTGAAGTATTCTATTCTTGCGTCTTACTGTCCTATGTTCATGTAAAACAAGTGCCTAAACCTGAAGAACAACTGTTCTAATTTAAGATTCCATTGCTATCATAGTTCAAAAGAGCGCTAGGCGTTAATTGTGCGTTTTGCCACCGCCTTGCGCTTCTTGACCAAAGCGCATGCTTATGCGCAGATTATGCCTGATTATGCGTAGTTATGCGCAACGCGTTTTGCCAACACCTAGAGCCTAGGCACGCTTAAGTGCTCGCTTAGGCGCGCCTTTTTTAACTATGATTGCTTTGCTCTTGTATCACTGTATTTACGGATACAAACTTATTTTTAATTGAAGGATCGAATCGAAACTCCAATGGCACAGCAGGTATGTTCACGCATGTTTCTTTAATAGGTTTGCTCTTATCAATAGCTCTTTTGATTTCAATTTCAACTGTGTATACAGTTGACTTTCATATCATGCACATTACTAGCATCACAAGAGAGCCAATAGTGTTGTTGTACATGTAGACCCGTGGTACCCATCTGAAATCTTGTTGTGCCGTGTAGTTTCCCACGCTTTGTATTCTTTCACTGCTGCTTTGTCTAGAACTGATATGATTTGAACCGTGTCTCTATTTTGATTTGGCAAGACAATGCAGTGACCATAGGACATAGATATATGTTTGTTTTATTCTTTTATTATGTACTAGTACTTGGCAATAGAAGACTTGGTAGTTTAATCCTGTGCACCTTACTAATGAACTGGTTCACTGAAATGAGTTTCATATACTAGTACATGCTAAACTTGTTATGTGTCTGCTTGTTTCTTCTTTTAGAATGCTGACAGAATATTGGGGAAGAGTGCCTTATTAAGCAATGGTAAAGGAAGTAATGCAGATAAGGACTATCTTGAAGACAGCAAGACAACCCCAAAGTCCTGTCTTGGTTTAGTGTTCGAGTTACTGGCCACTACCGCTTGCACAAGCTATTCAAACTCACTGTCTGAATCAGTTCGGTTTCTTGACTCTCAACTACAAGCTGAAAGACATCGATCAGCTATGCTGCGACAAGAAGCGGAAGGACTGTGGAAGTCCCTGGAGCATTCAGATGCATACTTTCTGGCGCAACAGCAAGCGTTGGAGGATTTTAGCGCCAAACAGCACAAAGCTAATCAGCTTGCTAAGCTTATTGCCAGCATGGTGGATACCCAGGATAACATTTCTTGAGCTCTTCTGAAGTTGTTTCAGTTATGCTCTTGTTTTGCTGCCGCATTTATTTGCACTGGTGGCCAATTTTGACGGCCAGTGTATGTAATATGCTACTTTGTTCCCTATATTTGCACTGGTGGCGAACTTTGAAGCCCAGTGGATGTAATATGTGTAATAGCGGTAATAGGCTATCGTTAATTGCTTGCTTATTTATTTCCTTATTGTCTTGTTTAGTTGTTTGCTTGTAATTACTGCAGTTCTTTTTCTGTGTTTTTCTAGTGGCCACAATAGCCTATTTTTGGTAACTAGGCCAAAATAATCATGGCAACACAGGGACTGTTGTAACCATGGGCCTCCTACAGGTCGTATGATCCATGGGCCTTCGTCCGGCCGTAGGATCCATTGGCTTTCTATACGGGCCGTAGGATCCATCAGCCTTCTATACGAGCCTTAGGGTCCATGGGCCTTCTACGGGCCGTAGGGTCCATGGGCCTTCTATGGGCCGTACGATCCATGGGCCTTCTACGGGCCGTACTATCCATGTGCCTCATACGGGTCATAGGATCCATGGGCCTTCTACGGGGTGTATCAATTTCGCCAATCATGGGTCATACTATTCATGGACCATAACGGGCCGTTAATAGGCCGTATTTGATAACTCTATGAAAACAGCCCAATGGGTTTTTCTGACATGACTACGGCCCAACGTATTAACGGTCCGCAAGCGGGCCGATCAGAACGACGGGCTGAATTAGGCCCTGGCGAAAAATAGCGATAATGGGCCGTATGTAACGAATCTTCGCAAATGAGCCCAAGAATCAATGGGCCCCGAGAAGGTCGAAGATAACTTGGGCTGAAACGGCGAATGGAATAATGGGCCGTTAATGGGTATAAAGTGATACCTTTGTTCATTACGGGCGGTTTCACCACGGGCCATTAATGGGCCAAGAGTTACAAAGGTCCTCATATGGGCCGAAAGAAGTCATGGGCCACACATGGGCCGAAAGTTAAAACGGGCTGAATCATATGGGACGGCCCAGATGACGCTACTCGGCCTAATTCGGATAGGGCGTAACGGGCCCTGGGTTAGCGGGCTGTAAATGGGCTATATGCAAACATGCCGTTAACAAGCTTATCGTGGGCCGGGCTGCCACCTTTTGACCAAGTCAAACGGGCCGGCCTTTTCACAGGAATGGGCCTCTGTTGGGCCGTGCCACGTGTCGCCGTATCATAGGCGACTTCGGTCCAATGTACCGATGACATCTGTCCCAACGGTGAGCCGACACGTGTTTTCCTCCAGCCAATGATGATTTTACACGTGGAAAATCCCCATTGGTCGGGGCTGTTAACGGGTTATCGGATCCAAAACCCGACCCGATAGCTTAACGGCGTTCCGTTACGGTGGATGCCACGTGTCGGTCACCCTTGACGAAAGCACTTCCGTGACGCGTGATTTATGGTCATGGAAGTGGACACTTCCGTGATGATAATTTTGGTAATGTCATGGAACACTTCTACGACAGGACAGGTATGACTATCTTGATTCTGTCATAAATTTGTCATGGATGAACATGCATGACAAAAAACGCGACCTACTGTGACAAACACGTATCATCATGGAAGTGTATTTTTTTTTGTAGTGCTTTGTCTAAGATGGCTTTCTCTAATGCAAATGGTGCCGAAGCGTCTTCATCTTCGTTGGACAATGATCATATTCAGGACCAACATGTTCATCTGGCCAAAGATCTCAAATTTGGTACTGTTCATCTGGGCAATAATGAGCAAGTGTCTATTTCGGTTACTGATTGCTGTCTGCAATTAATGAATCGCTATCTATGGCAGGAAGATTTGGGGACCAGATTGACGCCTTCCTACATTAATTTGGGAGGTTTTAAATCCCACATTTGAGATGATTACCCTACCCTCCCATAGAGTTTTTCTGACTCTGCTTTCAAATATTCCCCCCTCATGTGGACTGGCCGCCCACGATTTCAGCCCAACACAAGCGGATCTGGCCCAGGCCTGCTACACGGAGCTGGAAATCACTAATTTTGCATCAAATTGGGCCAATCTTTGTGCACGGTGTCTGCAATGGGGTCACAAACGGATTTCTTGCCAGGCCAGACTAATTTGCTCTAAGTGCTCGTCACCTAATCACAAGGCGATTTTCTGCCTTCTCAAATCCTCAATACCACAGTCAATAGATGGGCCTCAATCTCAAATTCTTGGGAAGGAACATAATCAACCCGGATTCTTTGCGCCTCCTTTCCATGCCAAGCAACTTACCCGTCATCGGGCTCCTCCTACTAGCACCGTTATATGTACTGCCTGTGGGGCCTATGGCCACGTGTCACGATCTTGCTTCACCAGACGCAGGCAAGAGCGCTGGAGATGGGTCCACAAGAAAATTACCCCTGCCAATTCTACCCCTCATGCTACGCATTCCACTACACCCTCGACTACCCAAACGCCACCGCCCAACTCTGACCGCTCTCCATTGCTGCCACCTTCGACCACGCCTGCAGTCATGGCCAACTACCCCCTCAACCCAGTGTCATTTCTGCCACTAGGATTTGCCGTCGAA
The DNA here is from genome assembly GCA_021605205.1 of Aegilops longissima. Taxonomy (NCBI): domain Eukaryota; kingdom Viridiplantae; phylum Streptophyta; class Magnoliopsida; order Poales; family Poaceae; genus Aegilops; species Aegilops longissima. The sequence continues at coordinate 404,432,035 of CM038677.1, forward strand.
ACAGGCCCGGTGAATCGGGTCGTCCGCAGCGGGATGGTGGTTGGCCCCATTCCACCTCTCAACCATGACTACCTCGGCATTGCGGAAGCCAGCCAGTACGTTCCTCTGCACCGTCACGCGGCCATCCGCCACACTGTCCAAGGTCTGCTCCAAGAAACTCAACTCTTCACTACCGAGGTCAGCGACCACCCGTTTGGTATTGGGATCTTTGGTTTTGTGGATTCCTTCATGCATGATATGGTTGTGGCTATACCTCTTGAGCTGGAGGATGAGGATTTACTTATCACTTTTATACCACACCATGAAGCCCCTGAATCGCCGCACTACCATGTTTGGACCGGCTATTTGGTTGATGTATCTTGGATTTCCATATGACTACCAGATAGATTATTACATTAATAAGTCGCTTGGGGGTTTTGGATCTTTGCTTTCTTGGTATAGTCCACGCAAAGATCGTCGGTTTATGCTCATCAAGGCACAGGTGATCCATCTATGTTTAATCCCTAAGAGTTTTGTGGTTTGGCAAATGGGTGGAGCAAGGGATTGTTGGACCGTGCAAATCACCATCCTGCGAAGCAATGACTGGAACGCTCTACTCCCTGAGGTTCCGCTGATCGGCGAAGAACTGCCCCCCTGATGGCAATTCCCACCCATAGTTCGGCCCTGACCTAACCGCTGAGCAAATATATCAGCAGCAAGTCCATAACTGGCTTGTGCAGAATGTCACACCTCGCAATGGCGCTCTTGATGCTCTTGAACAGAACCAGGCGGGCTGGGGTGCCTGGCCTGCTGCTCCAGCCCCTCCCCCTCAACCTCTGCACATGCCTCCACATTTGATGAACTTGCAGGCTTTTCTTGCAGCACAAGGGCTCACATTTGAAGCTGGCATTACTCCGGAAAACAACTTGGTTGACAATGCAGTGGATGCCTGGAATGACTCCATTACGGTCTCTGACTCAAGCTCTGATGAATCTGCTTTTGCTCTGCTTCTGGTTGAGAATCACAACTCCACACAGATCAATCCCGGGGGACTGCAGGAAGTGCTCACTGTCACCATGGATATGCATGGCCAGGGTTTACATTTGGGTCTTTCTACTCAAGGTAACTATCTGATGGATCTTCTTCTGGCTGATCCTATCCCTCGGCAACAGCTTAATGCATCCATTTATATGGCTCTCCGCCCCTGCATGGCCATGATGGGACCATGGCGCAATGGTTACAGGCTGAGGCACAACAACTTTCATGTGGAGATCCAAGTTCCAGAAGGCACATATGGATTACAATTTGTCTCTATGCCGCAGATGAGCAATCTGCACTACACCTCCTTTGTTACCATACACGAACTATCTGAATTCGAAGTCCTGTCTGCTACTGTTCCAGCTCTCGATACTATCTCTGAAGAGCTTCAGGTTGCACAGATTGTACAAGTGCCTTCTATCGTCACTCTTGTCCCTCAGCTCCTAGATGGGACCACTGGTGAGATTGATGCTGAACCAATCAATACCGCAGTCTTGTCTGTTCTACCTGCTCCTACCCCTGGCCAGGGCGATCACACAATTGAGAACTCCTCAATTACTTCTTCTGGAGATCATGTTCTTGCTCCGTCAGAGAATGCTGATGTTGATGCCGCTTTGACACTAGCCGGGCCATCTGAGTTACAGACTGGTAAATCCCACAAAGGTAAGAATCAAGTTCCAATTGACACCGCATCTCTCCGGCGCAGCAACCGGTCCAACAAGTAAGATGGATTTCGCATTAACCTGACCAATGAAGCACGCTCCCACAAGTCCAAGGTGAAGCCTCGGGTGCTACCTTCTGTGCTCACTCGTGGTAGGTGGCGGAAGAACCCAATGTCAACATGCATAATGCTGCACTGCCACCCCCAACACCACTTCTGACACTGCAGAATATGGTACATAGTTGTGCGCCATTCCTGCCGAAGAGATCACTGAGGAGATTCTCTCCAAGAGTGATGGGGGGTCAGCTTCATCCTCCACTTAATTACCTCTTTTATCTTAAGCTATCTTAAGTTATGGTCCTTTTGCATACTTGGAACGTACTCTGCTGGAATGTGCGCGGTTTAAATTCGCCCGATAAACATTTAGCCCTATCGAACGCCATCAACTCTTCTGGTTGTGATGTTATCTGTATCCAAGAGTCTTAAATGCAGTCTTTTGACGCAAATATGCTTAGAACGCTTTGCCCCAAGCGCTTTGATTCTTTTGCGTTTATTCCGGCGATAGGTGCCTCTGGAGGTATGATTACAGTATGTTGTAGTACTGTGTTTGATGGTGATGTCTTCTTGTCTGAACAATTTGCCCTGGGCGTTGAGTTTACCTCGAGGCAATCTAACTGACATAGGAAGTTAGTCAATTTTTATGGCCCGTGCCAAGGAGAACAACGTGCCCTGTTCACGAATTGGTTATTCGAGTTGGACATTCCTGCTACTGAAGATTGGCTCATCCTCGACGATTTTAACTACATTAGATCGGCCGATAACCGTAATAAACATGGGGGAGATGTTAATGACATGTTTACCTTCAATGATTTCATACGTGACCAGCGGCTTACGGAGTTGCCGATCAAAGGCAGAAACTTCACTTGGTCTAATATGCAACATGACCCTCTCCTCGAGCAGCTCGATTGGTTTTTTACAACGCTCAACCGGATGGCCACTTATCCCAATACACTGGTCAATCCCTTGGGATGCCCCATTTCTGATCATATACCATGCAATGTTGTCATTCAGACCACCATCCCTAAAAGCAAGTGATGACCCACAAGTATAGGGGTAGTCCTTTCGATAAGTAAGAGTGTCGAGCAGAAGGAAATCATAAGCGGTTTTCAGCAAGGTATTCTCTGCAAGCACTGAAATTATAGGTAACAGATAGTTTTGTGATAAGATAATTGGTAACGAGCAACAAGTAACAAAAGTAAATAAAGTGCAGCAAGGTGGCCCAATCCTTTTTGTAGCAAAGGACAAGCCTGGACAAACTCTTATATAGAGAAAAGTGCTCCCGAGGACACATGGGAATTATCGTCAAGCTAGTTTTCATCACGTTCATATGATTCGAATTCGGTACTTCGATAATTTGATATGTGGGTGGACCGGTGCTTGGGTGCTTCCCTTACTTGTACAAGCATCCCACTTATGATTAACCCCTATTGCAAGCATCCACAACTACAAAAAAAGTATTAAGGTAAACCTAACCATAGCATGAAACATATGGATCCAAATCAGCCCCTTACGAAGCAACGCATAAACTAGGGTTTAGGCTTCTGTCACTCTAGCAACCCATCGTCTACTTATTACTTCCCAATGCCTTCCTCTAGGCCCAAATAATGGTGAAGTGTCATGTAGTCGACGTTCACATAACACCACTAGAGGAGAGACAACAAACATCTCATCAAAATATCGAACAAATACCAAATTCACATGACTACTAATAGCAAGACTTCTCCCATGTCCTCAGGAACAAACGTAACTACTCACAAAGCATATTCATGTTCATAATCAGAGGAGTATTAATATGCATATAGGATCTGAACATATGATCTTCCACTGAATAAACCAACTAGCATCAACTACAAGGAGTAATCAACAGTACTAGCAACCTACAAGTACCAATCCTAGACTTAGAGACAAGAATTGGATACAAGAGATGAACTAGGGTTTGAGAGGAGATGGTGCTGGTGAAGATGTTGATGGAGATTGCCCTCTCCCGATGAGAGGAGCATTGGTGATGACGATGGCGATGATTTCCCCCTCCCGGAGGGAAGTGTCCCCAGCAGAACAGCTCTGCCGGAGCCCTAGATTGGTTCCGCCAAGGTTCCGCCTCGTGGCGGCGGAGTCTCGTCCCAAAAGCTTGCTTCTTATTTTTCTTTGGAAAAAAGACTTCATATAGCAGAAGATGGGCACTGGAGGGCCAATAGGGGGCCCACGAGGCAGGGGCGCCCCCAGGGGGTAGGGCGCGTCCCCCACCCTCGTGGCCAGGGTGTGGGCCCCCTCTAGTATTTCTTCCGCTCAGTATTTTTATTATTTCCAAAAATGACTTTCCTGGAGTTTTAGGACTTTTGGAGTTGTGTAGAATAGGTCTCTAATATTTGCTCCTTTTCCAGCCAGAATTCCAGCTGCCGACATTCTCGCTCCTTATGTAAACCTTGTAAAATAAGAGAGAATAGGCATAAGTATTATGACATAATGTGTAATAATAGCCCATAATGCAATAAATATTGATATAAAAGCATGATGCAAAATAGACGTATCAGCAAGTTATTCAGATTCGAGACCTTCTGGATTGCACACCCAGGCTTCATGGATGTAGTGACACAAGCACGGAATAAACCAATCCGCTTTGGAAAAAATGCTAATGCTGCGTCCAGTCTTCGTCAGAAATAAAAAAATCTCAGACATGCCCTCAGCAAATGGAGTAAGAGTATATCGCGGTTGAAGGTTGCTATCGAAAACACCAACAAAGCTCTACTGGAAATGGATAATATTGCCGATCGTAGAATCTTAACTACACCAGAGAGTAATTTTCAGCTCATCCTCAAATCTCATCTTCTGTGACTCCTTCAGCACCAAAAAGAATATTGGAAAAAACGCTGCACCATTTGGTGGATCAAATTTGGTGATGAGAATTCAAAAAATTTCCAAGCTGTTGCTACTGAACGATACAAAAAAACTGCATTTCAAGCCTGAAAGCTGAGGATGGCACATGCGTAGATGACCACGCGAGCAAAGAGTCTATCTTGTTTGAGACCTTCAAGAATCGCATGGGTAAAAATAATACACCACAAATGAGATTCAACCTCTCCCGCATGCTTCGATCGCAAGTGGACTTTGACAGCTTAACTTTACCCTTCACTCATGAGAAAGTTGACAAGGTGGTCAAGGAAATGCCTCTAGATCGCGCAGCGGGTCCGGATGGTTTCAACGGAGCATTTTTGAAAGCTTGTTGGCCAATTATAAAAGAGGATTTCTATCTTCTATGTGAAGTTTTCTACCATGATTCTCGGAATCTTGAAAGCCTCAACTACGGGTATACTACCTTGATACCAAAAACAGAGCCCCTGAGACCGTTAACGATTTTCACCCAATAACTCTGCTCAACTGCTGCCTCAAAATAATCACCAAGATCCTAGCTAACCGACTACAAGAGGTGATTTTGAAGATTGTACACAAAAACCAGTATGGTTTCTTGAAAGGTAGTGTCGGATTTCGGGTTCCGGCAAAACCCTTGAGGTTCGAACACTGGGGTGTGCATGAAGATCTCTCCCTACCTAGTGACGCCCTCATTCTCACCGCGATCTCAAAGCTCAGCGCGTCGAACCCGCAGAAAGAGAGACGCAAGAGTTTATACTGGTTTGGGCCACCGATGTGGTGTAATACCCTACTCCAGTGTGGTGTGGTGGATTGCCTCTTGGGCTGAGGATGAACAGTACAAGGGAAGAACAACCTCCTGAGGAGAGGTGCTCTTGTGTTTGGTGATCTTGCGTGGTTGAGGGTGATCTTAATCGGTTCGTACCCCTCTATGGTGGTGGCTAGTCCTATTTATAGAGGCCCTGGTCCTCTCCCCAAATATTGAGCGGGAAGGGATCCAACAATGGCCAAATTCGAAGGGAGACAACTAGTACAAGTTATCCTGACTAAAGGTGGTCTTCGCCTGACAAAGGCTCTGGTGGTGACGCCATCTTGGGCTCCACGGTGACCTCCGTCCTGTCGTCCTGCTGGTCTTGGTCTCGTTGCACCGATGTGGAAACCTTTGCATGATGCCTCGGGACTCCTCGCCTACGCTTGCCCCTTTAGCACCAAAGAGTAAACAAGGACACTGCATGCTGGCGCCCGCCTGGCGCCGGTCGTCATGGCTTGCGTCATAGAAACCTCGCGAGGTGTCCCTTTCCTTGATCTCTCCGCCCCTCACGAGCCAGCCTAGTGAGGCAGCCCCGTGGAGGTCTTGTGTCGTCTGCCTTGCGAGGCTTGGCCCCTCGTGAGGGTCTTGAGTGTTTGCTGGTGAAGATGTCCTATACAGGGCCGCCGGTGGAGCCACGCTGTGGGCCGCAGGCAGGCAAGTCTGGGGACCCCCGTTCCCAGGACGTCGACAGGTAGATCCATTCACGATTGCTTGGCCTGGGCGTTCGGATATATACACCAATGTCAAGCCTCCAAATGTGAGATTATCCTCCTCAAATTGGACTTCGCCGAAGCATTTGACACGGTGTAGCATGCTGTGATCACACAGATTATGCGGAGTATGGGGTTTAACGCTAAATGGATATCTTGGATCACAAGTATCTCCTCCTCTAGCAAATCTTCAGTGCTACTAAACGGAGTATCAGGGAAGCAATTTTGGTGTCACTGCGGGGTACGCCAAGGGGACCCCCTCTCCCCCTTGATCTTTGTTCTTGCGGCTGATCTCCTTCAATCTGCCATTAATGCGACAATCGAAGCCAACCTTCTACAACTGCCCATTCCCACTTCTGATGCAACCAACTACCCTGTGATTCAGTATGCCAACGACACGATCGTCATCATGCTGGCTTGTGTAGTGCAGGTTGCGCATATGAAATCCATTCTTACTGATTATGCTGCTTCGGTCGGACTCCACATTGATTTTCACAAATCTATGTTGATCCCCATCAACACCCCGGAGGACAGACGAAGAGACCTCGCTGCCATTTTTGGGTGCGCTACCGCGACCATGCCATTCACCTACCTCGTACTTCCGCTTGGTACTACAAAACCGACGGTGCTCGACTTGACCCCATGGTTGTGCAAAGCGGAAGGCAGGATGACGGCGGCCATGTCTTTGATGTCGTATGCTGGGAAGCTGTCCCTCATGAATTTTCTTGTCACCTCACTGGCCATCTACCGATGGGTATTTTGAGGCTCCCTCCAAAAATTATTGAGCAACTTGACAAGATTCGTAGGCAATGCCTCTGTAAGAAGAAAACAGATGTTGGTGACAAATCCAACTCGCTTGCTGCCTGGGATTTGGTCTGTCGCCCCAAAAGCAATGGAGGGCTGGTGTACTCAATCTCAAGGTGCAAAATGATGCAATATTGCTTAAACTGCTCCACAAATTCTATAACCAACTGGATATACCTTGGATCAGGTTAATCTGGGACACCTACTATGTTGATGCAATTCCGCATGTGAGGCCATCGTGCGACTCTTTTTTGTGGCGGGAACTGGTTAAGCTCATGCCCATATATCATGGAGTTACTAAAGTAATCATAAAAAGTGGTGCGATGACTCTCTTTTGGAAAGATGACTGGAATCACCACATCTAGAGGAGAGCTTTCCTAGGGCTTCCTCCTACACCAATATGGAAGACGCTTCGGTTAGGTCGATGTTGACAATCTCTAATATCCGAGAAGCCTTTCAGCTACCCCTCTCTGTCCAAGCTCACGAGGAACTCAGAGAGCTGCAACTTGATGTTGGCTCTGCTACACTCTCTGAGGACAATCACAACTGGATTTGCACCTAGGGAGTGTCTGATTTCAAGACTACTGCGTACTACAAGTTCTGTTTCCGAGAAGTAGTTGCCCATGAGGCCTTTGCGTGGCTTTGGAAGGCCAAAAGTATCCCTAAAATCAAAGTCTTTGGGTGGTTCTTGCTAATGGATCGCCTCAACACACGAAACATGTTGAAGAGAAGGCATTACAATATTGGGACGAATCTAGACTGTCTGCTTTGTGGTGATCATGTGGAGGAGACGATTGAACAACTTTTCTTTTGCTGCAAATTTAGTGAGGGGTGCTGGAATAAACTCAACATCCGGTGGCCGAGCTTTGGGAACCAATTGGAAATGATGTCACACATGAAAAGGGGACGCCCAAGAAAAATGATCATGGATATCTTCCATGTAGCCGCCTGGAGCCTTTGGAAAGAAAGGAACAACAACTACTTCTGAAAAGTCACGCCCTCACTGCTTGCCTGGCAAAATAGGTTCAAACATGATTTTGCCAACATTGTACATAGGCTCCCAGCACATAAGAGACCTTTGGTCTCGACCATAGTTGACTCTGTAATTTAGGCTGACAATTGTAATCTTTTTTCCTTATAGCCCCTTTTTTCCTTAGGGTTTTCCCTTTTGCTTCCCGCCTCTCCCCCTTGTAATTTGACACTTGATGTCTCCTTAACCTAATATAGTTTCATGAAGTAGGGGTTCCAGTCGGTGTCAAAACCGGCGGATCTCGGGTAGGGGGTCCCGAACTATGCGTCTAAGGTCGATGGTTACAGGAGACGGGGTACACGATGTTTACCCAGGTTCGGGCCCTCTCTATGGAGGTAATACCCTACTTCCTCTTGATTGATCTTGATGAATATGAGTATTACAAGAGTTGATCTACCACGAGATCATAATGGCTAAACCCTAGAAGCCTAGCCTGTATGACTATGGTAATGAGTATATCCTTTCTGGACTACACCCTCCGGTTTATATAGACACCGGGGGGATCTAGGGTTACATAGAGTCGGTTACATAAGAAGGAATCTTCATAGTTGGTCGCCAAGCTTGCCTTCCATGCCAAGGAGAGTCCAATCCGGACACGGGTACAGTCTTCGGCCTTCATGTCTTCACAGCCGACCAGCCCGGCCCATTGATAATAGGCCGGACGCCCGAGGACCCCTAAGTCCAGGACTCCCTCAGTTCCCCCTAATGTCTAACCTTTAAAAAAACAGTTCAAGGGACATCATCGAGCTGAACGTGTGGAGAACTCGGAGGTGTCGTACGTTCGGTACTTGATCGGTTGAATCGAGAAGATGTTTGACTACATAAACCGCGTTAAACTAACGCTTCCGCTTTCAGTCTACGAGGGTACATGGACACACTCTCCCACTCTCTTTGCTATGCATCTCCTAGATAGATCTTGCGTGATCGTAGGAATTTTTTTGAAATTGCATGCTACGTTCCCCCAACAAACTCTCGATCTAGGTTTCTTTGTGGGGGTTTTTGGATTTCTAGGAATTTTTGGCGTCGGTCTCACATCAGGGGGATGCTCGAGGGGCCCACAAGCTAGGGGCACGCCATAGGGGGCACCCGCTAGGCTTGTGGACTCCTCGTCACCTCCTGGCCTGGCTCCGATGCTCCGGGGTTCTCTTTTGGTCCATAAACAACCATCGTAAAGTTTCAACTCATGTGGACTCCGTTTGATATTCCTTTTCTGTAAAACCCCAAAACAAGGAAAAAACAGAAACTGGCACTAGGCCCTAGGTTAATAAGTTATTCCCAAAAATAATATAAATAGCATATTAATTCATATAAAACATCCAAAACAGATAATATAATAGCATGGAAAAATCAAAAATTATAGATACGTTGGAGACGTATCAATCATCCCCAAGCTTAATTCCTACTCGTCCTCGAGTAGGTAAATGATAAAAATATACTTTTTGATGTGGAATGCTACTTAACATATTTATCCATGTATTTTTCTTTATTGTGGCATGAATATTCAGATCCATAAGATTCAAAACAAAAGTTTAATATTGAAATAAAAACAATGATACTTCAAGCATACTAATAAAGCAATCGTGTCTTCTCAAAATAACATGGCCAAAGAAAGTTATCCCTACAAAATCATATAGTCTGGCTATGCTCCATCTTCATCACACAAAATATTAAATCATGCACAACCCCGATGACAAGCCAAGCAATTGTTTCAAACTTTTGATGTTCTCAAACTTTTTCAACTTTCACGCAATACATGAGCGTGAGCCATGGATATAGCACTATAGGTGGAATAGAATATGGTGGTTCTGGAGAAGACAAAAAGAAGGAGATAGTCTCACATCAACTAGGCGTATTAACGGGCTATGGAGATTCTCATCAATAGATATCAATGTGAGTGAGTAGGGATTGCCATGCAACGGATGCACTAGAGCTATAAGTGTATGAAAGCTCAAAAAGAAACTAAGTGGGTGTGCATCCAACTAGCTTGCTCACGAAGACCTAGGGCAATTTGAGGAAGCCCGTCATTGGAATATACAATCCAAGTTCTATAATGAAAAATTCCCACTAGCATATGAAAGTGACAACATAGGAGACTCTCTATCATGAAGATCATTGTGCTTGTTTGAAGCACAAGTGTGGTAAAAAGGATAGTAGCATTGCCCCTTATCTCTTTTTCTCCCATTTTTTTATTTTGGGCTCTTCGGCCTCTTTTTTCTTTTTTTGGGCTCTTTGGCCTCTTTTATTTTATTTTTCGTCTGGATCCTCATCCCAACTTGTGAGGGAATCATAGTCTCCATCATCCTTTTCCTCACATGGGACAATGCTCTAATAATGATGACCATCACACTTTTATTTACTTACAACTCAAGAATTACAACTCGATACTAGAACAAAATATGACTCTATATGAATGCCTTCGGCGGTGTACCGAGATGTGCAATTATCAAGTGTGACATGTATAAAAAATAAGAACGGTGGCCAAGCCACAAATACTATGCCAACTAAATGATCATGCAAAGCAATATGACAATGATGGTATGTGTCATAATAAACGGAATGGTGGAAGTTGCATGGCAATATATCTCGGAATGACTATGGAAATGCCATGATAGGTAAGTATGGTGGCTGTTTTGAGGAAGGTATATGGTGGGTGTAATGCACCGGAGAAAGTTGCACGGTACTAGAGGCTAGCAACGGTGGAAGGGTGAGAGTGCATATAATCCATGGACTCAACATTATTCATAAAGAACTCACATACTTATTGCAAAAATTTATTAGCCATCAAAACAAAGTACTATACCCATGCTTCTAGGGGGATAGATTGGTAGGAGAAGACCAACGCCCGTCCCCGACCACCACTCATAAGGAAGACAATAAAAAAAATCATGCTCCGACTTCCTCACATAACGGTTCACCATATGTGCATGCTTCGGAAATCACAAACTTTAACACAAGTATTTCTACCAATTCACAATTACTCACTAGCATGACTCTAATATCACCATCTTTATATCTCAAAACAAATGCAAGGAATCAAACTTCTTATATTATTCAATGCTCTTATATGAAAGTTTTTATTATATCCTTCTTGGATGCCCATCATAATAGGACTAAATTCAAAACCTAAGCAAATTACCATGCTTTTTAAGACTCTCAAAATAATATAAGTGAAGCATGAGAGTTCATCAATTTCTTCAAAATAAAACCACCGCCGTGCTCTAAAAAGATATAAGTGAAGCACTAGAGCATTCTAATAAATTCACGATTAATGTGTGTCCCTCTCAAAAGGTGTGTACAACAAGGATGATTGTGGCAAACTAAAAACCAAAGACTCATATCATACAAGACGCTCCAAGCAAAAAACATATCATGTGGTGAATAAAAATATATCCTCAAGTGAATTTACCGATGGATTGAAGACGAAAGAGGGGATGCCATCTGGGGCATCCCCAAGCTTAGATGCTTGGTTGTCCTTGAATATTACCTTGGGGTTCCTTGGGCATCCCCAAGCTCAGGCTCTTGCTATTCCTTAGTCCATAGTCCATGAAATCTTTACCCAAAACTTGAAAACTTCACAACACAAAACTCAACAGAAAACTTGTGAGATCTGTTAGTATAATAAAATAAATCACCACTTAGGTACAGCTGTGAACTCATTCTAAATTTATATTGGTGTTATATCTACTGTATTCCAGTTTCTCCATGGTTCATACCCTCCGATACTACCCATAGATTCATCAAAATAAGCAAACAACACAATGAAACCAGAATCTGTCAAAAACAGGACAATCTGTAGTAATCTAGAAACTTCCTATACTTCTGTAACTCCAAAAATTCGGAAAAAATAGCTAAATCTAGGAAATTTGTATATCAATCTTGTGTAAGAAATTAAGATCAAAAGAACGCTTCTGTGAATTTCTAAAATTCTGGCAATGAGCGCAAAAGTTTCTGTTTTTCAGCAAGATCAGATCAACTATCACCATAGACCACAACGGTCTTACTTGTAAATTTATTTAAACAAAAGCTATAAAACATAATTATTTCAATAGAATAATCATGTGAACACACAAAAACAATAGGGCTATATGTTGGGTTGTCTTCCAACAAGCGCTTTTCTTTAATGCCTTTCTAGGCATGATGATTTCAATGATGCTCACGTAAAGGATGAGAATTGAAACATAATGGGAGCATCATGAAGCATAAGACTAACACATCTAAGTCTAACCCACTTCCTATGCATAGGGATTTTTTGAACAAATAATTTTTGGAGCAAGAATCAACTAGCATAGGAAAGCAAAACTTCAAGATTTTAAACACATAGAGAGGAAACTTGATATTATTGAGATACATAGAAGCATAAGTTCCTCTCTCATAATAGTTTTTAGTAGCATCATGAATGAATTCAACAATATAACTATCACATAAAGCATTCTTTTCATGATCTACTAGCATAGAAATTTTATTACTCTCCACATAAGCAAATTTATTCTCATGAATAGTAGTGGGAGCAAACTCAACAAAATAACTATCATGTGAGGCATAATCCAATTGAAAGTTAAAATCATGATGACTAGTTTCATGGTTATCATTATTCCTTATAACATACATGTCATCACAATAATCATCATAGATAGCAACTTTGTTCTCATAATCAATTGGAACCTCTTCCAAAATAGTGGATTCATCACTAAATAAAGTCATGACCTCTCCAAATCCACTTCCATAATTATCACAATAAGATTCAACACCCTCCGAAATAGTGGGATCAATACTACCTATAATTTACACTCTTCCAAACCCACTTTCATCAACATAATCATTATAAATAGGAGGCGTGCTATAATCATAATAAATTTGCTAATCAAAACTTGATGGACTAAAAATATCATCTTCATCAAACATTGCATGCCCAAGCATGTGGCTTTGCAAGTTATTAGCATCATGGATATTCAAAGAAAGCATACTAACAACATTGCAATCATGCTCATCATTCAAAGATTTAGTGCCAAACATTTTATTGACTTCTTCTTCTAACACTTGAGCACAATTTTCCTTTCCATCATTTCCACGAAAGACATTAAAAAGATGAAGCATATGAGGCAACATCAATTCCATTCTTTTTGTAGTTTTTCTTTTATAGACTAAATTAGTGATAAAACAAGAAACTAAAAGATTCAATTGCAAGATCTAAAGATATACCTTCAAGCACTAACCTCCCCGGCAACGGCGCCAGAAAAGAGCTTGATGTATACTACACAACCTTCTTCTTGTAGACTCGTGTTGGGCCTCCAAGCGCGGAGTTTTGTAGGACAATAGCAATTTTCCCTCAAGTGGATGACCTAATGTTTATCAATCCGTGGGAGGCGTAGGATGAAGATGGTCTCTCTCAAACAACCCTGCAACCAAATAACAAAGTATCTCTTGTGTCCCAACACACCCAATACAATAGTAAGTTGTAAAGGTACACTAGTTCGGCGAAGAGATGGTGATACAAGTGTAATATGGATGGTAGATATAGGTTTTTGTAATCTGAAAATATAAAAGCAGCAAGGTAACTAGTAACAAAAGTGAGCAAAAATGGTATTGCAATGCTCGAAAACAAGGCCTAGGGTTCATACTTTCACTAGTGCAAGTTCTCTCAACAATGATAACATAATTAGATCATATGGCAATCCCTCAACGTGCGACAAAGAGTCACTCCAAAGTTCCTATCGTGGAGAACATAATATGAAATTACTTGTAGGGTACGAGACCACCTCAAAGTTATTCTTATCAATCAATCCATTGAGCTATTCCTGTAAGTGTCACAAACAACCCTAGAGTTCGTAGTAAAATAACACCATATGACACACATCAATCAACCCTAATGTCACCTAGATACTCCAATGTCACCACAAGTATCCGTGGGTCAATTATACAATATGCATCATACAACTTCAGATTCATAATAATCAATCCAACACAAAGATCCTCAAAGAGTGCCCAAGATTCCTACCGGAGAAACAAGGACGAAAACGTGCATCAACCCCGATGCATAGATTACCCCAATGTCATCTCGAGAAACCGGAATATCCATCAAGAAAGCAAAAGTGTGTATGCTTAGACAATCTCTCTAACATTTGACCAATGAATGGTAATGGGTAATGATCTTTTCTAGTAGCTTTATTTAGTTTTCTAAAATCAATTACCATCCTATAACAAGTCACAATTCTTTGTGGAATAAGTTCATTTTTATCATTAGGAACAACTGTAATGCCTACTTTCTTAGGGACACAATGAACAGGACTTACGCATCTACTATCAGCTATAGGATAAATTATACATGCTTCCAGAAGCTTTAATATTTCAGTTCTTACCACTTCCTTCATCTTAGGATTCAGTCTTCGTTGATGACCAACAACTGGTTTAGCATCCAGCTCCATATTATTTTTATGTTGACATAGAGTGGGACTAATGCCCTTAAGATCATCAAGAGTATATCCAATAGCAGCATGGTGCTTCCTCATAGTTTTTAATAATCTCTTTTCTTCATGCTCTGAAAGGTTAGCACTAATATTAACAGGATATATCTTATTTTCATCAAGATAAGCATTTTTCAGTGTATCAAGCAATTGTTTTAATTCAAACACAGGATCACCCTTTTGCGGAGGAGGACCTCCAAGAGTTTCAACAGGTAAATTGTGTTTAAGGATAGGTTGTTGTTCAAAGAACATATTATCTATTTCATTTCTTTCATTCAAGTCATATGGTTTTCATGATCTAGCAAGTATTGTTCTAACGGATCAGTAGGAGGTACGGCAATAGAAGCAAGACCAATAATTTCATCTTTACTATGCAATTCTTTATCATGAGGTTGTCTAAGAAATTTAGAGAAATTAAACTCATGAGTCATGAGACATATCACCAAAGTTAACACTGACAGTTTCTTTAGTGCAATTAATATTAGCATTAATAGTATTTAAGAAAGTTATACCAAATATTATGGAAAAAAATCATCTTGTGGGGAACCAAGAACTAGAAAATCAGTAGCGTATTTTATTTTCCCACACAAGACTTCAACATCTCTAACAATCCCATGTCTCTATTAGCAAGTGCAAAATGTCTTCTATTTCAGGAGGAGCAATATCATTCATAATTTCTTGATATAAGGTAAACGGTATAGCAGTCACACTAGCACCCAAGTCACATAAACCATAATAACAATGATCTCCTATTTCAACGGAGACAATGGGCATGCCAACTACAGTCTTATTCTTATCTTTATCACCGGGTTTAAAAATTCTAGCAGCTTCACCACGTAAATAACTAGCATGCCCTTCAATATTATCGACTAAGAGATCTTTAACCATAGCAACATTAGGTTCAAATTTAATTTGTTTAGAGGGTTTAGGTGCTCTTATATTACTTTTGTTAACAGTGAAAGGTGGTGCACAGACTAAGGCATAGCATAGTGGTGGGATGGGGCTGATGCCTTCCCACCCACCCAGGTTCAAGGCACGGTACTTGCAATTTGGGTTTGTTGCAGCAATATACTGTAGGGGGTTCCCTTACAGTCTATCTATAAAAAAACAGTGAAAGGTGGTTTCTCAATATAAGCAGTAGGAACAACTGGATCAACATTGTAAATGATAGTTTCATCTTTAATTATAACTGATTCCTCAATCTTTTCCTTAATAGGGGGTGATATTTAAATCATTTCTCCTTAGGGAGATCAACATGAGCAGCAAAGGATTCATAAAAGGAGGCTACTATTTCATAGCCGAGTCCAATGCTAAACTTATGAAAAGCTTCGCTATCCATATAAGATTTAGCACAATTGAGCTTAAGCGTTATACCTGACTCATTACCTTTGCCGACTTCTCAATCTTCACAGTTACGTTTAATTGTTTCCAGAAGATTCCATCTGAATTCAGTAGTCTTCTTCATAAAAGAGTCAGTCAAAGAAGAATTGAGCATGTTTTGATTATCATGAGAAAGCCGAGCATAAAAGTTCTGTAAGATAATTACTTTTTAAAGCTCATGACTGGGCATGTATACATCATACATCTAAGCTTCCCCCAAGCTTGAGCGATGCTTTCTCCTTCACGGGGCCAAATATTATATATATAATTCCGATCACGATGGACTAGATGCATAGGATAAAACTTTTGATGAAATTCCAATTTCAATCGATTCCAATCCCAATCTCCAGTATCATCACATAGCCTATACCATGTCAATGCCTTTCTGTTCAAAATATAAAGGGAATAACATCTTCTTAACTTCATCTCTGGGTAAACCTGTAAGCTTAAATAATCCACAAACTTCATCCACACAGATTAGGTGCATATCAGGATGTAATGTTCCATCTCCTGCATAAGGACTAGCTAGCAGTTTCTCTATGATACCCGAAGGAATCTCATAATAAATATTTTCAGTAGGTGCAGTAGGTTGAGGAGCAAATATTTCCGTTTCCGGTCGAGGTGAAGATACCCCGAACAAACCCATCAAAGGATGGTTTTCCATAGTAACAAGTAACAGTAAATTTCAACACGTAATATAATTTTTTCCTTACCAAATTCCACCCACCAAAGGCGCTTCACTCCCCAGGAACGGTGCTAGAAAATATTCTTGATGACCCAAAAGCATAGGGGATCAATCGTAGTCCTTTTGATAAGTAAGAGTGCCGAACCCAACAAGGAGCAGATGGAAATGACAAGCGGTTTTCGGCAAGGTGTTTTCTGCAAGCACTGACATTATCGGTAACAGATAGTTTGATAGTAGAATAATTTTTAACTAGTAGAAATATTAAAAATAAGTGCAACAAGGTATCCCAATACTTTTTGTAGCAAAGGACAGTCCGAAACGGTCTCTTATAATAGGTAAACTGTTCATGAGGACACACATGAATTTCATCTAGTCACTTTCATCATGTTTGTTCGATTCGCTTTCGCTACTTTGATAATTTGATATGTGGGTGGACTGGTGCTTGGGTTCTATTCTTACTTCAACAAACCTCCCACTTATGATTAACCCATCTCGCAAGCATCCGCAACTACAAAAGAAGAATTAAGATAAAATCTAACCATAGCATTAAACATATTCAAATCAGCCCATTACAGAATAGCGCATAAACTAGGGTTTAAGATTCTGTCACTCTAGCAACCAATCATCTAATAAATACTTCACAATGCATTCCCTTAGGCACAAAGATGGTGAAGTGTCATGTAGTCGACGTTCACATAACACCACTAAGGGAATCAACAACATATATATCATCAAAATATCGAACAAATACCAAATTCACATGATTACTTATGACAAGACTTCTCCCATGTCCTCAAGAACAAAAGTAACTACTCACAAAAAATATTCATGTTCAAGATCAGAGGGGTAATGAATGGCAAAATAGATCTGAACATATGATCTTCCACAAAATAAACCAACTTGCATCAACTACAAGATGTAATCAACAGTACTAGCAACCCACATGTACCAATCTGAGGTTTTGATACAAAGCTTGAATACAAGAGATGAACTGGGGTTTGAGATGAGTTGGTGTTGTTGAATATGTTGAGAAGATCGACCCTCCCATGATTAGAGGGTTGTTGGTGATGATGATGGCTTCAATTTCCCCCTCCCGGAGGGAAGTATCCCCGGGGAAATCGCTCCGCCGGAGAGCAAAAGTGCTCCTGCCCAGGTTCTGCTTCGAGACGGCGGTGCTCCATCCAGAAAGTCTCTCTCTTATTTTTTTCTAGTGCAAATGGGCTTATATACCAGAAGATGGGCACAGGAGGCTGGCCAGGGGCCCCACTACCCACCAGGGCGCGCTAGGAGAGGGGGGTAGGCACGCCCTGGTGCCTAGTGGACACCTAGGTGCCCCCCTGTGGTATTTCTTTTCTCCAGCATTTTTTATATATTCCAAAATTAATCTTCGTAAAATTCCAGCTCCTTTGGAGATGTGCAGAATAGGTATCTCTGACGTAGCTTTTTTAGGTCCAGAATTCCAACTGTTGGTAATCTCCCTCCTTGTGTAAACCTTGTATATTATGAGAGAAAAGGCATTAAAATTATTCTACAAAGTGTTATATTGATTGAAAACACTATAAATAACAATACGAAAACATGATGCAAGATGGACATATCAGTCCACTCCACGAGGAAGTCGGCGATGGCATGGGACTTGACTGCCACGCGTTGTTTGGGAGAGAGCTCAAATGGTAGGAGCTCAATTTCCCATTTAGTCACTCGGCCTGTGGCATCCTTGTTGTTGATTATATCAGAGAGCGGTGCATGACTGACCACTGTTATCGGGTTTGCTTGGAAGTAATGCCGCAAGTTTCTTCTGGCCATGAACGCCCCATATGTAATCTTCTGGTAGTGTGGGTACCTTGTTTTGCATGGTGTGAGCACCTCGCTGACGTAGTACACCATGTGTTGCACCCGCTGCACTTTTTGGCCTCCCCTCGCTCCACCGGGTGACCACGCTGACTAGCTGTGTGGTCGTTGATATATATAGTAGCATTGATTCAGACTGGGTTGGGGTGGCGAGGAGTGGATGGAATGCAAGAGATTTTTGAGGTCTTCGGATGATTATTTGGCCTTGTCGCTCCAATAAAACTTGTCTCCATTCTTCTGGAGGCGATACAGGGTTACGACCTTTTCTCCCATCAGGGATATAAACCTACTGAGGGCTATCATGCACCCTGCGAGCTTCTGAACCTCTCGCATTGTTTATGGAGGCTTGAGGTCTACTATTGCTTGAATTTGTTGGGGGTTTTCCTTGATCCCTCGTTGAGAGACTATGAAGCCCAAGAGCTGTCCTACAAGGACCCCCAAAACACATTTTTGGGGTTCAACTTCATGTTGAAATTGCAAAGGTTGTCAAAGGTTTGCTGGAGGTCGCTGATGAGGCTGCAGCCCTGGCTGGACTTAACCACAATGTCGTCGATGTAGACCTCTGCATTGACTCCAATTTTTTGTTGGAACATTTATGCATTGTTTGCTGGTATGTTGCTGACACATTCTTGAGTCCAAAGGCCATTGTGATGTAGCAGAATGGCCCATATGGTGTGAGGAAGGAGGTTGTCTCTTGGTTGGACTCCTTCATTTGTATCTGGGGATATCCTGAGTATGCGTAGAGGAAGCATAATCGTTCACATCCTGTCGTGGATTCGATGATCTAGTCTATCCTTGGGAGTGGGAATGGGTCTTTGGGACAAGCTTTGTTGAGGTCGGTATCGTTGACGCACATGCACCATTGATGTCTACTATGCAACCTTCTTCTTGTAGACTCGTGTTGGGCCTCCAAGCGCAGAGTTTTGTAGGACAGTAGCAATTTTCCCTCAAGTGGATGACCTAAGGTTTATCAATCTGTGGGAGGCGTAGGATGAAGATGATCTCTCTCAATCAACCCCGCAACCAAATAACAAAGAGTCTCTTGTGTCCCCAACACACCCAATACAACGGTAAATTGTATAGGTGCACTAGTTCGGTGAAGAGATGGTGATACAAGTGTAATATGGATAGTAGATATAGTTTTTTTTAATCTGAAAATATATAAACGGTAAAGTAACTAGTAAAAAAGTGAGAAAAAATGGTATTGCATTCTTTGAAAACAAGGCTTAGGGTTCATACTTTCACTAGTGCAAATTCTCTCAACAATGATAAGATATTTGGATCACATAACAATCCCTCAACGTGCAACAAAGATCCACTCCAAAGTTCCTATCGTGGGGAACATAAGATGAAATTGTTTGTAGGGTACGAACCCACCTCAAAGTTATTCTTTCTGATCAATCCATTGAGCTATTCCTATAAGTGTCACAAACATCCCTAGAGTTCGTAGTAAAATAACACCATATGATACACATCAATCAACCCTAATGTCACCTAGATACTCCAGTGTCACCACAAGTATCCGTGCGTCAATTATACGATATGCATCAAACAACTTCAGATTCATAATATTCAATCCAACACAAAGAACTTCAAGTAGTGCCCCAAGATTTTTACCCGAGAAACAAGGACGAAAATGTGCATCAACCTCTATGCATAGATTACCCCAATGTCACCTCGGGAATCCGCAAGTTGAGTGCCAAAACATACATCAAGTGAATCAATAGAACACCCCATTGTCACCACGGGTATCCCACGCAATACATACTTCAAGTGTTCTAAAATCCATAAAAGTATTCAATCCGGTAATAGTGAAACCTCAAAGGTAAAACTCAATTCATCACAAGAAGATAGAGAGAGAGAAACACCATATGATCCAATTATAGTAACAAAGCTTGCGGTACATCAAGATCATGCTAAATCAAGAACACGAGAGAGAGAGATCAAACACATAGCTACTGGTACATACCCTCAGCCCCGAGGGTGAACTACTCCCTCCTTGTCATGGAGACCGCCGAGATGATGAAGATGGCCCCCGTTGATGATTTCCCCCTTCGGCAGGGTGCCGGAACAGGCTGCTGAATGGTTTTTTGTGGCTACAGGGGCTTGCGGTGGCGGAACTTCCGATCTAAGGTTCTTTTCAGAGGTTTGGGTATTTATTGGAATTATTGTCATTGGAAACAAGTTAGGGGGGTGCCCGAGGGGCCCACAAGCTCTGGATGCGTGCCTTAGGGGGTGGGCGCGCCCCCCAGGCTTGTGGCCACCTCGGCTACTTCCTGGCCCAGCTCTGGTGCTTCGCGGGTCTCTTTTGGTCCATAAAAAATCACCGTAAGTTTTCAGCCCATTCCGAGAACTTTTTATTTCTGCACAAATAATGACACCATGATAGTCTGCTGAAAAAAGCGTCTGTCCGGGTTAGTTCTAATAAAATCATGCCAAAACCATATAAAATTGTTGCAAACAGGGCATGAATACTTCATAAATTATAGATACGTTGGAGATGTATTAGCCATGACTTATTCTTTTTTGCACCATGAATGGGTTTGCCAGCCATTCTGGGTGTGCGACCTCTTGTACGAACTTGGCGGTGAGTAACCATGCTATTTATTATCTTATTGTCATCCGTTTTTCTATAGCAAAACAGCGTAGGGCTTGTTTCACCAGTCTTGCATCCTTGCGGATGTCCGGGTAGTGTTCGACTTTGTTGGCCGGCATGCCTGGCATATCGGTCGGCTTCCTGGCGAATATGTTCCAGTTTGCCCAGGGGAATGCTAGGAGCTCCGCTTCTTGGTCTTCCGAGAGGTCCCCTTTGATCACCACTGTTTTGCTGGGGTCCTTGCAGTGTACTTGAAACTTTTTCGTATGTTTCGTTGGTTGGAACACAGGTCCTGGCCTTGGTTTCTCCAGGAGCTCAAACTCTCACTACTAGGAAATACCTTACAGATAGATGCTTAGTAGTAGCGAGGGGTATGTGGTCTCTACAGTGCCCCCCAGGACAGGCCATAGTAGTAGCGCGGGGTATAAACTCCATGCTACTACTAAGTTGATAATAGTAGCGAGGGGTATAAACCCCACGCTACTACTAAGTCGCCTCTATCGTGCCCCCCGGGACAGGCCATAGTAGTAGTGCGGGGTATGAACCATGAGATGCTACTAATTACAATGTTTTTAACAGCAATGAAATCCCCATCTGCTCCCCTGAATCCTTGTCTCTTGCATCCCTCTCCGAAGACGCGCCGAACTCACCTCACTGCCTTGCCCTCCTAACACGGCCAGCAACCAGACGCTGCCCCCGCCAACGACCAAAACGACCCTGTGCTCCCATGATCTCTTTCTTTACCCCTTTCCTCATTTATCTCCCTCTCACGTGAAGTTCTCCCTCTCCATCCTCCATCTACAGGAGCATGCCATGGAAATCCTTCACGCTGCCGACACCCGAGCTCATGCCACCGCGCGCGCGACCCGTGGATCTGGTCAAGGTGGAGCAGCCACCGCCGAATTTGGTGCCCGTGACCCCGCTGGACCTGGTGCTCGTGATCCCGTTGGACCTCCCTACCTCGGCATGCTGCGCGCCCCGCCGGCCCTGCCTCGCCTAGCCATGCACCTTACCGGCTCTGCATCGCCCGGCCACGCACCCCGCCGGCCCTAGCCCCACCAGCCCTACCTCGCCCAGCCACGCTGCCAGCCGTGTCTTGCCCGGTTGTGAACCTGTGTATTATTGGTTCAGGTCTTTTAGAAAAATGTGAATATCAATTGTAGTAGTGTGGAATCTAGACCCGCGCTACTACTACTAGTTAGCTGTAGCGCCCTAGTAGTAGCACGGGCACCCACGCTACTACTAGTATTTTACCCCGCGCTACTACTAGGCTTTTTCCTAGTAGTGTATGATGGTCCTATCTAACATTTTATTCTGTCAAGCTCCGCGGAAGCCAGGGTAGCCTCGGCGAGCTCCACATTTGCCACCTTTGCTTCGTAGGCTTTCTCTAGGCTCCCCCGGATGGTGATCGTGCCATTTGGACCCATCATCTTCAGCTGTAGGTAGGCGTAATATGGGACCGCCATGAATTTTACGTATGTCGACCTGCCCAAGATTGTGTGGTAGCCTCTCTGGAAGGGAGCGACCTCAAATTGGATTGTTTCGTTCCTGTAATTGCCTTTGTCACTGAAGACGACTTCGAGCTTGATCCGCCCCAATGGACGGACTGGGCGACCCGGTATTAACCCCATGGAAGCCTACACCACTACAAAAAAATACACTTCCGTGATGATATGTGTTTGTCATAGTAGGTCACGTTTTCTTTCATGCATGTACATCCATGATGATTTTATGACATAATCAAGATAGTCATACATGTGCTGTCGTAGAAGTGTTCCATGACATTACCAAAATTATCATCACGGAAGTGTCCACTTCCATGACGATAAATCGCGCGTCACAGGAGTGCTTTCGTCAAGGGTGACTGACACGTGGCATCCACCGTAACGGGTTGCCATTAAGCTATCAGGTTCCGGTTTGGATCCGATAACCCGTTAACAGCCCGGACCAATGGGGATTTTCCACGTGTAAAATTCTCAATGGCTAGAGGAACCACGTGTCGGCTCACCGTTGGGACAGATGTCATCCACTCATTGGACCGAAGGCGCCTATGATTCATTGACACGTGGTAGGGCCCAACAGAGGCCCATATATGTTAAAAAGGCCAGCCCAGTCAAAGGCACGTAGTATTTACTCAGGTACTAGTGGGCCAACCCAATAACGGCCTGTTTAAACATGACCCATTTATGGCCCAAAGCAAGATCTGGCCTGTTAATTGTTCGCTGAATATTTGGGCCCAATTACGGCCCAGTTACATTTCAGCCTGTTAGAGGCCCGATGTAGACATGGGCCCATTTTAGCCCGGTGTGTCTTTCGGCCTGCGAATGGCCCGTGCTGCCCATGGGCCATATATGGTCAGACGCGACATCCGGCCCTCTAACGGCCCGTGGTAAAGGTGGCAACAGTTCAACCCAACGTGACTTTGGGCCTGTTAAAGGCCTGTCATATAATTCCACCCGTTGATGCCTGTACTAAGCTTTCGGCGTCTTAAAGGCCCATGATATCAGTGGGCCAACTAAGGCACGAGATATGTTTCAGCCTGGTAATGGCCCGTCATATAACTGGGCCAAAAAAGGCCCGGTCTACATTTCAGCCTGCTGAAGGCCCGTCGACGACTAGTGAAAATTGAGGCCCAACATGCATTTCGGCCTGCTAAAGGCCAATGGTTTCTTCTGGGCCGTAACAGGCCAACAGAATATTCAGCCTGTTAATAGCCCAAAGCTACATGGGCCCAACTAAGCGCTGGGTTCACTAAAGCCCAACTAAACTTTGGGCCGAATATAGGCCCGTGTAAGTTGTGAGCCTGGTGCAAAGTGTGAAGGCCCCAATGGCCTTTCAGGCCCAAGAAAGTTGCTAGGCTGCCCAATTGTGGCCCGCTAAAAAGTAGGCCCGTTAGAGGTAAATGTTTCGGCCCGGTCGACTACATCAGATTTTTTTTAGATAGCGAATGATGGCAGTAACTAGTCGGAATTAAGAACAAACCTACTCTATACAATAAAGAAATTATGGCATAGTAACTTAGAATAAACCTACACTATACAATGAAGGATTTATGGTATATTACATCCACGGCATCGAAGTTCGTCACCGGTGATCATAAAGCGCAACGAAGAAGCAGATTACAAAAACTGGGCACCATTGCAGCGTAACAAAATACTACTGAACCAAGACCACTTCCAAGATAGTTCAAGAAAGGTTAGTGTCGTGGTTTTGTCACAGCAGATGTCCTAGTGAAAGGACTTAGTCGTGGAGCCATCACGACGGGTTAGCTTAAAGGGGTTAAAGCAGACAAAGGACGCAAGAAGTTTATACTGGTTCGGCCCCTTGCGGTGAAGGTAAAGGCCTAATCCAGTTGTTGTGGAATTGCTAGGGTTTCGATGACCAGGGAGCGAATCCGCTATGCCTGGCTCTCGAGTTGTTGTTCTCTGCCTAAACCGCCGCCGGGTCATCCCTTTATATACACAGGTTGACGCCCGGCGGTTTACAGAATCCCGAGGCCGGCTCATAAACGTGTCCGGCTCGGTTTCTACCCTTTCTTATCTTGCAACACAAGTTACATATGATATGGCGGTTTATGTCTACAGGCCCTAATCTGCCTTTGGGCCCTGGACCTTCGTAAAGCGCCACACTCCTTGTCTTCATGGGCTTCCAATATAAATAACTCATTATGGGGATAACCCGGCCTCTCCTAGCCGGTTTATACCCAGTAGTAATATCCCCAACATTAGGCCCCAGATTGATTTGAACCTGTTCATGTCAATCTTCAATACTTAGGAAAATTCCTCCTTCAGCACCTTCGTGTAAATCTTGTAAACCGCCATGACGCCATCTTCAAGAATCATAATAAACCGCCATGACGTCACCTGTTATTAAAAATGGTACATATCTCACCTTCATTAATGAGCCTCCGACAATAGAGGCGACAACTCTGTCACATATCCAACGTTTGGGCTCCTCGATTTTCGCGCCTGTCACTTATCCCTTTGCCTTATAAATAAGACCAGGGGGTCCTTTTCATTTTCACACCGTGCCTCTTTGATTTTTCTTCCTCCTTGCGCTGACCTGGTCGCGGCCGCCATAGTCAAGCTCCGCCGTCGACCTCAACTCCGGCCGCTGCATCAACCTGAACGCACCAGAGAAACGCGGCGCTCCTCCGTTGTTCGACATGAGTAAGTTTTCCCTTTCCCCTTGCTCTAGATCCACCATTATGATTTCGGTGTTCATCGAAGCTTGAAGCTGTTCGTCTCTGTTCATCTTTGTAGTGTAAATGGCGATCTCAGATCTTGACATTTTCTTGCGCAGTCACAGTTATAATCCCCTTTCTCATCATTATTGCATCTTCTCTTGTATAGAATAATCTCCTCTGGATCTTGATGAACTGCTTAAGCACCTGTATCTTAGGCCTGAATATACTCTAATTTACTGATACACTACAGATCTGAAATTATCATATCCATCTATGAAACTTGTTTTTCCCTTACTTAGACTTTTTAGATCTGTACCTTTCATACCAATATAGGCGGTTTAACTTTTTAGAAAATGATAATCCGGCAGATACCATTAGTCCCCTCTTAAACCGCCAACTCTTCTATCTTTGTAACTCCTCCAATGTCAGACTCCGATTTAACAATGTCAGACTCCGGTTTAACAATGTGTATATACCTCTGTTTTCTGCTTCTGATCTTCGTCGCTTTATGCTTGTCTGTTATAAATCTTAAACCGGCATAGATCTTTTTCCAGCTTTGTCATTGAAATGGCCAAACAATTTTATGCTTGTAACTGGGTCCCTTCCCGGGTTACGGAAGAGCAACTAGAGGGCTGTGTCGCAACCGGCGCTTTAGCAAAGAAAGAAATTATCCACTGGAGGGTCCCTGGTCCAGAAAATCCTCCTGAGCCCAAGGATGGAGAAGTAGTCGTGTTTGCTGACCACCTAGGCCGAGGTTTTAGCCCTCCCGGATCAAAAAAATTCCGAGATGTACTTGCTAGCTTCCAACTCCATCCTCAGGACATCGGACCAAACTCTGTGTCCAATGTTTGCAATTTCCAAGTATTTTGCGAGGCTTATCTTCAAGAGGAGCCCACAGTTGAACTGTTTAGGGATTTCTTCTATTTAAACCGTCGTACAGAGTTTACAAACGGACCCAACACTGAACTTGGCGGAATGGCTATTCAAAAGAGGAAAGGCGTCAGCTTCCCTCACGCCAAGCTTCACAGTCACCCCAAGGAATGGAATCAGACTTGGTTTTATTATCGAGATACGTCTCCAACTGATGAAAATCCTCTGCCGGGTTATCGTCCTCACCGGCTTAGCAACACATATCCCTTTCCTCAAAGGCTGACTGCAAAGGAACGGTCCAACTACAACCGCAACTCTCAAAGCTCAGAGCCTTTATGGCGAACAGTTTAACAGGCGTAGACTTTGTTCGCTGCTGGATATCCTGGAGCATTCTGCCCTTAAGCAGGTGCCCCGGTTTAATGTGTGAGTACACAGGGAGTTTGAAAGATCCTCAACGACATATTGATATTCAGCTAACAGAGGCTGAAGTTACTAAGGCTGTCAAGAACATATTGAATGAACTGGAGACTCCTTGCAGCAAGACAGTGCTAAGTCTTTTCTGCGCTTCCAATAAATCGCCAGCTGTAAGAACCATATAACCTTTTGTTTTAGCTTATTCCTTTTAAATATTCTCTCAAAATTTTATCCATCTTTAACAGGGCGATGATCTGTTCTGGAAGAAGAAGCCACAGGATAAACCGGCCAAGACACCTCTCCCCAAGACCAAGGTTACTAAAAAATCTGCCAAGAAGAAAACCACCGAGTCCTCTGAACCAAATGCTGAAGATGATCTGGATAATCCGGATTCAGAGGTAGAACTTGACTCTCTTGGTTCGTTTTTCATACACCTCATTGACAATGACTATTATCAGGATGACGCTGAAGGCAGCCATGCTGATGATGTAGAGGTAATTATCCTTTCCTCCGATTCAGATCCTCTACCAACATAGAAAATCCGTCAAGCAAACCAGAAAGTAAGATTTTCTCACCCTTAGCTCACTTAGACCCACACTTTCTTTTGAAGAAGCAGCAACATGACACTCGCCGCACAACCCGGCACAGCGGCCAGGTAGTTACCTCCGCCGGTTTACCGAATACTCCAATCTGGAAACGTTGATCAGATGTCTCTTATATTCCTGATACTTCTTGCCCCAAGGCTGGTTGTTTCCGACAGCCTCTTAATCCGTCTGATTCGAATTATCAGCGAACCCCTCATCATCCTCTGGCGATTCAACGGCCACACAACTTCCACCCCTCAAGACGGTTCCTGGGTGAGTTATGTTTTAATTTTATCCTTGATATATTATATTTGTTTGATGTATTGACCTTTATGTTTGTTAAATAAACCGGCTGACGACAATGTAGTTGTTGAACCGGAAAAAACTCCAGATCCAGAAGGAACAAATGTTGACGCCATGCTTGATGAACCGCCACCACAAGATCATGACTTTTTTGTTGAACAAGTAGAAGTTGATACAACGGGCCATGCTGATAAACTGACAAGCCCGGCCCGAACTGATGATAAACCGGCAAGTCCGGCTAAGGGTGCTGATAAACCGTCAACTCCAGTGAACGCTGCTGATGACAAAGAAGATGATATTATGATTACTGGCTTCGGCCACACCGCTCCTGGCAATCCTGTTGCTTTATCGAAGCATAGTGCCAAGGACGAGCTTTCTGCTATGGGCAAAGGGCAAATGGAACACATATTTGTCAAGCTATGCCCATCTCAACGCCCAGGACATCCATTCTGGTTTTTTAAACACAAGCCGCGACTGCGAAGCCGGTTTAATGAATCTGATGAAGGAGCGATATGAGGTAACTGCATAACTGTTTCTCTCTTATGTCCAATTCCAAGTATCATCTCAAGTAGCCCCCAAGTGCCGGTTTATGATATCAATCTAAACCGGGACTTTGTAATATCTCAACTTTGCATGCTTAGCCTCCAAGGGTCAGGTTATCTTTTTAAGATGAACTGGTACTTTAGAATTGCAATATTGTAACTTTTGCCGGTGTAGTCAACAAGGGCCAGTTTAACGTATGAAGATGAACCAGGACTTTAGAATAATAACCTTGTCACTTTCGCACGTGTAGTCCCCAAGGGTTGGTTTATCATTTCAAGCTGAACCGGGACTTTAGAAGAAACGCCCATAATGTTACTTTGAGCAAATATACGTTAGCCCCCAAGTGCCAAGAATAATACCTGTACTGTGCTTGGGACTTGTAAAAAAATCTGATAACAAGCAAATAGGCATTAGCCCCCAAGTACCAAGTGTATAACTTGTTATGTGCTTGGTACTTCAAATATGCACTGCCAACTCATGATATGTTTGTCTCTTATAGGCTAAGCTGAGCAAAAAGGAAGCCCAAACTGCTGATCTTCAAGAAAACATCAAGTCCCAGCAGGCAGAAACCTCCAAAGCCAAAGATGAGTTGACCAGTGCCTTATCAGCCATGGAGAAGCTAAAGGAAAATTTCAAGAAGGAGCGGGTGGATTGGGATATATAGAAATCCGCTTTGCAAAAAAAGGGCTGAGGATGCAGAAGCAGCCCTTAAACCAGTGACAGAAGAACTGAATGGCTTGAAGAGGCAGATAAATGCTATAACCACTGTTGTGTTTGGTAAGTATCCTCACTTTAGGTTTTTAACATATATTAACCTATCAGCTGCCGGTTTACTGATGCTCGTAAGGATGCAGGAACTCACATTACCCATCTGGGTGCTGACATGCGGAAGAAATTGAAGGCTGCCTATACTCTGATAGAACAATTATATATCGGCGCACAACGGATCATCTGCACTGCTTCTGACAACAAGCCGCCCCCAACCTTAATCAAGGAAACCTTAGAACGGTTGTCAATGCTGCCTGCCCGGGTTGAAGAGTTAAAAAGATCGGCTCCAAGGGCAGGTGCTCTAACCGCGCTAACCCGGGCTAAAGCATGGGTGCCTGATCTTGATCCGGCGGATGTGGGTAAAGGGCATCAAGCTTAAAGGAAGACGGATCAGATTTTGACAATGATGCCCTCCGAGCCATAACCAAAGAAGTGCGTCCACTGGCTTGCCAATTGGCTGAAGAAACTGATCTGTCATACTATCATGCGATTTATGACGTCAACAACAAACAGGTTGCTGCACCAACTCCGAACGTTCAAAATCTTATCCCGCCAATCTGTAAGCATACATATGCCCCTGACGTTGAACTGTCCACACTTATAAGCGATGAAGCTGTATTCCAAGCACTAACTGGGATCGATTGGGCAACCATTGACTTCGAGCCACTGGGTAGAGAGGAGGAGGATGAACCAGCGAAAGGTGACCCGCAACCGTCAAGTCAGCCTGATAATGAGTCATGATCCGGAGGCCGGTTTAGCCTTCCGCGTACTGCAACACTTGCTGAAAACAATTATCCTTTTGGGCATTAAAGCGCCTTGTAATAGGCTAGTTCAAACACTTGGTCTGCTATGCCATCGGGCATATTTATTTTGCCTAACACTGTTAATCCTCCATGCTTAGGATATATTATGTTCATAACCCATATCGTTTTACTCAAGCTGTTCCTGTATACAAGAGGTTGAAAGTGTCCTGGCGGTTTACCACCGGATGGGTCATGATGCCCAAATATAGAGCCAAGGTTTATAACCAAGGTTGTACGTGAAAATAATCAAATATGAAATAGATGATACCTGTGACATTGAATCACATCGTTGGTTGGCCAACTTTATTGTAGTAAGGGTGATAACCCCAATCTTGAGTACTGATAACTCCTTCCATAATGTGCCGGTTTATGATAAAACCGAACCAAGTTGTGATAAACACCGGATTAACCATACATAATACTGGCGACTTATAGTCGAAACCAGACCGGGTCAATAAACGCCGGATTATAATTAATCAAGTGCTGACAACTTGTAGTTGAAAGCCAAGCCGGGTCAAGAAACGCCGGTTGTCGGATTTCGGGTTCCGGTAGACCCTCTAGGTTCGAACTCTGGGGTGCACGCGGAGATCTCACCCCTACCTACCTCCACCTCGCCGCCTCGCTAGGATCTAAACTACCAAAAGAACAACACAAGAGACACAAGGTTTATACTGGTTCGGGCCACCATTGTGGTGTAACACCCTACTCCAGTGTGTGGTGTGGTGGATTGCCTTAGGGGCTGATGAAGAATAGTACAAGGAAGAACAGCCTCGCGAGGGTCTGTTCTTGGCCGGTGCGATGAACTGCTAGGTGGAGTTCAGTCTCTTCTCTCTCTCTCCGCGATTGGTCTCTCGATTCAAGATGAGATGCCTTCAAGGTGCCTCTACCCTGTGGGTGGCTAGTCCTATTTATAGGCAAAGGCCCTGGGCCTCTTCCCAAATATTGAGCGGGAAGGGCGCCAACAATTGGCCATTTTGAAGGGGAACATCTAGTACACTTATCTTGACTAAAGTTGGTCCTCGCCTATCAAAGGCTCTGGTGGTGACGCCGGCTTGGGCTCCACGATGACTTCCTTCCTGCCGTTGTGACGGTCTTGGTCTTGTTGCACCGAAATGGGTGCCTTTGCTTGATGCTCTCGCCTGCGCTTTCCCCCTTTGCACCAAAGAGGAAACGAGGACACTGCGCGGGCTTGCTCCCGCCTGGCGCCCTTGGTCGTCATGGCTTGTGTCATGGGCACCTCGTGAGGTATCCCGCCTTGATCTCTCCACCTCCTCGCGAGCCTGCCTGACGAGGCCGTGCCTGCGGAAGCTTCCTGTCGTCCGCCCCGTGAGGCTTGGCCCCTAGCGAGGGTCTTGAGCTTGTGCTGATGAAGATGGGCGTCTTGGGCCACCCCTTGAGCCACGCCACAGCCACGGCAGTAAGTCTGGGTACCCTGTTCCCGAAGCGCCGACAAGAGCCCGGGCCCAAGGCGCGCTCGGACTTGGCCGAGCAGAGAAGCGAAGAGGCAAGTTCGAAGCGCCGCGGGCCCTAACAGCCTGCGGCCCTGGGCGCCGCGTGGCGGTTGGTTGGACATGGGCGCCCCTGCTTCCCCACGACGCCTCGGCAACTGCACGAATTGACAAGTCCCTGCATGCAAAGCGGGTCATGATTACCTGTTATCGTGGAGGTCGCCGGTTGGCCTTCCCCAGCTATAAGTATGGAACGGCGCGTGCCCGATTCGCCGGTTCTCCGCGGAAGAGAAGGGAAAGGCTCCCCGAGAGGGTCCCGACCTGCTTCCGTCGAAGAAACGGCTAGCCCTATGCCGTCGAGATGAGGGCGCCCGACAGGAGGTGTCGAGGCCTTGGTGCGAGCGGCCGCCGCCGGGGTTCCCGCTGCCCTTGTACGCCTGCTTGGAGGGCCCTGAAGGAGCTGAGGCCGGGCACCATGGACGACGCCGCCATCGGCGTCAGCGGGTCACGGCGGTGCGTGTTGTCCCTCCTGGAGTCCATGCCGAGGGCTCCTCCCGAGAGTTTGTGCTCCACGCAGCCATGCCTCCTTAGTCTTGGATCCGCCTTCCTCCCTCCTTCGCCTTCATGATGCCGCAGGGGGGATACTTGGAGCTCTGGTTGCAGCACGCCGGCTGCAGCACCCTCACGACCGAAGCGGAGGTCGCGGTCGTCGCTCCGGGCAAGGTCTTCATGACTCGAGGCTGGGGCGAGATCGCCCGAGTCTGCAGGACGAGGGGCGCCCTTGCGATCCACCTCGAGTACGACAGCGCTTCCATGATGCTCTTCAAGGTTTTCGACGCGGAAGGACGCCGACGGGAGTGCTGCCCTGAGAGAGGTGGTCGGGGCCCTGCCGCGGCGAGGACCAGGCTCGCCGATCGCTCCCACAGCAGCTCCTCAGGCGGCGGAGGCTTCGGAGGGTCCAGCGACTCCGCCGAGCTTTTCGCGACTCCGAAGACGAGCGACGATAGCTACGAGCCCCCGAGCCTGCGTCGCTCTCGGAGCAGGGCGGGCTCGTCGGGCCGCTGTCGCCTCTGATCTGGATGAGGTTGGCGCCGGTGCCTGACGGCCCACTGTTGATGACGGCGTCTCTCGCGGAGGCACGTGTAGTTAGCGTTCTTTAGGATCTGCTCCCTCTATTCCCTGCGAGGAATCGAAAAGCGCGCTCCATGGGGGCTTGTAAGGTGCCTGTGGTTCTGTTTGTTAATATAATCCTTGCCGTGATGTAGTGCGAGATGCTCATTCCGTCTTAGCTTAGTTCTTCCTTTCGAACCTCACGAGGTCTTGGTGCTCTGCGCCGACAGGTCCCGGTCCCAAGGCGGCTCCAGCCGTCGCTGGTATGCCAGGTCGCGATGCCGTGGTCAAGGCCAGGAGGTGAGCGGCCCGGGGTCCAGTAAGATCCCCTGAGTCGCTATGCTCAGGATGTCCCCTTTAGCGCTCAAGCAGCCATCGTTCGGTGAGAAAGGAGCGCGACGTTGCTAACACGGGATTGCATTAGGTGCGAGGTCGGTGCTGTGATAGCCAGTGCTTCCGGAGGGTGACTTATCTCGGGAGTCAGGAACCGCTTCCTGGTGCGACGTTAGGTCCGCGCATCGGCAGGCGAGGGGTTGCCTGGCGAGGTCCCCGCGTGCCTCTTCCCTCTAGCCTTTGCTCCCCTTTCTGCTCTACGTCCTCGGGTCCCGGCCCTCGAGCGGGTCTCAGCCGTCGCTGGTATGCCAGGTCGCGATGCCGTGGTCAAGGCCAGAGGGTGAGGGCTGGAGAGCCAGTAGGAGCCCATGAGTCGCGATGCGGTTCGCGCGGACAAGAGTGAAGAAGACGTCGTGAAGGCCTCGCCTGGCGTTGCGCCTTGAAGAGATCCTGTAGGCTCACCACAAGAAGAACAAGAGTCCGCTATGACAAGCGATGGTCAGCCGTTGGTTGCTTTGGGGAGGTGACGAGGCACTGAAGGCCTGATGAGGTGGCGATGTGCGGGGCTGCCGCGGCCAGAGCTCAGCCATTTAGGTTTGTCGGCGTTGCAGGGACAGACCCATGTGCAAGCGTCGTGCCGCTGGGGAGCAGCTCCATCAGTTGGTGTCAGTTGAGCAGGTAACTAGGACAAGAACGTTAATCACGGAGGAGCAAGTTCATTTAGATAGGTGCAAGGAAGGCAGACGTCGCTGGGTCTGGCCCGAGCGACTTGGGGATGATGCAGCCCGAGGGGCACCCCCAACAAAGTAAGCTAGGAACATGAAGTAAAAGGGATACATGCTGCAGGGACGGACCCACGCGGCCTGGGAATGATGCTGCCCTGGGGGGCGCTCCCAGCTAGAAATGAAACTTGAAGGATGTCACCTGATAACGTTGAAGACGAAGGGATGCTGAAGTAGCGGACGTCGTGGGCTGCGGAAGCCAATCTTCACGAGCCCCCAGGCCCAGGAGCCTCGGGAGGCTCCGGAGGCGCTGGTGGCTCCTCGCGGACCATCTCCATCTCCACCAGGACTGCGGAACGCCTGGCCTCTTGAGCCTCCAGGATGCTCCCCATGAGGCACTGGTGCATGGTGGCCGCGTTCAACAAACTGTAAGGCATGCAAACGTAGCTGTGGGGTGGACCTTCGCAATGCCCCACGCATGAGGGCCAGAAGCGCTCCTGAGAGGCGGCTCGGTTGAGCCCTGGTATGTCGATGCAGACGCGCAGCCCACCATCCTCGCCTGGATGGGGAGCTACGTCGGGTAAGCGGCGGCTGCCACTCATGACTCTTGACTCCTGCAACTCCTGAATGATCTGGCTGACCCTGAGAGTTTGGCCCTCCTTGCCTCGCTCCTTCCTGCGGGAAACGTGCTTTGAAGCGCGCCTCCAAGTGGTGCCCAAGCGCCTCCCTCGTAACCTTAGCAAGGTCGGTAGCCCTCCAGGAGAGAGCCCCCGAGCCTTGCTTGAGGAGGGCGCCGGGCGCGCCTTCCTATGCGATAGAAGGAGGTGCCCCCTGAACAGGCGCGGACCCTGAGGGGCCTGCCTCCTGAGGGGTCGGGCATGGCAATGTCTTTTTCTTCTTGGGAGCAGTCTCGGGGAGCCTCCCGCTCCTGCGATCTGGGTCTTCAAGTGACGCGTCTTGGAAAGCTCGCTCCAGGGAGCACACTGCGTCTCTCTCTTCACAAGGCACCGTGATGACTCCGCCGCTTCCTGGCATCTTGAGGACGTTGTCGCCGTGATGAGTCACGGCCATGAACTTGGCCAGAGCTGGGTACCCGAGGATGGCATTGTACGGCAGGCAAATGTTGGCGACATCGAAGTCGATGAGCTCGGTGCGGTAGTTGTCGCGCGCCCCGAAGGTGACAAGGAGGCGGACCTACCCAATCGGGACTGTGGAGCCATCGGTAACTCCAGAGAAAGGCTTGGTTGGCTGAAGCTGATCGTAAGGCACTTGGAGATTGTTGAATGTCTCTACGGACAGGACATTGAGCCCTGCTCCGCCATCGATGAGGGTTCTGGTGACTTGCACGTTGCTGATGATTGGGGAACAAAGCATCGGGAGGACTCCGGCTGTGGCCGCGCACTTGAGATGATCTGCTGAGCTGAACGTGATGGCGCACGCTGACCACCTGAGAGGGCGTGTGGCCTCGAGCTTGGGGAGGACTGCATTAACTTCGTGGGCAAACTGCTTGAAGATGCGTTGAGAGGCTGGGGCTTGAGCTCCTCCCAGGATGCAAGCGATCGCGCGCAGCTCCTGGAAGCCCCCAGCCCCCTCGTCCTGATGATGGTCCCCATTTCTCCTTGGCTGCGGCGGCAGAGGAGGGAGGCCTGCGTTTCCTTGCGGGCGATCCTCGCGAGGCTGATCCCTCCAGCCTCCCTTGGGAGGCTGATCCTGCCAGCCATCCTTGCGAGGTCGGTCACACCACCCTTGGCGAGGGCCACGGTCTTCCCAGCGTCCTGTGTTTCTTCCTCCTCCTCGGCCGTAGCCTCGATCGTTGCTTGAGTGCCATGGGAGATCATACCGGGAGGAGATCATGCCGTGAGCCGGGTTCAGGAGCCAGGTGCGGGCCCCGTCCTTGAGTGCCATGGGAAACTAGTTCGCCATGACCTTCTCGTCCCCGTTGGCGGCTTCGATGCCCAGCTCGTAGAGCTGGAGGAGCTCTGCAGGGTCGGCCGTGCCGTCATAGCGAGGAGGCAGGTCTGGCTTGAACTTGCCGGGCCACGCGACGCTGCGCAGCTCGGTGGTGAAGGCGCGACAGGCTGCTGTGGCCATGGGATGCCTTTGGTGATGAAGAGCCTGGTCTTGCGGGTCCCCATGCGCTGCCGCTGGGAGCAGCGCGGGGTCTTGGCATGCTGGAGCAGGATCGCGGTCGAGACGAGCCGGTGCAGGGAGCACGCGCGCAGCTTCTTGGGGACGAGGGACCTCTTGATAGCTCTGCTCTTGCTGCGCTGGCGCCGGGCGGAGTGGGTTCCGCCCCGGGGCCCGCGCCTTGGGGCCAAGGCCCCTTCTTGAGGGGGAGGCGGTTGAGGCGCCCCTGGAGCTTCATCGCCCGCGCAAGGCGAGGCGCGGTGCAGCGAGAAGGACGGCGCTGGGAGCCTTCGCGCGCGAGACGAGCTTCGGCGACGCGGTCGAGCCACTCTTCATAGACGTTGTCGACAAGGCGGTAGCGCAGGAGCTCGTTTGCCGCGATGAGCGCAGCTCGAGCCTCCATGGGCGTGCGGAGCGCGCGAGACGAAGAACCTGCTGGGGCAAGTGAAGGAGTAGCGGTGCGGCCGTCTCGCCTCACGGACGGATGCTGGGACGAAGCTGGCTGCTCGTTCCCCGCCGGGCCGGTGGCGGCGTTGACGGCAGGCGACGGGGAACGGCGGGGGCGGCCGCCGACGGGGGCCGTCTGGGCGACGCGGGTAGCGAGAGCGGCTCGGCGCTCAGCGCGAGCCCGACGAGCGTCTGACATGGATGCGATGGGCGGCGAAGACGAATTCCGGCGCACCCCTACCTGGCGCGCCAAATGTCAGATTTTGGGTTCTGGCAGACCCTCTAGGTTTGAACTCTGGGGTGCACGCGGAGATCTCACCCCCCACCTACCTGCACCTCATCGCCTCGCTAGGATCTAAACTACCAAAAGAACAACACAAGAGACACAAGGTTTTTATTGGTTCGGGCCATCATTCTGGTGTAACACCCTACTCCAGTGTGTGGTGTGGTGGATTGCCTTAGGGGCTGATGAAGAACAGTACAAGGAAGAACAGCCTCGCGAGGGTCTGTTCTTGGCCAGTGCGATGAACTGCTAGGTGGAGTTCAGTCATTTCTCTCTCTCTCTCTCCGTGATTGGTCTCTCGATTCAAGATGAGATGCCTTCAACGTGCCTCTACCCTGTGGGTGGCTAGTCCTATTAATAGGCAAAGGCCCTGGGCCTCTTCCCAAATATTGAGCGGGAAGGGCGCCAACAATTGGCCATTTTGAAGGGGAACATCTAGTACACTTATCCTGACTAAAGTTGGTCCTCGCCTGTCAAAGGCTCTGGTGGTGACGCCGGCTTGGGATCCACGATGACTTCCTTCCTGCCGTTCCGACGGTCTTGGTCTTGTTGCACCGAAATGGGTGCCTTTGCTTGATGCTCTCGCCTGCGCTTTCCCCCTTTGCACCAAAGAGGAAACGAGGACACTGCGCGGGCTTGCTCCCGCCTGGCGCCCTTGGTCGTCATGGCTTGTGTCATGGGCACCTCGTGAGGTATCCCGCCTTGATCTCTCCACCTCCTCGCGAGCCTGCCTGACGAGGCCGTGCCTGCGAAAGCTTCCTGTCGTCCGCCCCACGAGGCTTGGCCCCTCGCGAGGGTCTTGAGCTTTTGCTGATGAAGATGGGCCGTGCTGGGCCACCCCTTGAGCCACGCCGCAGGCCGCAGGCAGGCAAGTCTGGGTACCCCCGTTCCCAGAACGCTGACACCGGTCTATCATAAAATATTTATAAATCTCATCAAAGGAGAAAAAACTTGGCAGATAAAGCAAAAAAGAGTATGCGAGACTTTTCACGGGCTGCCAGGCCCCAAATCGAGGCTTTGCATGGGCTGCCAGGCCACTGAGTTAAACCATTTTACAAAGCCTATTAAGATGGACCTCACATTAACCAATCGCCGTTTTAACTTTGACAAGTTCAGGGTCAATGAGATTGACTTGTCAAACGTTCGTTGGGTCATATCAGGATTACCTGGATGGAGTGGCTTCCTTAAAGAGGCAGGATGACCCGGGGTTTTAGGTGAATACACCTAGCTTCTAAGCCTGGCTTGTTAGCCTATTACAAGTGTAGACTCTTTGTTCTTTGGGAAGCAAAGAGCCCCCAAGCATTATTTTGAGCTGTCTCAGTGGGTGCCTATGTTTGAGTTGTGCTTTTGCAACACTCTCTCTGGCCCCTAAGTAATTTCCTTGCTGGCCTTACGCCGATCAAGAGGTGTAGCTATGGTTCGATCACGACCAAGCCCCCAAGTGATTTCTCTGGTGGCCTTACGCCTATCAAGAGGTGTAGCTATGGTTCGAATACGACCAAGCCCCCAAGTGATTTTTATATGTGGCTTTATAAGCTTGATCAATGGGTAAACCAGAATCCACTTTATAAACAGAAGCCCCCATGGAACCACACACGATGTAAGAAAAACAATAGATACCCCGCTTTAGCAGAGGCTCCGGTTTATTATATTGCTCATAATATATACATTGTTATGACTATGTACATCAGCAGAGCCTGTGGCTCAAGTATAATAAGGCCGAAGATGAGGGATATTCCACGGCGGGTGGGTCTCCTCCTCCGATTTACGTGAGTCTTTGTGCTCTCGAACATCTATAAGGTAGTATGACCCGTTATGCAGATTCTTGCTGACCACAAAGGGTCCTTCCCAAGGCGGGGATAACTTGTGCATATCAGTCTGATCCTGGATGAGTCGGAGCACCATATCGCCTTCTTGAAAAGTTCTGGTTCTAACCTGGCGGCTGTGATAACAACGCAGATCTTGCTGATAAATCACCGAACGGGCTGCTGCAATGTCACGCTCCTCATCTAACAGGTCGAGTGCTTCCTGTCGTGCCTTCTCATTGTCATCTTCGACATAAGCCGCCACACGAGGCGAGTCATGACGGATGTCACTAGGGAGAACCGCCTCTGCCCCGTAAACCATGAAAAAAGGCATGTATCCCGTAGATCTGTTGGGTGTGGTGTTGATGCTCCATAACACAGAAGGTAACTCTTCCACCCAATAACCCGGCGTCCGTTGTAAAGGAACCATGAGCCGGGGCTTGATGCCTCTCAGGATCTCTTGATTGGCTCTCTCCGCTTGACCATTAGACCGGGGTGAGCCACTATGATACGTCAAGCTGGATGTGCTCACGTTGACAGAACTCTTTCATAGCACCTTTGGACAGATTAGTGCCATTATCAGTTATAATGATGTGTGGAAAGCCAAACCGGAAAATCACCTTCTTGATGAATTGAACCGCCGTAGCTGCATCACACTTGTTGACTGGCTCTGCCTCCACCCACTTAGTGAACTTATCAACTGCCACCAGAAGGTGCGTCTTCTTATCCTTAGATCTCTTAAAGGGCCCAACCATATCCAGCCCCCAAGTCGCAAACGGCCAAGTGATTGGAATCATCCTCAACTCTTGAGCCGGTACGTGAGCGCGTCGTGAGAATTTTTGACAACCATCACACCTTTTGACCAAGTCCTCAGCATCGGCATGAGCCGTCAGCCAATAGAAACCGTGACGAAAAGCCTTGGCCACCAGAGACTTTGAACAGGCGTGGTGACCAAAATCTCGTTCGTGGTGCTCCCGGAAAATCTCACAGCCTTCTTCAGGAGACACGCAATGCTGAAACGCCCCTGTTAGACTGCAATGATGTAATTCTCCATTGACAATAGTCATTGACTTGGACCGCCTGATTATCTGCCTGACCAAATATGGGACCGTCCAATCCGGGATGACATGAAGAGCCGCCACCAGCTGAGCCTCCGGATCAGGAACAGCCAAATCCTCCTCTGTAGGTAGCTTGACCGACGGGTTATTTAAAGCACCCAGGAAAACATTGGGTGGAACTGGTTTATGTTGGGAACCCAAACGGCTTAAAGCGTCCGCCGCTTCGTTGTTTCGCCGGTCCACATGGTCAACCTGATAACCTTTGAAGTGACCAGCAACAATATCCACCTCTTGACGATATGCTGCCATGAGCGGGTCCTTGGAATCCCAAGTACCAGACACCTGTTGAGCCACCAGGTCCGAGTCACCGAAGCACTTAACCCGGCTTAAATTCATCTCCTTAGCCATCCTAAGACCATGGAGTAAAGCCTCATATTCAGCTGCATTGTTAGTGCAAGGGAACATTAAACGGAGAACATAACAAAACTTATCACCTCGTGGGGAAGTTAACATGACTCCAGCCCCCAGCCCTCCAATTGCCTAGACCCATCGAAATGAATGGTCTAATAAGTATGATCCGACTTCTCTTCCGGCGCCTGCAACTCTGTCCAGTCATTGATGAAATCCACCAACAGTTGGTACTTGATTGCCGTCCGAGGCACATATTTTAACCCATGAGGTCCAAGCTCAATGGCCCACTTGGCAACCCGGCCATTTGCTTCCCTGTTCTGGATTATATCCCCCAAAGGAGCAGAATCGACCACGTGATGGATGACCACGAAATATTGCTTAAGCTTCCGGCTTGCCATGAAAACTCCATACACCAGCTTCTGCCAATGTGAGTACCTCTGCTTGGACTCAATAAGTACTTCACTAATATAATAAACCGGCTGTTGAACTGGATGCTCCTTTCCAGCCTCCTTGCGCTCCACCACAATAGACACACTAAGAGCCCGGGCATTAGAAGCCACATATAACAACAAGGGCTCTTTATCAACAGGAGCAGCAAGGACAGGTGGCTCGGCTAGCTGCCGCTTTAGGTCCTCAAATGCTTCATTGGCGGCGCTACCTGCATTTAAGTCATCTGCCTTCTTCAAAGATACGATATAAAGGGATGGCCTTCTCCCCAAGGCGACTGATAAACCGGCTTAAGGTGGCAATCCGTCCTGCCAAGCATTGAACATCATTGACACACTTCGGTTTACCCAATGAAGTAATAGCCTTGATCTTCTCTGGATTAGCTTCAATGCCCCTGTTAGACACCTGAAAACCCAAGAGCTTGCCTGCCAGTACACCAAAGACACACTTGGCTGGATTAAGCATGATCTTATAAACCCGGAGGTTATCAAAAGTCTCCTTCAAGTCATCTATCAATCTCTCCTCCTTTCTGGATTTCACCATAATATCATCCACATAGGAATGAACATTGCGGCCGATCTGATTATGAAGACAATTCTGCACACAGCGCTGATAAGTCGCCTGGGCACTCTTGAGCCCAAAAGGCATAGATACATAGCAGAAGGCTCCAAAGGGAGTTATGAAAGTTGTCTTCTCCTGGTCCTTAACTGCCATTTTAATATGATGGTAACCAAAATATGCATCCAGAAAACTCAAACGCTCACAACCCGTTGTAGCATCAATGGTTTGATTAGTACGAGGAAGGGCAAAAGGATCTGCTGGACAAGCCTTGTTCAAATCTGTGTAGTCCACACACATATGCCAGGTGCCGTTCTTCTTAAGTGCTAGCACCGGATTAGCCAACCACTCAGGATGAAACACTTCCATGACAAACCCAGCCGCCAAGAGCCTAGCTACCTCCTAACCAATGGCCTTGCGTCTTTCTTCATTGAACCGGTGGAGAAATTGCTTGACCAGTTTAAACTTGGGATCAATATTAAGAGTGTGCCCAGCGAGTTCCCTCGATACACCTAGCATGTCATAAGGCTTCCATGCAAAGATGTCCCGGTTCTCACGGATGAACTCGATGAGCACGCTTTCCTATTTTGGATCCAAGTTAGCGCTAATGCTAAACTGCTGGGATGAATCGCCAGGAACAAAATCAACCAGCTTAGTCTCATCAGCCGATTTAAACTTCAAGGCCAGATCATGCTCTGTAGTTGGCTTCTTCAAAGAAGTCATATCCGCTGGATAAACATTGTCTTTGTAGAACTTCAACTCCTCTGTCGCACAAATCGACTTAGCATAGGCCGCATCACCTTCTTCACATTCTAAAGTGATCTTACGGCTCCCATGTACTGTGATGGTCCCCTTATGGCCCGGCATCTTGAGCTGCAGATAATCATAACAGGGCTTTCCATGAACTTGGCATAAGCCGGCCGTCCAAACAGGGCATGATATGGGCTCTTGATTTTTACCACTTCAAAAGTCAATGTTTCTGATCTCGAGTCATGCTCATCTCCAAAAGCAACCTCCAAAGCTATTTTACCAACTGGATACACCGATTTACCAGGCACCACACCATCAAAAACAGTGTTTGACGATTTAAGATTTTTATCTGTTAACCCCATGCGACGGAAGGTTTCATAATAAAGGATGTTGATGCTACTCCCTCCATCCATGAGTACATTGGTGAACTTATATCCTCCAACCTGAGGCGCCACCACCAATGCCAGATGACCCGGATTATCAACCCGGGGCGGATGATCCTCTCGACTCCACACAATGGGCTGTTCAGACCAGTGCAAGTAATGGGGCACCGCCGCTTCAACGGAGTTTACTGCCCTTTTATGAAGCTTCTGATCACGCTTGCATAGGCTCGTGGTGAAGTCATGGTATTGCCCACTATTCAACTACTTCGGGTTGCTCTGGTAACCCGACTGCTGTTGTTGCTGTGGATTCCCCTGATGATTATAACCACCCTGGTTGCCCTGATTGCCTTGATTGCCATGTCCACTCTGATTACCATGAAATCCTGAACCGGAACTGCCTCCACCATAACCCGGCCCATGAGATCCAGGGCCCGAACCGCCGGCTG
Source organism: Aegilops longissima (assembly GCA_021605205.1). Taxonomy (NCBI): domain Eukaryota; kingdom Viridiplantae; phylum Streptophyta; class Magnoliopsida; order Poales; family Poaceae; genus Aegilops; species Aegilops longissima. The sequence goes on from CM038677.1 coordinate 404,473,765, forward strand.
GTCCGTTATCATACCGGAAAAAATCTGAATTTTTGAACTCCCGCATAATAAAACAATCTTTCCAGAGGTGCGTCGCTGGCTTTTCCCGTGACCCATGCTTTGGGCAAGGCTGGTTCAACAGGTGAGACAGGTGTCGGTGTCAAAACCGGCGGATCTTGGGTAGGGGGTCCCGATCTGTGCGTCAAGGCTGATGGTAACAGGAAGCAAGGGACACAGGTGTTTACCCAGGTTCGGGCCCTCTCGATGGAGGTAAAACCCTACTTCCTTCTTGATTAATATTGATGATATGGGTAGTACAGAGTAGATCTACCACGAGATCGAGAGGCTAAACCCTCGAGCTAGCCTATGATGGTATGAATGTAATTGTGATCGGCCTTCTAGGACCAACCTCTCCGGTTTATATAGGCACCGGAGAGGGCTAGGGTTTACATGGAGTCGGTTACAAGGAAGGAAATATAATATCCGGATCGCCAAGCTTGCCTTCCACGCCAAGGAAAGTCCCATCCGGACACGGGCCAAAGTCTTGAGTCTTGTATCTTCACTCTTCAATAGTCCGGACGTTGTACACAGTCCGGTTGTCCGGATACCCCCTAATCCAGGACTCCCTCAACAGGCGCTCAGGATTGGGACCTGATCCTCCACCACACGGGGGCGGTTTACCCTTACGACGCTGACCATTATCCTGTGTGTTGGTATTAGCCACAAAATCTAAATTGTTATCGGCTTTACGCTTACCGCTGTTTCCATGACCCGCCGGGTTATGCTGCTGCCCTTTGGTGCCGCCACTCTTCTTTCCCTTTCCTGTCTTGTCATCGTCAGACTCAGGGTCCTTGGTACTATCAGAGTCGACATACTTCACCAGAGCTGCCATAAGCGTCCCCATGTCATTGCAGAGACGTTTGAGTCGTCCCAACTTCAGCTTCAGAGGTGCGAACCGGCAATTGCCTTCCAATGTTAATACTGCTGTATCAGCGTTGATGTGGTCAGATGAATGCAAGATTTCTGAAACCCGGCGCACCCAATGGGTTGTTGGTTCTCCTTCCTCTTGCACACAGGCAGCTAAGTCCACAATTGACATGGGCTGCTTGCACGTGTCCTTGAAATTTTGGATAACTGGGCTCTCAACTCGGCCCATGACGCAATGGAGTTAGCGGGCAAGTTTTTCAACCAAGTGCGAGCGGTCCCCTACAACATCATGGTGAAGTATTTAGCACATGCCGCATCATCCACATCCAACATATCCATCGCCATCTCATAGCTTTCGACCCATGACTCGGGGGATAAATCGGCCGTGTAATTGGGCACCTTACATGGACCTTTGAAATCCTTGGGCAGCCGTACATTACGTAAGGCCGGGACGAGGCACGACACCCCCAAAGAACTGGAGGTAACTCCTGGTTCCACCGAAGTTGTTGGATGAACCGGAGTAAGCTGACGGGCCGCCTACTGCGCCGCTAACTCGGCTTCTCGACGTGCCCTAGCATGATCCACCACTTCCTGGGCATCAACACCGCCACCTGCCGGGTTATGGCCACGAGGCGGAGTACGATTCCGTGCACTGCTCGACACGGCCGGTTCATCCATATGCCTACTCTCTAGCCCGTCGTGTCTCGACCGCTACTGGGGACTCGCCTTCGATCAGGAGGGCTGCCAATCGCGAAGCGGCGACAACAGTGTTATCCAACGGGTTAGAGTAATGACCCGGTGGTGTTGGGACATGCTGTGGCAGGACATTGTTTTGTCGAGGCGCATCCATCGGGCGCGGCTGAACCGGTGCCCCTATTCCAGGTGCCTCCACCCGGTTTACCACTGGCTGATTACTGGTTCCTGCTCCTGGTGTGTTAAAGAGATTCCTTGCTTCATAAACCAGAGGCACGTGGGATCGGTACCTTCTCCTCATGAAATCATTTGACACGCTCTGATCTAACATAAGTCGGTAAGCCTGTGCATTCAACTCGGCCCGCTCTGCGGCCATCCTGGTATCCTTAGCTGCCAAATCTGCCTTGGCTTGAGTTATTTGATCCTTCACTTTCGCGACTTCCGCGTTATGCTCATCCTGGTTCGCGGGGTTAACCTCTGCCGCCAGTAGCGCTGCCAAAGCATTGAACAAATCAGACAAAACCTGAGCCGGCGGTCGCACAGGGCCTCCTACCCCGGCTGCTGTCGCCGCTGCTGATCCGGAAACCATTGCCGCTGCAGTCAAAGAGTGTTGCGCAGGTTGTGTACCAGCCATGAAGATCGCAATCCGGCTCGGCGGATCGAAGGGGTCCGGAATACTATCGCCATCGGAACAACCCCTAATCAGGCCATCTTGCAACTGGTACAATGACTCGGTCTCTCCGGTCGATGACTCGTCATCAGAGTAAACGATGATCTCACCACCAGATGCCGATCTAACCTCACATTCCACTCCGTGGATGACTCCCACGAAGGCACGCTTCATGGCAGACTGAATCCGGGCGGGTCTCGCACGCTGAGCCATTTCGACGATGTCGGTGCAGATGTTCGGCTCAGGGCCCGGTTCACTGATCTTGCCAATGAAAACGTGAATGCCGCCGAAGGGGACCCGGTACCCGTACTCAATTGAGCCGGGCTCGGGGCCCCAGCCTGTGTTATCGATGTAGAGTTTGCCGTGACGACTCTTGGTCATCCGGCCCGTAGCGTATCCCTTGAGCCCTTAGAAGCTTCCCTCTAAGAACTCGAAACCATCGTGCGATAGCCCCACGGTGGGCGCCAACTGTCGTGGTTTTGTCACGGCAGATGTCCTAGTGAAAGGAATTAGTCGTGGAGCCATCGTGACGGGTTAGCTTAAAGGGGTTAAAGCGGACAAAGGATGCAAGAAGTTTATACTGGTTCGGACCCTTGCGGTGAAGGCAAAGGCCTAATCTAGTTGTTGTGGAATTGCTAGGGTTTCGATGACCAAGGAGCGAATCTGCTATGCCTGGCTCTTGAGTTGTTGTTCTCTCCCTAAACCGCAGCCGGGTCGTCCCTTTATATACACAGGTTGACACCCGGCGGTTTACAGAATCCCGAGGCCGGCTCATAAACGTGTCCGGCTCAGTTTCTACCCTTTCTTATCTTACAACACAAGTTACATATGATATGGCGGTTTATGTCTACATGCCCTAATCCTCCTTTGGGCCCTGGGCCTTCGTAAAGCGCCACACTCCTTGTCTTCATGGGCTTCCAATATAAATAACTCATTATGGGGATAACCCGGCCTCTCCTAGCCGATTTATACCCAGTAGTAATATCCCCAACAGTTATCCTTGCGCGGGAACTGTTGCGCAAGCTGCTGAGCAAGGCTGTGAGACCGGCCTAGCATGTCGGTCATAGCTTCCAGGTGTAGTTGTTTAGTAATGAGGTTCTCATTTGTGTTCTCTGCAATCTTTCTTAGAGATAGTACTTCAAGTCGAAGTTGAGTTGCAGAATGCCTTTCTGCTAGAACTTGGGACCGAAGAAGTCAAACTGATTCAGACAATGAATTATGTGAGCTTGTCTGACTGCTAGTCTCAAGTAACTTGAACACTGCATCAAGACAAGACTTTGGGGTTGTCTCGCTATCTTCAAGATGTTTCGCCTTCTTTGCTGCAATATATGTTGGGTTTGTCTCACAGCCTTTAGCAGACTTGTGCATGCCATCAAGTATATCACCCTGAAATAAGGAAAGAGATGACAGGTTTTGCACGTGTATAAACAAAGATGATAACTGTGCTGTCAATTCCATCCAATTTCAAATTAGAAAATAAAGAGTAAGTCCAAAATATCAATAGCATAATTTGGCATTGTTCATAATGCGGGGAGCTTCACCACACTACTGGATTACCATGTCAACATAACAAGCATAGATGAAGGGCAAAGACAATCATTGTATCTATTTTGGTTAATGTGCATGGCATGTTGTTCATATCACCAGCCACATCAGTAAGATAAAATAGGAGATGACAAGGTGCAAACGTGGGCTGCTTCACCAACTGGAGTACAGGTCCACAAAAACAAGCATACATATAGGGAGTATTGAGTAATGTGCATGGTATGAATAAGGAATTTGGTTTTACAAGTAAAACTTGGAACTTACGGTTGTTGCGAACATGCATTTTGATAGAAACAGCAAACTAAACAACAGTTAACGATAGGGAGTATGAGCAAATTAAACAACAATTGAGGACAAAGGATTTAGAAGGACTGACTTATATTAACTATTAACACCGGCTTTATAATGCCCTTCTCCATGTCGAGGGAAGGATAACTCAAGAATTTCAGCAGAATCTTCTTCATAAGCATTGCATGTACTATATATTTTGTAAAGAGTAATTATAGATATGATAATACTGGAAGGGATGGAGGATAATGAAGATAAGATGCAGATTGATGCTACATAATCAACTACCAATCCCTGGAAGTACAAGCTTTACAGGACAAAATGTACTGGCAAGAGCAATGGGCTACACTTCTGCACCAGCATTGTCTGTGTATTCAACTTTTTGGTAATATTAAATATAGATATGATATTTTTTAGTAAATGGTGGGCGAGGGAGATAAGATGCAGAATGCTACACAATGAACCAATCCCTCTTCCCATAATATAAGAGTGTTTTGAACACCGGTGTACTGTACAAAACATTCTTATATTATGGGACGGAGGGAGTAGCTGTTAATGTAAGTACGGTGATAGATGACGTTCAATCCTTACAAGAGGACTGCAGAGCTAAACCACTTAAAAATCATTGGGTTGATTCTAAATTTATGTAAGAGTCCATACGGATCTTATAATACCCACCAAATGGACGATAACGAGGCTAACATGTGCAGTGATGCTACATAATCAACCAGCTATGAAAGTAAGTATGGTCATACAGGGCAAGAGGTACTCACAAGAGCAATGTAGTGTGCAGTATAGTTGTGAGATTCTGTGGTCCCTTCAGAATGAATGTTCTTCTGCAAACAGTTTTCGTACAAGTGAGACGTTAAAGGCACATGCAAAAATGCAGTTCAAATTGTGATGTGATATCATAGACAGTACCTTACGCTGCAGACGAGACCAATGTGTAACAAGATTATTCCAGTCATTGTCTGATAAATGTAGCACTAGAGACTTTACAGAAATTTCATTTAGAGGCTTACCATCTAAGTGCGCTTGCCTCAGGTAGGAATGATACTTCATCAATGAGTGCTTGAAAAGCACAACCAACCCTTGCTCGTCATGACAATCCAGTTTGGTCCTCGCCTATTTAAAAGAATGAAATCTTGTGTCTTATGTGAGAAGGAACATATGCAGTAATTACCATGAATAACATTAGTACATTACTCACGCGTAAGTTGGGGAGGAAGACTAGAAATTGTTCTGTGTCTGCGGTATAATCTTTCCATGAAGGAAAGATGCGCACAAAGTTCCTGACAACAATATAAGCTTCATCTTCTAAATTGGGAAGAAATGGAACAGGGGTCTTATTTGCTGCAATTGGGGCTCTTTCTCTCGTTTGAAAAGAGATTTGTCAACTGGATTTGGTGTACTCTTTGCTGGAATGGGGGTTTTGTGTCGTAGAGCTAGTGCTATGTCAACTAGCATCATCATATTTTTTTTGTTGCAGTTGGGGTCTGCTGAGTTAGGGCAACAGAGATGACCAGTGTAGTAGGGCTAGAGCCTGCTAGAGTTGGGGTCGTGTTTTGTGGGTCAGGTGATATTGAAACGACACCTAATGGGCTATTTGATTTATCAAGTTTCACTAACTTTTCCAAATACTTTGCTCGTGCTTCTCCGCGGTTAGCAATCACCCTCTTCCTTTTGAACGTCTGATACACAAGAGAAGCATTTGAATGGATAAATATGGTATGATGAGAGATGGAATATGTACTGAAAATGGATAGGCAGGGTGTATTCACATACATGATGTGTAAAGTAAGCTAATGGCAGTGCAACAAAGTAGAAGCAATGCAAAGCATCAATTGCAAGATATGTGCGGCCAATATAACCTTGGAAAATTAGAGCAAGCACCTTGATGGGTGAATAAGATAGGGCATCTGCCTCTGACTCCTCCACTAGGGAGCTACACTAGCTCAGAATCACTATTAGGATCATATTCTAAGCATGAATCTGGAGGTGGAGAGCGTTTGCATTGCATTGCATCCAGACTTGATTTCAGTCCCTTAATACCAAGTTTGACAGCCATGGCATTGTTCTGCTTTATTATTTCCATGCACGCAAGCTCATAATCATTATGATGCTATTCAGTATCTGAGATTCATGAAAACATAAGCAGTAGTCAGATTATCTATGGAATGCATTGCGGATTCAACTCGAAGAGTGTCTCCCTATAAACCCCTGCATATGCAAAGTTCACCCCCCAACCGTGCTGACCAGACCACACACAAAAATACAAACCTCTTATGTCTCTATAACAGGTAGACACACATTTCAAAACTGAAGTAGGAACATTAGAATCATATCAAATTCGGATTTGAACAAACAAACTAAGGAATTATGAGTGGCATAATGTTTAGCTTCAAGGGTGGAGTGCTGGTAGTGCGACACAAAGCAAGTAGGCAGATTGTATTCCATGTAAAAGATCGTAGTCTATGTAAAAGGTGGAAATGACACTTTCTTTCTATACAGTGTAGTGTTCGTTGCCCACACATGATGGAAGAGATCACACAGAGCAATACTATTCACTCATGTCTGCGGTTCCAGTATTTTGAAACAGGGTGGTCCACCCTAAAAGAATATTGACAACAAAGATGACAAGGCAATCATAGATGTAGTTAGTCAATCATTACTTGTGAGCTTACTAGGACAAGTATGCAGAATTGTAAGTAAGAGACCGTCCAAAATCTAAATCAAGAAGTTGGTCTAGCACTTATTGTTTGCAACTAATCGATGTGAACAATTGGATATCATATCGAATGAGTAAGAAAGACAAGTAAATTTGTCAACAAACCTAGCCTGCAGTAGTAATCTGGGTCAATGTCACTGCGCCCAACAATCCAAAATGACTAGTGTCTGTTCCTAGGGCCAGAATTTTGAAACCCTGTGAACTTTACAGGTACACAAGATTACTGAAATACATCTGAACCATTGAGTGTAGGTAGCACTTAGTACACAACAAACCCTAATGACAGTCCTGCCTAATGAGTAATGAATCAATTAGAAAATGGGTGACGAGGAGTGGTTGCTGAGTGTTGAGGACGTATCTCAGGATAAATCAGGTTGGGTTAGTGGTTTCTGCATGCCTGAGCCCTGAACGGACTAGGAAGGTAGGCACGGCGGCGCGCCCGGGCCGCGGTGACATTGTCGGGTGAGCGGCTCATGAGCTCCTGTTAGTCCGGCGTCTCCTCCTAGAGTCATGCCATCCGGTAACAGCAAGTCACCGGCGAGGCAGGCGGATGGGGGTGAGTAGGGATTGGAAGCACGCAGCAGAACAGAGGGGAATCGGGGCCTGGGCCGACCAAAAATCCTAGGGTGGGCCGCGGCCCACCGTGGGCACCCTGTAGAGATACACACCCGAACGGCGAACATGCATTTTTGAAACTAAATTAGGAACATTTAGCTAACCAATTAAATGCCTCTATTTTAATAATATAAGATTCGTATTTGAACAACTAAGTTTGTTTAGCTTGACGGGTGGAGCAGTGCTATTATGACACGAAGCACGTATGCTGATCGTATAGTGATCATAAAAAGGGGGAAAACCTAAGCAATTTTTTTTAGCAAAAGAGGGTTTCCCCTCCGATTTTTATTAAAGAAACCACCACGGAACCAACATGATCAATTAAACCCTAAGCATGATCAATCAAACCCTATTATGACTGTGCCATGGCAGATTTAAAGCTGCAAACCGCAGAAATACTATTTAGCATCCATTGTTTGCTTCGAACTAAGAACTAAATTTTAAGAGCTGAAAAGAAAGTACAGTAACCAAATTATGATCTATTTTCTGGTTGAGATAAAAAAGATGAGGAGATATGAAGTACCACCTCTCTTTGCGGCGCCGTGTAGGCATCGGGGGTGCGATGGCTGTCGGTGGCGTTGAAGCAGATCTGCGACGGTAGACGGGTGCATCGGGAGATAAATCCTGTTGCGGTGGACGAGAAGGTCGTGTGAGCAGCCCCGGCAAAAAGGACGACGGTGCCGATGAAGCGAGAGGATGCGATGCAAGCTCCTGGCCCGTCGATGTGGATGAGAAACGTCCATCTCTAGCAGTGGACGACGCGGTCTTGGTAGGCTCTCTGGCATGGTGGAGGACGGCGGCGATAGATGGGGTGGAGGACGGCGGCGATAGATGGGGTGGCGGACGGAGGAGGCTGGTGTGGGGATGGTGTTCTAGCGTGGACGGTGTATGAATGGGAAAATGCAGGGAGAGGTATGGGAACCATGTTTTTGAGACGCGCCTGTCTGAAATATGGGAAAGTTACGAACTTAGCCCCCATTTAAAATTTGTACGTCTCATCGGTTGGGGATTGGACAGTAATCTCGCATCTCTCCAATATTTGCCCAGAGTGATTTCGGGTGAGGAGAGGGTGTTTTGGCGCCCCCAGTTGGCGCCCACGGTGTATGAACGGGGCTGACAGGTAGGGCGGTTGTGTCACGTCTGAGTGTAGTTACAAACCTGCCCCTATTGAAAATATTTGCCTACATCGATTTCGGCCGAGTCGAGTTTGTTTTTCCGCCCACTGTGTATGAGTGGGGACATGGAGGGAGAGACAGAGGTCTTTCGGACGAGCTTGAATCAAATGTGTTTTTCTGCCCATGTTTGGCGCCCACCGTGTCGGAATGGGCTCCGAGGCTATCCTGTCACATCTAATTGAAGTTACTAACCTAACCCTATTGAGATCAGTGGAAATCGGGCCGATGGATTGTCCGTGTAAGGTGTAGGCAGTAATTTCCATCTCTCGAACACTTGGATTCAGGCAGCCGATGTGGAAATGGACATTTTGCCGCTTCTTTCGAATTTTGGGACAATAAGCATCCACGTTTACCCTGGCAACTATATTCGAATCCATTTTGTATTCCCATACGAATCTTTATAAATCATTCTATGTGTTTTTATATATCTTCAACAGCATGACAAAGATGTATTCCACTGTCATATATGAATATGATTTACAAATGCCGATACTCGAATTCTGAAGCTAGAATCCAGTTTAAGGTAAATTCGAATATTTGAAACCACTTTATGTCCAACTCAAGTGTTACACGCAGCATAATGTGTACTCCCATTTAGATATGTACACAAGCGATGTATCAAGATTCAAATACCGAGTCAATCAACCAATAATGTACAAAACTAGCAGACATATAAACACTTGTAGAGTATATGGATCAATAATATCAAGTAACATACATAAGCCAGGCCGCTGTACTTTTTTTGCTAGAAGAACATCATTTTTTTAGCGAAGCTAGTACAGCATCTTGGCCCCTTCCGATGCGTGCCACTTAAGGTCCATCTATACTACTATTATTGTTGAATGCACATTCAACCCAATTGGCATATTTGTAGGTCTGGCACAACAATCAAAATGAAATGTCTCAGAGTCTTATCGATTAATATAGACTTGTGCTAAAAAAATTACAGACCAAAAAACAATTATTACATGATCTCTAAAACAAATGGTTTGAACGATTACATGAACAAACAACACTATGGTTATTCAACGATGGAAACAAAATTTCACCTACGATTTACCAAGTGGGAATTTAATTTCCTTTTTTCCTTCAGGACCTTAACAATGCGGTCAGTCTCGGCTTGCTTCGTTTTGAAATCCACCAAATATTTAATGGTTGTCTTGGGTACTGCTTGTGATTGTGTTGTTTGCTTCCTCAACATGTCAACTTCATCTCTAAGTGCAAAAGCAGAATCTCTTTCTACCAATAGTTTAGCCTCTAGAGCATCAACAGTTGGCAATTCATGATGCACGATTGGGTCGGTGCCACTGATGTGGGATGATACAACGTCCATGGGGACCTCACTCTTTGATCTTGGGCTAACGTGTTTTGCCATTAAATTTTCGATTGGATTTCGTAAAGTTCAAGTTAGCAAAACATCTCAACTGGGAGTTATAACAACAAATCAGTTAAACAAACAAGAAATTAAAGAGTTTCAATTGGATGCTGAAATGTAGTTATTAACATCATTGTAACCGGTTGCAGCAGCAAAGCAGTTAAACAAACAAGTTTTGCAAAAGGTACCTGTTGTGGCATTGGAGTTTCTCTTGGATCCTGAAAAATTGATTAGCCAGTAACGTGATTAGAGCAACCACTTGCAGCAGCAAACAGTTAAACAAACAAGTTTTGCAAAAGGAACCTGTTGTGGCATTAGAGTTTCTCTTGGATCCTGAAAAGTTGAGTAGTCAGTAACTTGACTAGCGCAACAAGTTACAACAGCAAACTTGTTGCACAAATATATTTTTGAAAATTTACCTGTTGTGCAATTGGACTTCCAATTCGATCCTGAAAACTTGAAGTGCCAACGGAGTTTCAGTTGGATCCTGCAAACTTGAATGTTAGCAATCATAAATAAAGTGTTGCACGAGCCATAAGAAACTAACATCAAACTAGTAAAACTAACCAGTCTTGGCAACGTATTTAATTGCACATGAACTAGTAAAACTAACAAGTTCTTGGCAACATATTAAAGTAACAAGTCGGTACCTTTTACCAGCAACACAGACATCTGTAAATTTCTTTGATGTAAGCAAAATGATTCCCCCCACACACACATATATATATATATATATATATATATATATATATATATATATATATATATATATATATATATATATATATATATATATATATATATATAAGTTAAAAATACGGTGTCCCTCATATAAACCTGATAGTTGTCTATCTATGAACATGCAAACATTACTAGTGCCACAAGTGATAACAACGAACCATTTAAACAAACAGGGTATCAAAAAGTAAATTACACGTGAATTCTGCTGCACCCTAGAAGTACATATGACCAACTATCTACGTGCTTAAGTAGCTATTTAAGTTCAGGCAAACAGGTAATTCTTAACAATAAGTATCAAACACATAGATAGACGCAGTCTATAATAGGATTAACAGGCTATGGCATTATGTAATCAGTAGCAAACTAAATTAAGCCCAGCAAAGTAATTGAACAATTTTGCAATTAGTGGCTAACTAAAATTCTGAGAAGCAGGTAACTGAACTTACGCTAGCTCTTTGTACAGGCACACTCCAACTTCTTTTTCTCTTACAAGGTTCTATGAAGGAGTCCATGGCATAAATTGCTTGGATATGCAGTTCCAATACTTCTTTCTTCCCACACTGCATTGGTAAGTCAAAAGGTTAATCTGATAAGATGGTGCATCCTTGATATGTTATATGAGGACGGGTTGTCAGACTAGTTGTAGCCACACACATCACACTGGCTTTTACTATATATTTCATGTGATTACATTTGGCATATCAAGATCTAAGCAATCTACATTAGGATAATAGACTGGCATCCTTCACATTATTAGCAAACCCAGTTCATAGAAACAAGCAATTCAACCATTCTGTGGGTAAATCAAAAGCGCCACTAGAATATTTTTCACTACCCCAATCATACATGGAAAAAGGGGCGATGCCACCATAGGGGCTGGTATGGGCGGCAGCCTCAGGTGGCTGGAAAGTGTGCACCTAGTTTGAGTCGTCCAGGTTGGCCTAGACTAGTTTTGTTCGTCCCAACGCACGAGCAGACAAAGTAAAAAAATGAAGAAAAACGTTTCAATTTGGATGGGACAATAACTTAAGTGAAAGGCATGCCCTATATATAGCAGGATCACGGCCCAAACGAGCGCCTCCCATATCGATCGACAGCAGGAAAATTCCCAATTCGTTCGCTCCAACCTCCAGTCTGGTTTGCTCCTGAGCTAGCCGCCGCTCGACAGACCGACACAGCACTTCCTCGCGCCCTTGTTGGAGGGCGATCGCCAGGCTTCAAGCGAATGGAAGGACAAGAAGATGAAGATCCAACCCTGGGTGTAGCCTGCGTGGGAGGCAGCGGCGGCAGCACGGGCATGGCATCGAGCTTGCGCAAACGGGCAACCGAAACTTGCAATAGCAGCATGCGCAACGAGCATGTACATCACATCCCTGATTATATCTAATTCAACTGTTCAATTTCTGGCCAATAGTTAAACCTGACGGTGTTGTAAAACTGGTTGTATGTAGGGAATCTATGAGAAAATGAAACCAATTTTTGCTTATTTTATAACTCCCCCAATCAATACTGAACTGACTGAACCTGATGTATCTAATCAAATTTCTGGTGCAAACATACAAGCTCATGTTGTTCATGAGCCTGAAGTGTCTAATGAACAGACTGCTAATGAAGGATTTGATGCAAACATTTTACATGCTCCTGGTGATGAACATATAGTGTCTAATGAGGGATCTAATGCAAGCATTTTGCAAGGTCCCATTGAAGGATTTAGTGTCTAATGATGAGCTGCTATGTTGAGAGAGACATAGAGATTTGCAGGCATTGATGACAAGCAAATTATAATACATTTCATGGCTTGAGGAAACGTCGAGGCCATCTACCAGAAAATCCCCGTATCATGACAACATAGCATAAATACTTTTCTAATCTGTTGTTTGAAACTATTGGCATACTTGTGCAGGATAGATATATTGATATGCAGTTTGCACACTGGTTATAGGTGCAATTACACTTTGATATTTTCAGCCAGAGAACTAATAATTCAAGCAGGTACAGACCATGTTAGTAGTCCTTGTACACAATGTTGCATTTTGTGTTTTTTGGTGCTTACATCATTTAGTGTTTTATAATCTGAACTACTTTGGATCATTAGCTGGTTTTGAAAGTGCATGTAGCTTCACATTCCACAAGTTATGTTGATTTCCGGAGTGCAAGTGCCTTTGTATTTTTTAAGTTAAATTTTCGCCCCTGGTAACTTGAGTTCGTGGATCTGCCACTACACACAAATCATACACGCATGCCAGTACGAATTAAATGAAATGCAAGGACTTAAGCTAGCTCGTTGTACATGCTCACTGCAGCTCTGCTTGTGCTTGGGATGTTCCATGTACAAGTCCATTACCACTTGCTTGGATGTGCAGGTGATACGTCCATTTTGCATCATGCTTTTATATTGATATTTATTGCATTATGGGTTGTTATTACACGTTATGTCACAATACTTATACCTATTCTCTCTTATTTTACAAGGTTTGCAAGAAGAGGGAGAATGCCGGCAGCTAAAATTCTGGGCTGGAAAAGGAGCAAATATTAGAGACCTATTCTGCACAACTCCAAAAGTCCTGAAACTTCACGGAAGTTATTTTTGGAATTAATAAAAAATACCGAGCGAAGAAACTACCAGAGGGGGGCCACACCCTGGCGACGAGGTTGGGAGGCGTGCCCCCTGCCTCGTGGGCCCCCTGGTAGGCCTCCGGTGCCCATCTTCTACTATATGAATTCATTTACCCTAGAAAAAATCATAAGTAAGCTTTCGGAAGAAACTCCGCCGCCACGAGGCGGAACCAATCTAGGGCTCCGGCAGAGCTATTCTGTCAGGGAAACTTCCCTCCGGGAGGGGGAAATCATCGCCATCGTCATCAACAACGATCCTCTCATCGGAGGAGGGTCAATCTCCATCAACATCTTCACCAGCACCATCTCCTCTCAAACCCTAGTTCATCTCTTGTATCTAATCTTTGTCCCAAAGCCTCAGATTGGTACCTGTGGGTTGCTAGTAGTGTTGATTACTCCATGTAGTTGATGCTAGTTGGTTTATTTGGTGGAAGATCATATGTTCAGATCCATTATGCATATTAATACCCCTCTGATTATGAACATGAATATGATTTATGAGTAGTTACGTTTGTTCATGAGTACATGGGAGAAGTATTGCTAGTAGTCATGTGAATTTGGTATTCGTTCGATATTTCGATGAGATGTATGTTGTCTTTCCTCTAGTGGTGTCATGTGAACGTCGACTACATGACACTTCACCGTTGATTGGGCCTAGAGGAGGGAATTGGGAAGTAATAAGTAGACGATGGGTTGCTAGAGTGACAGAAGTTTAAACCCTAGTTTATGCATTGCTTCGTAAGGGGCTGATTTGGATCCATATGTTTCATGCTATGGTTAGGTTTACCTTAATACTTCTTTTGTAGTTGCGGATGCTTGCAATAGGGGTTAATCATAAGTGGGATGCTTGTCCAAGTAAGGACATCAACCAAGCACCGGTCCACCCACATATAAAATTATCAAAGTACCGAACGCGAATCATATGAGCATGATGAAAACTAGCTTGACGATAATTCCCATGTGTCCTCGGGAGCGCTTTTCTCTATATAAGAGTTTGTCCAGGCTTGTCCTTTGCTATAAAAATGATTGGGCCATCTTGCTGCACTTTATTTACACTTGTTACTTGTTACCCATTACAAATTACTTTATCACAAAACTATCAGTTACCGATAATTTCAGTGCTTGCAGAGAATACCTTGCTGAAAACCGCTTATCATTTCCTTCTGCTCCTCAATGGGTTCAACACTCTTACTTATCGAAAGTACTATGATAGATCCCCAATACTTGTGGGTCATCAAGACTCTTTTCTGGCGCCGTTGCCGGGGAGTGAAGCGCCTTTGGTAGGTGGAATTTGGTAAGGAAAAATTTATAGAGTGTGCTGAAATTTACTGTCACTTGTTACTATGGAAAGTAATCCTCTGAGGGGATTGTTCGGGGTATCTTCACCCCGACCAGTAGAGAAAAGAGTTGCTCGTCAACCTACTGAACCCACTTATAATGTTTACTTTGTAATTCCTTCAGGTATGATAGAGAAACTGCTAGCTAATCCTTTTGCAGGAGATGGAACATTGCATCCCGATTTACACCTAATCTATGTGGATGAAGTTTGTGGATTATTTATGCTTGCAGGTATGCCCGATGATTTTATCAAGAAGAAGGTCTTCCCTTTATATTTGAAGGGAGAGGCATTGACATGGTATAGGCTATGTGATAATATGGGATCATGGGACTACAAACGATTGAGATTGGAATTTCATCAGAAGTTTTATCCTATGCATCTTGTTCATCGTCATCGTAATTATATATATATAATTTTTGGCCTCGTGAAGGAGATAGCATAGCTCAAGCTTGGGGGAGGCTTAAGTCAATGTTATATTCATGCCCCAATCATGAGCTCTCAAGAGAAATGATTATTCAAAAAATTTATGATCGGCTCTCTCTCAATAATCGCTCCATGCTCGATACTTCTTGTACTGGCTCATTTATGATGAAGACTATTGAATTCCAATGGGATTTATTGGAAAGAATTAAACGCAACCCTGATGATTGGGACCTCGACGAAGGTAAAGAGTCAGGTATAACACCTAAGTTTGATTGTGTTAAATCTTTTATGGATACCGATGCTTTCCATGAATTTAGCACTAAATATGGACTTGACTCTGAGATAGTAGCTTCTTTCTGTGAATCCTTTGCTAGTCATGTTGATCTCCCTAAGGAGAAGTGGTTTAAATATAATCCTCCTATTGAAGTAAAAGTAGTTGCACCTATTAAAGTTGAAGAAAAGACTATCACTTATAATGATCCTGTTGTTCCTACTGCTTATGTTGAGAAACCACCTTTCCCCGTTAGAATAAAGGATCATGCTAAAGTTTCAACTGTAGTCAACAAAAGTAATATTAGGACACACAAACCCCCTCAGCAAGTTAAAGTTGAACCTAATATTGCTATGGTTAAAGATCTCTTGGCTGGTAATATCGATGGGCATGTTATTTACTTCTGCAATGAGACTGCTAGAATTGCTAAACCTGGTGCTAAAGATAAACATAGACCTGTTGTAGGCATGCTCGTTATTTCTGTTAAAATAGGAGATCATTGTTATCATGGCTTGTGTGATATGGGTGCTAGTGCTAGTGCAATACCTCATACCTTATACAAAGAAATTATGCATGATATTGCACCTGCTGAGATAGAAGATACCGATGTTACCATTAAGCTTGCCAATAGAGATACTATTTCACCGATTGGGATTGTTAGAGATGTTGAAGTCTTGTGTGGGAAGGTTAAATATCCTGCTGATTTTCTTGTTCTTGGTTCCCCACAAGATAGCTTTTGTCCCATTATATTTGGTAGACCCTTCTTGAATACTATTATTGCTAGGATAGACTGCGAAAAGGATGTTGTTACTATTGGTTTGGGTGATATCTCTCATGAGTTTAATTTTTCTAAATTTCATAGACAACCCCGTGATGAGGAATTGCCTAGTAAAGATGAAATTATTGGTCTTGCTTCTATTGTCGTGCCTCCTAGTGATCCTTTAGAACAATATTTTCTAGACCATGAAAATGATATGTTCATGAGTGAAAGAAGGGAAATAGATGAAGTATTCTTTAAACAGGGACCTATTCTGAAACACAACTTGCCTTTTGAAATCCTAGGGGATCCTCCTCCACCCAAGGGTGATCCCATGTTTGAGCTTAAACCATTACCTGATACTCTTAAATATGCTTATCTTGATTAGAAGAAGATATATCCTGTTATTATTAGCGCTAACCTTTCAGAGCATGAAGAAGAGAAATTGTTGAAAACTCTGAAGAAGCACCGTGCTGCTAGTGGTATACTCTTGATGATCTTAAGGGCATTAGTCCCACTCTATGCCAACACAAAATAAATTTGGAGAAATACGCCAAACCAGTTACTGATCACCAACGACGGCTAAATCCTAAGATGAAAGAGGTGGTAAGAAAGGAAATATTAAAGCTCCTCGAAGCAGGTATAATTTATCCCGTTGCTGATAGTCAGTGGGTAAGTCCTGTCCATTGTGTCCCTAAGAAGGGAGGTATTACTATCGTTCCTAATGATAAAGATGAATTGATTCCACAAAGAATTATTACAGGCTATAGGATGGTAATTGATTTCCGCAAATTAAATAAAGCTACTAAAAAAGATCATTACCCTTTGCCTTTTATTGATCAAATGCTAGAAAGATTATCCAAACATACACATTTTTGCTTTCTAGATGGTTACTCTGGTTTCTCTCAAATACATGTGTCAGCTGATGATCAAGCAAAGACCACTTTTGCTTGCCCTTTTGGTACTTTTGCTTATAGACGTATGCCCTTTGGTTTATGTAATGTACCCGCTACCTTTCAAAGATGCATGATGGCTATATTCTCTGACTTTTGTGAAAAGATTTGTGAGGTTTTCATGGATGATTTCTCCGTTTATGGACCCTCTTTTGGTGATTGCTTGAGCAACCTTGATAAAGTATTGCAGAGATGTGAAGAAACTAACCTTGTCTTGAATTGGGAGAAATGCCACTTTATGGTTAATGAAGGTATTGCCTTGGGGCATAAAATTTCTGAAAGAGGTATTGAAGTTGACAAAGCTAAAGTTGATGCTATTGAAAAGATGATGTGTCCCAAGGACATCAAAGGTATAAGAAGTTTGCTGCGTCATGCCGGTTTTTATAGGAGGTTCATTAAGGACTTCTCAAAAATTTCTCGGCCTCTGACTAATCTATTACAAAAAGATATTCCTTTTGTCTTCGATGATGATTGTGTAGAGGCATTTGAAATACTTAAGAAAGCATTGATTTCTACACCTATCGTTCATCCACCTGATTGGAATTTACCCTTTGAAATTATGTGTGATGCTAGTGATTATGCTGTAGGGCTGTTCTAGGACAAAGAGTTGATAAGAGACTAAATTTTATTCAATATGCTAGTAAAACTCTAGACAATGCCCAGAGAAATTATGCTACTACTGAAAAAGAATTCTTAGCAGTTGTATTTGCTTGTGATAAGTTCAGACCTTATATTGTTGATTCTAAAGTAACTATTCACACTGATCATGCTGCTATTAAATATCTTATGGAAAAAGAAAGATGATAAACCTAGACTTATTAGATGGGTTCTCCTACTACAAGAATTTGATTTGCATATTATTGATAGAAAGGGAGCTGAGAACCCCATTGCAGATAACTTGTCTAGGTTAGAGAATGTTCTTGATGACCCACTACCTATTGATGATAGCTTTCCTGATGAACAATTAGCTGTCGTAAATGCTTCTCATATGGCTCCATGGTATGCTGATTATGCTAATTACATTGTTGCTAAATTTATACCACCTAGTTTCACATACCAGCAAAAGAAAAAGTTTTTCTATGATTTAAGACATTACATCTAGGATGACCCACACCTTTATAAAGAAGGAGTAGATGGTGTTATTAGACGTTGTATACCTGAGCATGAACAGGAACAGATCCTACGCAAGTATCACTCCGAAGCCTATGCGGGACATCACGCTACAGATAGAACTGTGCATAAGGTATTGCAATCAGGTTTTTATTGGCCTACTCTCTTCAAAGATGCCCGTAAGTTTGTCTTATCTTGTGATGAATGTCAAAGAATTGGTAATATTAGTAGACGTCAAGAAATGCATATGAATTATTCACTCGTTATTGAACCATTTGGTGTTTGGGGCTTTGATTATATGGGACCGTTTCCTTCCTCTAATGGGTATACACATATTTTAGTTGTTGTTGATTACGTTACTAAGTGGGTAGAAGCTATTCAAACTAGTAGTGCTGATCATAACACCTCTATTAAGATGCTTAAAGAAGTTATTTTTCCGAGGTTTGGAGTCCCTAGATATCTAATGATTGATGGTGGTTCACATTTTATTCATGGTGCTTTTCGTAAAATGCTTGCTAAGTATGATGTTAATCATAGAATTGCATCTCCTTATCACCCACGGTCTAGTGGTCAAGTAGAATTGAGTAATAGAGAGCTCAAATTAATTTTGCAAAAGACTGTTAATAGATCTAGAAAGAATTGGTCCAAGAAACTTGATGATGCATTATGGGCCTATAGAACTGCATATAAAAATCCTATGGGTATGTCTCCTTATAAAATGGTTTATGGAAAAGCATGTCACTTACCACTCAAACTAGAACATAAGGCATATTGGGCCATTAAAGAGCTCAACTATGATTTCAAACTTGCCGGTGAAAAGAGTTTATTTGACATTAGCTCACTTGATGAATGGAGAACCCACGCTTATGAGAATGCCAAACTGTTTAAAGAAAAATTTAAAAGATGGCATGACAAAAGGATACAAAAGCGTGAGTTTAATGTAGGTGATTATGTATTGCTATACAACTCTCGTTTAAGATTTTTTGCAGGAAAACTTCTCTCTAAATGGGAAGGTCCTTACGTTATCGAGGAGGTCTATTGTTCTGGTGCTATAAAAATCAACAACTTCAAGGGCACAAATCCGAGGTAAACGGTCAAAGAATCAAACATTATATCTCAGAAAATCCTATAAATGTTGAAACCAATATTATTGAAACCGTAACCCCGGAGGAATACATAAGGGACACTTTCTAGAACATTTCAGACTCCGAAAAGGAATAGGTATGCGGTACGGTAAGTAAACCGACCCCAAAACAGTTCTAATGGCAATTTTTCTCCGTTTTGGAATACTTAAGAAAATAGGAAAATAAGAAGCAGTCCGGGAAGGACACGGGGCTTCCACGAGGGTGGGAGGCGCGCCCTACCCCCCTGGGCGTGCCCCCCTGCCTCGTGGGCACCTCGTGCGCTCTCCGGACTCCGTTTTCTTGCACGATACTTCCTCTGGTCGGTAAAAATTCATTATATAATCTCCCGAAGGTTTTGACCACCATATCACACAATTATCCTCTGTTCTTGTTTCGAGCTGTTTCTGTAGCAGGTTTGGAGCAAGATGTCATCTTAGGATTCCGACGGAGAGAGCTATGTCTCGCATCTCGTTGCTGACCCAAAGACCTATGGGGATCTATCTCCTTGTGGTCGAACTACGGATGATGAGGAGGATGCTCATTTGATGAGGATCAATGATTCAAGTTCGAAGGAGGAGGATGTCCCTCTACCTCAACCTGGGGATATGCACGTGAAGTTCAAGAAATCTAGTCTCCCTAAGAGAGATAAACTATCTAACAACCGATCTATTCCTTCTCGTTTTCGGCAGAAAAGCAAAGGAGATTTATGTGACAAAATTTTGAAGCTGGAATCGGAGATCGATGATTTACAGGAGGAAATTGACCTTCTCAATTACAATATGAAAAGGCTGAAGGAAAAATTATCATCCTCACCACCATCTTCCTCACCTCCGAAGAAAGAGACATAATCACATGGTATGGGCACTCCCCTTGGCAACCGCCAAGCTTGGGGGAGGTGCCCCGGTATCATATCACCATCACACTCCTATCTTTACCATTTTTCTTAGTCGATCCTTTTGGAATATCTTGATCTAGTAGAATAAAGTTTTAGTGTGATTTAGTTTTAGTTTTGCCTTATGATCCTTCTATGTAATCGAGTCCGTGAGCTATATATAATAAAGATTAGTGTTGAGTCAAGGGCTTGATTATTTTTCTATGATCTAGAGGGAATTAAAGAGAAATAATAAAAAGAATAAAAAGGGATCATATTGATCTTATGGAGAGTAATGACTTCACATATAAAGAGTATGATGATTAAAAGTTGTAGAGAGTTGACAAACATAGTTTTGGTCATCGTTGCAATTAATAGGAAGTAATAAAGAAAGAGAGGTTTTCACATATAAATATACTATCTTGGACATCTTTTATGATTGTGAGCACTCATTAAAGTATGACATGCTAAAGAGTTGATGTTGGACAAGGAAAACAACGTAATGGGTTATGTTTTCTTATATCCGAAATAAAGTATATTGTCATGGATCATCCAACATGTTGAGCTTGCCTTTCCCCCTCATGCTAGCCAAATTCTTTGCACCAAGTAGAGATACTACTTGTGCTTCCAATATCCTTAAACCCAGTTTTGCCATGAGAGTACACCATATCTACCTATGGATTGAGTAAGATCCTTCAAGTAAGTTGTCATCTGTGTGTGCAATAAAAATTGCTCTCTAAATATGTATTATTTATTAGTGTGGAGAAAATAAGCTTTATACGATCTTGTGATATGGAAGAAATAAAAGCGACGGACTGCATAATGAAGGTTCATATCACAAGTGGCAAAATAAAGTGACATTCTTTTGCATTAAGATTCCGTGCATCCAACCATGAAAGCGCATGCCAACCTCTGCTTCCCTCTGCGAAGGGCCTATCTTTTACTTTTGTCTTATTCCTTATGCAAGAGTCATGGTGGTCTTCACCTTTCCTTTTTACATTTTATCCTTTGGCAAGCACATTGTGTTGGAAAGATCTTGATATATATAACTAATTGGATGTAAGTTGGCATGAGCTATTATTGTTGACATTACCCTTGAGTTAAAAGGTTGGGAGGCGAAACTATAAGCCCATATCTTTCTCTGTGTCCGATTAAAACTCCGTAACCACAAGTATTGCGTGAGTGTTAGCAATTGTGAAAGACTAAGTGATAGTTGAGTATGTGGACTTGCTGAAAAGCTCTTATATTGACTCTTTCTGATGTTATGATAAATTGCAATTGCCTCAATGACTAAGATTATAGTTTATTGGTTCTCAATGAAGTTTTTGATTCATACTTGATGTTGTGAATAGATTATTACTTAAGCATAAGAAATCATACGACAATATCCATATATGTTGCTGTTATAAGAATCATCATGATGCCCTCATGTCCGTATTTTATTTTATCAACACCTCTATCTCTAAACATCTGGACATATTTATCGTTATCGGCTTCCGCTTGAGGACAAGCAAGGTCTAAGCTTGGGGGAGTTGATACGTCCATTTTGCATCATGCTTTTATATTGATATTTATTGCATTATGGGTTGTTATTACACGTTATGTCACAATACTTATGCCTATTCTTTCTTATTTTACAAGGTTTGCATGAAGAGGGAGAATGCCGGCAGCTGGGATTCCGGGCTGGACAAGGAGCAAATATTAGAGACCTATTCTGTACCGCTCCAAAAGTCCTGGAACTTCACGGAAGTTATTTTTGGAATTAATAAAAAATACTGAGCGAATAAACTACCAGAGGGGGGCCATACCCTGGCCACGAGGGTGGGAGGTGCGCCCCCCTGCCTCGTGGGCCCCCTGGGAGGCCTCCGATGCCCATCTTCTGCTATATGAAGTCATTTACCCTGGAAAAAAAATCATAAGTAAGCTTTCGGGAAGAAACTCCACCGCCACGAGGTGGAACCTTGGCGGAACCAATCTAGGGCTCCCGCGGAGCTGTTCTGCCAGGGAAACTTCCTTCCGGGAGGGGGAAATCATCGCCATCATCATCACCAACGATCCTCTCATCGAAGGAGGGTCAATATCCATCAACATCTTCACCAGGACCATCTCCTCTCAAACCCTAGTTCATCTCTTGTATCCAATCTTTGTCCCAAAGCCTCAGATTGGTACCTGTGGGTTGCTAGTAGTGTTGATTACTCCTTGTAGTTGATCCTAGTTGGTTTATTTGGTGGAAGATCATATGTTTATATCCATTATACATATTAATACCCCTCTGATTATGAACATGAATATGATTTGTGAGTAGTTACGTTTGTTCTTGAGGACATGGGAGAAGTCTTGCTACTAGTAGTCATGTGAATTTGGTATTCGTTCGATATTTTGATGAGATGTATGTTGTCTTTCCTTTAGTGGTGTCATGTGAACGTCGACTACATGACACTTCACCTTGATTGGCCCAAGAGGAGGGCATTGGGAAGTAATAAGTAGATGATGGGCTGCTAGAGTGACAGAAGCTTAAACCCTAGTTTATGCGTTGGTTCGTAAGAGGCTGATTTGGATCCATATGTTTCATGCTATGGTTAGGTTTACCTTAATACTTATTTTGTAGTTGCGGATGCTTGCAATAGCTGTTAATCATAAGTGGGATACTTGTCCAAGTAAGGACAACACCCAGGCACCGGTCCACCCACATATCAAATTATCAAAGTACCGAACGCGAATTATATGAGCATGATGAGAACTAGCTTGACGATAATTCCCGTGTGTCCTCGGGAGCGCTTTTCTCTATATAAGAGTTTGTCCAGGCTTGTCCTTGTAGCGACCCGACCTCAGACGGTCAAGCCTCTGTGTATCTATGCCATCCCTGGATCAGTATGCTGGCACACACAGTACATCAATGTATATATCAAAGTGCAATCACATGTACAAATAACGTAAAATGATATATACCTCATAATACTCAGCGGAAACAATCAAACGGGTGTGAAGTCCCATCAACGCCATCGGCAGGTTGAGTGTAGACCGTAACCCTGTATCGTAACTCTTACTCGTCGAGGAAATATCTGCAACATGATACTGTAACACCCCGGATACAACTTTCCATATTCGTAACTCCGACTCTTGCCCTTTCCGGAGATGTGATTTATTATTTCCTTCGTGGTTGGGTTTTGTCTGTTGTTTTGCATTTTGTTCTTGTTATGCATCTCATCTCATGGCATCATCTGCATTTTCATCCGCATGTTTTTCAAAACTTGCATCCGTTCGTGTTCCGTCAGTTCTCTCCGTTGTCCGTTCTGAGCCCGTCCACACTCGCACGCGCCCGCGGCACCTCCGAAATATTATTTTATAAGTGGCATAATAATGTTCTCGGAATGGGTTGCAACTTGTCATGCGGTCTTATTATGGTGTAGACAGGCCGCCTGCCAAGTTTCGTCGCATTCGGAGTTCGTTTGACTGCCCAACCGTTAAATATGTAACCGGGATATAGCCGTATATTCGCTCAGACGTTTTCGGTCTCCGAAATGATGCCGGTCGCTCTGTTCCTCTCTCTTCTCAGCCCGAGGCATTCTACCCAGTCCAAAACCCCCTCTCCTCAGCCCACCTAGTTTCCCTAACCCCTCTCTCTCGATCGGATCCGTCGGATCGCGATCGGAGGCCTCGAAAACCCCTCCTAACCCCCCAAACCCTAATTCTGCCTATAAAAGGAAGCCCCCCCTTCCATTTTTGGCCTTCTCTTCCCTCCTCCTCGAAATCAGCGCCCTCCCAATCATCAGCCGCCGCCACCTCCCACCTCGGCCTCGATTTCCGCACCAGACCTCTCCTCCTCCGCCACTTGGCGCTACCCCGCCACCACCACCACCCACGCCCGCCCAAGTCACCAGCCCGCCCCAGCCCCGATCCCTGCCTTCCACGCGTCCCAGCCAGCACCTCCCGCCGTTCGCCCTTGAGCCGGGCCAGTTCCCAGGCCCATCGGGCCCGCGCCCAGCCCACGCCCGGCGAGCGCCGCCGCCCGGCTCCCGTGCCTCCCCGTTCCAGCTCCATCGTCGCCGCCACCGTACCGCCAGCTCCCCGCCGTCTCTCCGCTAGCCGGCGACCAAGGCCGTCGGAGCAAGCCGCCGCCGGCCCCCCAGGCCGGACCCCGCCCCGTTTCTCGCTCCTCCTCCTTCCCTCATTTTCTCTCTCTCTTCCCCTCACCGGCTACCTCTCTCTCTCTCCCGCAGGTTGTAGCCATCGCCGAGCTCCGAGGAGCCGCCACGACCCTCCGCCGACCGGATCCGGCAGCCATGACCGGATCGATCCGTTCCGCCGCCCGATCCGCCCTTCCCGGCGTCCCAGCGCCCTCGCCCGGCGTCCGCCATCAGCCGCCGCCTGTCTTCTTCGGTCCTGTTCGGGATCGAGGAGACGACGGTCGCGTCCCCCGCGTCGGCCCGACCCCGTGGGCCCGGTGCCCCGGCCCAGCACGCCGGCTTCCTCGAGGCCCAGCGCCCCCTGCCTGGCCTCCTCCTCACCGACCGGCCCATGAGGCTATGTGAGCAGCTCCCCGCCCCTGTGCTCTGTTGGGCCGGATCCCAGATGCGGCCCAATGTTATTTTTTTCCTGTCCTGCGAATTTATCTATTATCCAGATAATTACCGTTTTACAGAATAGTCCCCCTAGATCATGCATTTAATAACTTCCAAATGGTGCATCGGATTAAAATGTTTTGTATATGTAATATGCTCAGAAAATTGTGTAGATTAATAATATGCCATTTTCATCCATGTTTAAAATGTTTAAATTGATGTTTGCATTAATTTGCTAATATGCCATGCTAAAATGATTTAATTCATAACTAAATAACCGTAACTCGGAATTAAATGTTCTTTATATGTAAATGGGGTGGAAAAATGCCTAGATTAACATGGTCCACTTTATGTTGCTGTTTAACAACTCTAAAATTGTGTTTAGGGCAGATCAGTACCGAATCTAAAATATTGCTCATGGGGATTTTCCGGAATTATTGTTTCTTATTTCCGGCCTCATTTAAACTTGCCTAGATAGGTAGTTTCATCATGCTCCGCCCCATTGCCATGTTTAACAACATTTAATATTGTTGTGTACCTAACCGAGAGAGAACTGAATAAGTGTTGTGGTGTTCCGTCAATATGCACCTCGTTGCATATTGAGCTCCACTTAATTTGTAGTGTTGTTTGTGCATTTTGCCATGTCATGCCTCATTAAACCGGACATGCATCATATTTGTTTGCGCATCATGCCAGTTTATGCTTGTGCATTTATCATGTTGTTTGTTTCTTTCCGGTGTTGCTTCTCGGTTTCGGTAATGTTGCGATTGTGAGGATTCGTTCGACTTCTTCCGTTCGTTCTTCTTCATGGACTCGATCTTCTTCCTTGCGGGATTTCAGGCAAGATGACCATACCCTCGAAATCACTTCTATCTTTGCTTGCTAGATGCTCGCTCTTTTGCTATGCCTATGCTACGATGCCTACCACTTGCTATATCATGCCACCCACATTGCCATGTCAAACCTCTAACCATCCTTTCCTAGCAAACCGTTGTTTGGCTATGTTACCGCTTTGCTCAGCCCTCTTATAGCGTTGTTAGTTGCGGTGAAGATGAAGTTTGTTCCTTGTTGAACATGGAGTTGTTGTTCCTTGTTGGAACATGTTTACTTGTTGGGATATCACAATATATCTTATTTAATTAATGCATCTATATACTTGGTAAAGGGTGGAAGGCTCGGCCTTATGCCTGGTGTTTTGTTCCACTCTTGCCGCCCTAGTTTCCGTCATATCGGTGTTATGTTCCCGGATTTTTGCGTCCCTAACGCGTCGGGTGATTTATGGGACCCCTTGACAGTTCGCTTTGAATAAGACTTTTCCAAAGAAGGCCCAACATTGGTTCTACATTTGCCTCTCCTAGCCTTTTTCCCTTGGGAGTCGCGCTCAAGGGTCATCTTTATTTAACCCCCCCGGGCCAATGCTTGTCTAAGTGTTGGCCCAAACTAGAGCCACTTGCGGTGCCGCCCCGAGGCAACTTGGGGTATCGTCGGTTGCCGTACGTAGTGTTCATCCGGTCGTGGCCTGAGACGAGTTACGCTGGCTACTATCGTGGTGTCGACACGCCGGAGGTCTTGCTGGACTTGTTTTATTGCTGTGAAATGTCTTGTAGCCGGATTCCGAGACTGATCGGTCTTCCGGGAGAAGGTCTATTCTTCGTTGATCGCGAGAGCTTATCATGGGCTGTTGGGACACCCCGCAGGGTTTGAACTTTCAAAGCCGTGCCCGCGTTATGTGGCAGATGGGAATTTGTTAATGTCCGTTGTAGAAAACCCGGTTGATCTTAATTAAAATACACCAACGCGTGTGTAACCGTGATGGTCTCTTCTCGGCGGAGTCCGGAAGTGAACACGGTGTTGGAGTTATGCTTGACGTAAGTAGTTTCAGGATCACTTCTTGATCATAGTTGTTCGACCGTGCTTTGCCTCCTCTTCTCGCTCTCTTTTGCGTATGTTAGCCACCATATATGCTAGTCGCTGCTGCAGCTCCACCTCACTACCCTGTCCTACCTTTAAGCTTAAATAGTCTTGATCTCGCGGGTGTGAGATTGCTGAGTCCCGTGACTCACGGATACTTCCAAAACCAGTTTGCGGTGCCGATGAAACCGTGCAGGTGGCGCATCCAAGCTCAAGGAGGAGCTCGATGAAGATCTTGTTCTTTGTGTTGTTTCGTTTCAGCTTGATCAAGAGTGGAGCCCAGTTGGGACGATCGGGATCTGTAGCATTTGGGGTAGTCTTCTTTTATTTTGGTTCCGTGGTCGGACCTTGATTGTATCTGTATGATGTAATGTTTTACTCATGTATTGTGTGAAGTGGCGATTGTAAGCCAACTATGTATCTCTTTTCCTTATGTATTACATGGGTTGTGTGAAGATTACCTCACTTGCGACATTGCTTTCAATGCGGTTATGCCTCTAAGTCGTGCTTCGACACGTGGGAGATATAGCCGCATCGAGGCGTTCAAGTTGGTATCGAGCCTTCCCGACTTAGGAGCCCCTACTTGATTGTTTGTCATGCGTTGTTGAGTCTAGAATGGAAAATGTTTTGAGTCTTAGGATTATATATATCGGAGAGTAGGATTCTTTTACTCCTCACCCCTTCGTCGCTCTGGTGAGGTCTCCTGACGTAGATGTTTTGTCTTTCCTCTCCTCAAATTTCACTAAATTTTTTTTTAGGATCACGTGGGTATCTTGGAATTGTTCCGATGGTTTTGTGACGAGAACATTGTTCTTGGTGCCTCCTGACATTTAGGGGTTGTGGCGGTGTCCCGGGAGTTGAGCTCGAGGTGTTGTCATCACAATTTTATCGTTGCGCTTCGAATACCGAGTTTTGCCGACATCGAAATCTCTTTTGTGCAGTTGTTGGTGAGATAACCTCGATAGCCCAAAGATCTTGTGGCGAAAAGTGAGTATATGCCATGACTTGTATAACGGATGTTTTTCAAGGTCGAGGTACACGATTTCGAAGGTTTCTCGGTTATGTGTTGACGGATGGATACAATGGATCTAGGTATTGTTAGTTTGGGTGATATATTTTGTGTCCCTGTATCCCCAACACCTGATTGCATAACCAGAAAGTTTCGGGAGTTTATAGGTGGGAATTCTAGTAGCTTACGGGATATTCTTTCCGATGGATGTATGATTTGAGATTGGGGTTCAACGTCTAGTGGTCCGCCCATTCACGGTCGATTCGATGTGGTCGTGAGACGCCTTAAAGAATCCTTGGCTATGCTGATTCGGGACGCCTTGTTTGTCATTCGTGACGTCCGCTATACGTCGTGTCCGTGTGGGCCCCACCACGAACACTTTGGGCGTAAATTCTATCATGTGTTTGTTCCGGCTCATTCTTGAAGCCAATCCTTTGTTTTTGTTTTGTTTTGTGGTATTCGAGTTGCTTCGAAGTCAAGTGTTGATTCCATACCTTATTCTAAATGGTGTTCTCATATTGCTATGTGAATACTAATCCTTTTTGATCACTGAGCTTGTCATGTTAATTCTTTTCCAACCGGCGTGCTTCTCTTCAAGTGAATCCGATCATTCCAACATTCCCAAGATCAATTCTAAGTTTTTTTTTTCAACGGTGTTCGTTTCATCCGACCTGAGTTGTTTTGATTTCCCGCCCTCCCACCCTTTTTCTTCAAGGACTCAGATTTCTTAATCAAGTATCCATTTTATTGAGTGAAGTTTCTTCATTCTTTTCCTTTAATGTTTTATCCGGTGATTTCTCATGAAGACGCTAAGGAAGCTTTAACCTTATCATTGTTCCATTCTAATTTTCTTCTCCGGTGGATTTAAGTCAAGTTTTCAGTGTTGATCATATTCTTTTCATCATTTCAAATGTTTTCTCATGTCGGTGCATCTCCTAATCATTCACTTCTCGCTATTCAATTGTTCCGGAGTGTTGAAGATATCTCAGAAGATTCTAGTTTCCATTCTCAATTCACTCAAGTTCTTTTGAGGATGCTATCTCATTCAAGCCATTTAACTCTACCGGTGCAATATCTATTTCAAGCAATTGTTCAACGGTGTTTCTTTTGAGTGGGCCCATAACCCACAGGTCTTTTCCCAGGATCTTACCTGACTCTTGTATTTTCCTGGAGCTATTCCCAAATTCTTTGCAAAGTTTGACGTAAGAATGAATTATCATCAGTCTTGGTTTTCTCCAAGATCTCTCAAATTATTTTCATTGTTGGTTCAACCTTCCTAATTTTCATTCCGGAGTGCTTCAATAATTCATGGTGATGTTCTCGTCGTCATTCTCGAATTTTGAAGATTGAAGAAGAGTTTCTCTTAAATCTCGCTTCTTTCTCTTCAAGATTCATGGTTCTAGCTTAGTGCCACCCTCTCATAATTGTCTTGATTGTGAGAATTCTTTTCATCCATCCAGAGCAATTCAGGAGTCTTTTCAGTTTGATTCTTCGGAGCCCATCTTCTCGAATTATTCATTCAAGCGCCAACTCTGGTTTTCCAAATCTAAACGGTGCATCGTCGAAATATCCTCTAATCAGTTCATGATCTCTTCGTTCTTATGTATCTAAATTTTGTCAAGCATCGTTATTCGTTTTACAATTCTTCCCGGTGAATTGTGCCTTTGCTACGTTCATTCTCAATTATTATGGTGGTTTGTTCAAGAGTTCTCTTCCTTCGTTATCATATAGACTCATTCGTTCTTTCCAATCCTACCGGTGGTTCGTTGTATACCTTCCCAAGTTCGCGCCATATCTATCTTAATCCTTTCTACGAGAATAAGTAGTATGCCAAATCCATTGCTTGTCATCAATTTAATTGGTGAAGGATGAGCATAATGTAATTCTTATCCTTGTCCCATCGAGTAAATTCAATTCCTTATTCCGGAGGTTCATCAAAATTCTTGATTTCATTTGTTCATCTTTCTTTCCGGAGTTCCAAGTTTTCTCGGCTATATCATTTCAAAGCTTCATCTAAATCACTGCAAGGTTTCACCTTGTGTTGTCAACTTCTCTTTCTTTTATCATCCTTTTGGTTACCGGAATTTATCATGGAGGTTCTACATGGGGGTTCGTCAAGGATTCCTTTCATTCTTCAATTGTTCTTCAAGTTTTCTCTCGGAGTTACGATCCGCCAAGCTATACTCTAAAAAATAAACATGGTGCTCAACACATGTCTTGTTTTGAGGAGTTCAAGTATTCTTCTTCTTGCATTCCGAAGTGCAATTCTTTCTACCTTATCTCTTGAGATGGTGTTATGTCACTCTTGGCAATTTCCCTTCGTGTTTCATGATTCACATGTTGTCAAGAATGAGGTATTTTAAATCCATCATTTTCTCTTCGTTCAAGAGATCTTTTCAATCCATCAATCTTTTTGTTGGAGTTATCTTGGGTTATATTTCACCTAAAGCTTTCCCTAAGGATTGTTGCTATTTATGGTGCTTATTAATGACCCAAGTTCTTCATTTGTCCTCCCGGTGAAATAAGTTTCTAGTCTCCTTGTTGATATCAATCCAATCGTTTGTTGCCGTTGGTGGCAGAAGCTCACCTCATAATGTGGAGATGTTTCCATAAGCCCACTACAAGCGTATTCATTTCGTTGTTGGTTTTCCAACAACTCCGTTCAATTCTTCTTTGCAAGGGTGCTTTTCAAGCTCATTTGTGGCAGAAGTTGTCATTTTATTCTCCATTCCTTTATTCCAACGACCTATCTTCAATTTTTCTTCCGGAGGCATTGTGATGTTGCACTCTTCGACCCATCATCTTTCTTTTGTCAAGATCATGTTCTTTTTCTTGCTTATCCTTTTAACCGGAGTATCATGTTTTCATTCAAGTTTTCTCATCTTACCACGTTTTGCCTCCTTCCTTAACCGGAGAGCTGTCTGAAATCTTTCTTACCCTTGTGTTTTTTTTCAATAGTTCCGAGGCGAGATGTTGTTGATTTCATCAAGTATCATCCCATCTTCTCTAGTTCATGTTATATTCCTTCCATGTTCAATCGGAGTGCTGCCCGAATTCTTCCTCCCTCATCTTGTTTTAAACGGAGTGGTTTCGAATTCTATCTTGTCCATTAAACTCTTGATTCATGCCTTTTCAACCTTCAAGTTATCGTAATGTTCCTTGTTCCTCTTTTCTAACGGATTGTTTTCAACCTTGTTCATCTTCGTTGTGTTCTTTCTTTCATTTTGCTCAACCTCTCAAGGTTCTTTGGTTTCACTCGTTTGTCAAAGAAGCAACTTAGTTTTACTTCTTATCTTCCTTTTCCTTTTCCCTCCGGTGCCATCCTAGATCTCGGGACGAGATCCTCTCGTAGTGGTGGAGTGTTGTAACACCCCGGATACAACTTTCCATATTCGTAACTCCGACTCTTGCCCTTTCCGGAGATGTGATTTATTATTTCCTTCGTGGTTGGGTTTTGTCTGTTGTTTTGCATTTTGTTCTTGTTATGCATCTCATCTCATGGCATCATCTGCATTTTCATCCGCATGTTTTTCAAAACTTGCATCCGTTCGTGTTCCGTCAGTTCTCTCCGTTGTCCGTTCTGAGCCCATCCACACTCGCACGCGCCCGCGACACCTCCAAATATTATTTTATAAGTGGCATAATAATGTTCTCGAATGGGTTGCAACTTGTCATGCGGTCTTATTATGGTGTAGACAGGCCGCCGCCAAGTTTCGTCGCATTCGAGTTCGCTTGACTGCCCAACCGTTAAATATGTAACCGGATATAGCCGGTATATTCGCTCGACGTTTTCGGTCTCCGAAACAGATGCCGGTCGCTCTGTTCCTCTCTCTTCTCAGCCCGAGGCATTCTACCCAGTCCAAAACCCTCTCCTCAGCCCACCTAGTTTCCCTAACCCTCTCTCGATCGGGTCCGTCGGATCGCGATCGGAGGCCTCAAACCCTCCTAACCCCCAAACCCTAATTCTGCCTATAAAAGGAAGCCCCCTTCCATTTTGGCCTTCTCTTCCTCCTCCTCGAAATCAGCGCCCTCCCAATCATCACCGCCACCTCCCACCTCGGCCTCGATTTCCGCACAGACCTCTCCTCCTCCGCCACTTGGCGCTGCCCCCCCGCCACCACCACCCAGTCGCCGCTAAGTCACCCAGCGCCGCCCAGCCCCATCCCTGCCTTCCACGCGTCCCAGCCAGCACCCCTCCCGCCGTGGCCCGCCCAGCCAGGCCAGCCCGCAAGCCCATCGGGCCAGCGCCCCAGCCCGCGCCCGAGCGAGCGCCGCCGCCCGCTCCCGTGCCTCCCGTTCCAGCTCCATCGCCGCCGCCGCCCGTCCGCCAGCTCCCGCCGCCTCCGCTTAGCCGGCGACCAAGGTTGTCGAGCAAGCCACCCCGCGACTAGCCCCCCAGGCGGACCCCGCCCGCTTCTCGCTCCTCCTCCTTCCCTCATTTTCTCTCTCTTCCCTCACCGGCTTCCTCTCTCTCTCTCCGCAGGTTGTAGCCACTGCCGAGCTCCGAGGAGCCGCCACGACCCTCCGTCGACCGGATCCGGCAGCCATGACCGGATCGATCCGTTCCGCCGCCGATCCGGCCCTTCCCGGCGTCCCAGCGCCCTCGCCGGCGTCGCCATCAGCCGCCGCCGCCCGGTCTTCCCGGTCCTGCTCGGGATCGAGGAGACGACGGTCGCGTCCCAGCGTCGGCCCGACCCGTGGGCCGGTGCCCCGCCCAAGACGCCGGCTTCCTCGAGGCCCAGCGCCCCCTGCCTGGCCTCCTCCTCACCGACCGGCCCATGAGGCTATGTGAGCAGCTCCCCGCCCCTGTGCTCTGTTGGGCCGGATCCCAGATGCGGCCCAATGTTATTTTTTCCTGTCCTGCGAATTTATCTATTATCCAGAGAATTACCGTTTTACAGAATAGTCCCCCTAGATCATGCATTTAATAACTTCCAAATGGTGCATCGGATTAAAATGTTTTGTATATGTAATATGCTCAGAAAATTGTGTAGATTAATAATATGCCATTTTCATCCATGTTTAAAATGTTTAAATTGATGTTTGCATTAATTTGCTAATATGCCATGCTAAAATGATTTAATTCATAACTAAATAACCGTAACTCGGAATTAAATGTTCTTTATATGTAAATGGGGTGGAAAAATGCCTAGATTAACATGGTCCACTTTATGTTGCTGTTTAACAACTCTAAAATTGTGTTTAGGGCAGATCAGTACCGAATCTAAAATATTGCTCATGGGGATTTTCCGGAATTATTGTTTCTTATTTCCGGCCTCATTTAAACTTGCCTAGATAGGTAGTTTCATCATGCTCCGCCCCATTGCCATGTTTAACAACATTTAATATTGTTGTGTACCTAACCGAGAGAGAACTGAATAAGTGTTGTGGTGTTCCGTCAATATGCACCTCGTTGCATATTGAGCTCCACTTAATTTGTAGTGTTGTTTGTGCATTTTGCCATGTCATGCCTCATTAAACCGGACATGCATCATATTTGTTTGCGCATCATGCCATGTTTATGCTTGTGCATTTATCATGTTGTTTGTTTCTTTCCGGTGTTGCTTCTCGGTTTCGGTAATGTTGCGATTGTGAGGATTCGTTCGACTTCTTCCGTTCGTTCTTCTTCATGGACTCGATCTTCTTCCTTGCGGGATTTCAGGCAAGATGACCATACCCTCGAAATCACTTCTATCTTTGCTTGCTAGATGCTCGCTCTTTTGCTATGCCTATGCTACGATGCCTACCACTTGCTATATCATGCCACCCACATTGCCATGTCAAACCTCTAACCATCCTTTCCTAGCAAACCGTTGTTTGGCTATGTTACCGCTTTGCTCAGCCCTCTTATAGCGTTGTTAGTTGCAGGTGAAGATGAAGTTTGTTCCTTGTTGAACATGGAGTTGTTGTTCCTTGTTGGAACATGTTTACTTGTTGGGATATCACAATATATCTTATTTAATTAATGCATCTATATACTTGGTAAAGGGTGGAAGGCTCGGCCTTATGCCTGGTGTTTTGTTCCACTCTTGCCGCCCTAGTTTCCGTCATATCGGTGTTATGTTCCCGGATTTTTGCGTCCCTAACGCGGTCGGGTGATTTATGGGACCCCCTTGACAGTTCGCTTTGAATAAGACTTTTCCAGCAAGGCCCAACATTGGTTCTACATTTGCCTCTCCTAGCCTTTTTCCCTTGGGAGTCGCGCTCTCAAGGGTCATCTTTATTTAACCCCCCCGGGCCAATGCTTGTCTAAGTGTTGGCCCAAACTAGAGCCACTTGCGGTGCCGCCCCGAGGCAACTTGGGGTATCGTCGGTTGCCGTACGTAGTGTTCATCCGGTCGTGGCCTGAGACGAGTTACGCGCGGCTACTATCAGGGTGTCGGCACGCCGGGAGGTCTTGCTGGACTTGTTTTATTGCTGTGAAATGTCTTGTAGCCGGATTCGAGACTGATCGGTCTTCCCGGGAGAAGGTCTATTCTTCGTTGATCGCGAGAGCTTATCATGGGCTGTTGGGACACCCTGCAGGGTTTGAACTTTCAAAGCCGTGCCCGCGGTTATGTGGCGATGGGAATTTGTTAATGTCCGTTGTAGAAAACCCGAAGTTGATCTTAATTAAAATACACCAACCAAGGTGTGTAACCGTGATGGTCTCTTCTCGGTAGTCCGGAAGTGAACACGTGTTGGAGTTATGCTTGACGTAAGTAGTTTCGTGGATCACTTCTTGATCATAGTTGTTCGACCGTGCTTTGCCTCCTCTTCTCGCTCTCTTTTGCGTATGTTAGCCACCATATATGCTAGTCGCTTGCTGCAGCTCCACCTCACTACCCTGTCCTACCTTTAAGCTTAAATAGTCTTGATCTCGCGGGTGTGAGATTGCTGAGTCCCCGTGACTCACAGATACTTCCAAAACCAGTTTGCAGGTGCCGATGAAACCGTGCAGGTGACGCATCCAAGCTCAAGGAGGAGCTCGATGAAGATCTTGTTCTTTGTGTTGTTTCGTTTCAGTTGATCAAGAGTGGAGCCAGTTGGGACGATCGGGGATCTGTAGCATTTGGGGTAGTCTTCTTTTATTTTGGTTCCGTGAGCGGACCTTGATTGTATCTGTATGATGTAATGTTTTACTCATGTATTGTGTGAAGTGGCGATTGTAAGCCAACTATGTATCTCTTTTCCCTTATGTATTACATGGGTTGTGTGAAGATTACCTCACTTGCGACATTGCTTTCAATGCGGTTATGCCTCTAAGTCGTGCTTCGACACGTGGGAGATATAGCCGCATCGAGGGCGTTTCAGATACGTTGCAGCCGTGTAGGTCAGTACATTGAATGTACCGGCAAGATCACAATATGAGAAAA
Source organism: Aegilops longissima (assembly GCA_021605205.1). Classification (NCBI taxonomy): domain Eukaryota; kingdom Viridiplantae; phylum Streptophyta; class Magnoliopsida; order Poales; family Poaceae; genus Aegilops; species Aegilops longissima. The sequence continues at coordinate 404,508,802 of CM038677.1, forward strand.
CAGATGATAAAACTATACTATATGCAATATGGCTTTGTGGCTCAGATTCGAGTTTTGTTTATGTAAAAGCTGGTTTTATTTTCCCTACATCAAAGGAATAAATGAAATACTTACTATGGAATTTTCTATCATGACATGGTTCCGCCAACCGATGTCTCATAGCCCAAATTCATCATAAGTTGCCCACAATTAAGTTATCAATCCGTGTTGAGAGTTCCGAGATAGATCCAAGTCCAGATGCTCAAATTGTCCGTGAATCGGGACACGGCTAATCGATTAGGTTTAAACCCTCTGCAGAGGTTTGTACACTTTACCCGCAAGATTCGATCCTCTCTTTACGCTCTCGCACTTCGTGGTGTTTGAGAACAAGATGACCAAACATGGTCTTCCAAGAGTTCCTCGACCACCGTCCGTACTCAACCCATCCTACCGTAGTTCTACATCCGCTAGTACCGCCCCAGCCAGAGTCACAACTAAGGTCAACCAAGCCAGAGCCCATAATGACTTGCGGTTGCACAGTAAGCTTCCGGCATGAAGTATTCTTCCGTCTCTTTGATTCTGGGTGAAGCTTTCCGCAAGATGTCATGGCGCTTCTCCATGCATCCCGCCAACCACTGGTTTCTCCAGGTGCCCGTCAACCGCCCTTCACCCAAAGAGTGTGTATTGAATTCTTTTCTTGAGTCTTGAAGTCTTGAGGCCTTGAAAATGCAGTCCTTGCAGATGCCATCATGGAGTTGTCGTCATTGACGAGAGTCCTCCTTCTTCACACCACTCGAGCACTCATACCAACCCCGTCTACTATAGCGTAGCATAAAACTAAATAACGTCCCGGGCTTGGTAACAGGGTGATGGGTGCTTACCTCATGCATACTACTCAACTTCAAGAATCAATAACACTACTGGAGGTGGTTGCAAAGATGCCACTAAGTGCAATAAAACATATGTATGAAAGCATGGTCAAAGTGAACTTGCCTTGTTGACGATCTTCGAAAACTAGGGATTCGTAGTAGCAAGCTTCGCACTCCGGAAATTCTACCGAGGCAAACAATAACTATAATAAGCACATAGCATATAACACAATAGCATAGTAACATAGCACACCAAAACCAACGAATCAAATCCCAAAGGAAAACTCAAAGAAAACCAACTCAAGTTTTTCCTACTTCAAACAACAACTAGAATAGTTTTATATAACAAAAAATTTCTTAACATATCCTAACCATGGTTTTATGTTAACTTAACAGAAAAGATTTCATTAAGCATCTAGGAGCAAAAAGAATCAATTTAAAACCTATTATGAAACTCCTATTAGGCCTAATTCAATTTCTATTAAGATAAAATAGAATAAAACTTTTATTTATTATAAATAAAAGTTCATGCTCTAAAGTGACAGAAACTAACCTAGAATAATCTATCACATATGAAAAATAAATTTATTTGCTAATTAAAATAATAGGAAAACAGTAGCTAGTTAATTAATTAAGAATAACAAGATTCTGCTTAAAACTATTTTTTATTAATCCTAAAATACCCAATTAATTCCTATGGTTTGGCAATGTCAAAATAAAGTTGGGACAAAAGAATCAACCAAAATAATTTTCCTAGCTCATGTTATAACAGATTTACTATTCTGGCTAAAACTAAAATAAAGCAATTTTAATTAATTTTAACATAGCCAAATATATTTTCTACAGAAACTATAGAAAATTTGCAAACCAAGAAAACAAGAATCACCTAAAAATATTAAACAGAATAAAAGATATGAATTTTTCAAAACAGGAACTATTCTGTTAAAACAGAAAACAAAAATGAATGAAAAATGGCCTAATGGGCCTAAACTACGCACTGAGCGTAATATAACCTAAACGGGCCTAGGGTTAAACGAGTCGGGCCGGCTAAATAAAAATAAACCCAAACTAAAAACAAACCGTAACTAAACCGGGCCGGACCGGTTTTATTTAAAAGAAATACCCCTTCGGGGGTGTTCTAATCTAGACCGTAGAGGGGAGATCCGACGGCGGGGTGGAGTTCCGGTGACTCACCGGAGCTCGACGGCGGCGGCGGCGGCGGCGGCGGCGGTGGCGATGTGGTGGCCTCTCCGGTCGTCGGGGAGGTCGGTGGAGAGCTCCGGCGGGTGCGGGCGACGAGGGGGGGCGTTTGGTGGAGTCGGTGGGGGTCGGGGAGGGCTAGGGCGGCGACGGCGACGGAAATGGCGGCGGCGGTCGGCTCGGCTCAAGAAGGTGAGAGAGAGAGAGAGGAGAGGCGAGGGGGGCGAGGGGGAATGGGGGGGGAGGGTTTAAGTAGGGGGGCCTCGGCGGGTAGGGAGGCGATCGGGAGGGGATCGGCATCCGGATCTCACGGATCCATGAGGGCGGCGGCTCGGTGGCGTGGGCGAGGAGGAAGAAGGGGTGGGGTCAGGGCGTCGGTGAGGGAGGGAGAGGGTGAGCGAGCGGGTGGCCGGGCGAAGGGTTTTCAGGCGAGGAGGGCTCACTGGCTGGGGGCTGGCCGCTGGTGGGCCCTGGTCGGGCGCTGGTGGGCTCGGTCGGTTGGGCCGCCTCGGCCATGGCTGGCAGTGGCTGGCGCTGAGAGGGGTTTTTTTAATTTTTTAAATAAAACAAAAACAGAGAATAACTTAATAAATATAAATATTTTATATAGGACATATATATACCAAAATGATCAGGGGAATATTCCCTATCATTTGAACATTTTTCCAAAGGCAAAAATCCAAACTTTATAAAATTCATTTTTTTCAAATTCAAATAAAATTCAGATTTGAATCCAAAACTTTTGGCATTGTTTTCTTCTGACATATTTGGAGTGTCATGTTACTCCTCTCATACTTTTTCTCAAGTAGTTGTCAGGCATAGTTTTTTTTTATATGATTCCCACTTGCCAAAGTTTGAATTCAAATTCCAAAACTCAATTTTTTGGAAGGGGGTTTCAAGGCACTTTCAAATGACTTTCAATTTGATACTTTTTAACTTCCAACTCATATTTCATATAATTAAAGAAGTCATTTTATCTTCCCTCATGAAAACCATTGAGTTGCATAAAGCTTTGAATTTGAAATATTCCCAAATGAAATTCAAATCTTTTCCAAAACCCTATTCATTCCAAATGGAAGAAGTCATGTCATCTTCACTCCAGGGTTTGGTGTTGGAATGAACTTGAATTCATTGAGATCCAAAAGGCAAAGGAGAAAGTTTAGGAAAATCATTCCATTCCCTCTCATTCAACTTTCAAAAGTTTCAAATTCCACTCAATTTCACTCAATAAATCAAACAAACAATCAGACAATAAGCATAGTCATTTATTTAATATAACATTCCAAAATTTGAAATTTTGGGATGTTACAGTCCTTTGCTATAAAAAGTATTTGGCCATCTTGCTACACTTTATTTACACTTGTTACTTGTTACCCTTTACAAATTACCTTATCACAAAACTATCTGTTACCGATAATTTCAGTGCTTGCAGAGAATACCTTGCTGAAACCGCTTATCATTTCCTTCTGCTCCTCATTGGGTTCGACACTCTTACTTATTGAAAGGACTACGATAGATCCCCTATAATTGTGGGTCATCAGCAGGCCTTGAGCTCCTTGCATCCACCAATGCATTTTTGACACGACGAATGGTTGATCAAATAAGAGGAATCAACCTTGTTGTTGTACCAGAGGACAGATACTTACAAGGTTATACGGGTGTGCAGGATGTGTACCAGATCCCGTAGCACCGTCATGCTTCCCTAAAAAATAGCTTTTTTTGTTTCATATATGATATCTCCAGAAGAAATAAGAGTTAAAGTCAGAGTTGCATAGGCGTGTAAGCTAAGAGAGCGGTGAAAGGATATCCAAACATCGTCGGAATAGTGCACAAGGGAGTGATATGTGGATACCTAGTTCGGGTCGGCGTTTTGGCATGCTCGCCTAGCTAGAGTGCAGGGTCACTTCAAAGCCGTAGAGGGTGATGCGCTGGCATTGGCTGGCCGTGCACGGAAGCAGATCTTGAGTGGCAGCAGAGCGCTACGATGCGGTGGACGAGACCGTTGGTGAAGCCCCAACGACCTCGAGGGGCGGAGGTGCGACGGCGTGCTTGGTGAAGTAGCCCCGGTGAGGTTGGAGACAGTGTCGGTGAAGCACACCTGATGCGGTGGAAGTCGGTGTCTGTGAGCCATGTCGGTTGTGGTGGCTGACGTTGTCAGTGGACCACCTGGTGCGGTGGACGAGGGCGTAGATGAGGTAGCTCCGGTGCGGTGGTGAAGCGTGACCGTCGTCTTCGTCGTCGTCCAGCACAGAGGTGGGGAAAGAGAGAGACGAGGGGCGATTCGAACTTTGCTTGGGTTGGTGGCGAATTAGGGATTTGAGCGCTCTGGGCGCGGAAAGGGAAGGTGGAGAAGGGAGATTTTGCAGGGCTGGAATTGGGGCAACCAAATATTTCAATCCGAAACATGGAAGCGCGAACTTATTTTGTCGTCGTTCTTTTTTTGGGGGGCGGGAGGGGGGCGAGGGAGGAGGGTGGGTGGCTGGGTGCTAGCGTCCATACGACAAACACGACCACCACGACACGACCCTGGTCTGCCTGGTGCGCCTACATTTGAGAATGCAAACGAATCTTCTTTGATTTGCAAATGAATCTGTATGTATTACCATGCCCTTGCTTTCCTTGCAAATAATTAGTCATTCGAAATGATATACTATAAATTAATTAATGAGGATTTATTTGAATTAGAGTGAGTGTCACATAGCGATCTCCAATTCTAACATGGATTTTGCATTTCACGGTATCCACGGTACTTTTTAATACAAATTCATATGTATATGATGAACACCATGGTAGTGAGAAAACTTTGGATGGATTCAAACATATGAACTATAAAATAGCACAATAATCGAGTCAATGTCAACTTCTCCAAACGTAGTATGACACGAATTCAAAATAATTACCCATATGCATGGTCCTCAATTCAAATCTTACAATGCACACTAAATTGAAACATCGATATTAAGTCTCGTACTATCTACATTCAAATATTGTTTTTAGCCCCACCCCACCCCACCCCCTCGTCACACACGCTACATACTTCATGTATCGATCAATCTTCCTCTCTTACCACCTTACGAAGCTATCTGTTTCCGACACACGTTCATTCTTTCTCTCCATGTTTTGATCTCTAACTCTCTCAACTACACAACCCCATTTCTCCACTCTGTTACCAATTGTATCTACCTCACACACCCTCCATTGCACCCCATGCCGAGATCTCTCTCTCTCCCTCCCTCCCACCCACCCTCTCTTGCTAGATGCATGCATTGTCTATCTAGCCCTCCCCTCTCGTGTGCACGCACGCACATTGTCTATCTAGGTCACTCCCTCAAGACTGTCTCACTCTTTCTTATGCACGGCAGGCCACACTCTCTCAATCTCGCTCTCTTTATATGAGTCTCGATTAACCTCGCTTTATTTCACACACAAGTGATATATCTCCCTGTTCAGGCCTCGATCGAGACACTCTATATTCTCTAACACAAATTGTCTATCTAGGTCAGTCCATCCAAGCCGCCCCCACTCTTTCAACCTCATGACGGACCATGCTCGCTCAATCTCTCTCTGTCTCTCTTTGTATGTCTTGATTGACCTCGCTCTTTCTCGAAAACAAACGATATATATCTCCATGTTTGAGCCCAATTCGACATATTCATATTGTATACTCTCTCACGCACATTGTCTATCTAGATCACTCTCTCCAAACCATCTCACTCTTTCGATCGCACGACGACCCACACTCCCTCAATCTCTCTCCCTTTATATATGTAGTCGATTGACCTTGCTTCCTCCCACGCACAAAATATATCTACATGTATGTGACTGGATCATCTCTCAAGCTCTATCTTACAGCCCTCAGCCTTCCCAAAAGCTCAATCAGACAACATCCCTCCAGAGCATATATATCTTTTTAACGGATGTCGGACCACACTCACTTTGTCTCTCTATCTATCCGTGTCTCGATTGAACTCGCTTTCTCACGCCGTATCTTCCACACATTGAAGCTACCTCTCCATCCCTCGCAAAGCCGGAGCTATTTACATTGCAAGGGGGACTCCAACCCTGGATTAATTTGTGAAGGCATTTATTCCGGCGGGTTTAGCTTATATTTTCGTAGCATCCGGCCCACAACTACTCCAAACACCGTTGCAACCCCCGCACCTCCCCCAATTGATTACCCTCTGGCTCGGTCATCGCTCTCTTGCACGTTCTTCTCGCCTTCAACGTAGCACCATGGTATTTTTGCAAAAAACTCTGTTGTTCTCTTTAATTATTACAAATAAGCTACAAAACTACACACCGATAGTCCACCTATAATGGAACAAATTTCGACCCACAAATTAAAGTGCTACAAACTACACACCGAGGGGGCCACCTGTCATGAAACAAATTTGGACCCATATATAAATTAAAAATTAAAAAGGACGAGGATTGAACATGCGACCAGGGCCTTCAAGCCACACGTCAATAGGCAACATAGTACAGCAATGTTTGTTGTACCCCCCTTTGTTGATATAATGTTTTTATATTACCACAGCCTATTTAATGGATAACATGTAATACTTTTTTAGTACATTAGTGGGACCGGCTCGTTAGCACGTACTATTCGCCTTCACTTACTGGTGGGTTCCACGCACGGGCAAACACAAAGAACTCGTAGGCGATGTTGCCGTTGACCATATCTGGATGTGTTCACAAGTTGAGGCACCAGTTTCACGTACTAGTAGTACTAGTCAATGTGAATGTGCAATGCACGTTAACTTGCAAGTATATTAAGTGCATGCAGATATTAAGTAGGATATTATTTGCATGTTATTATGTGATTAGCACTATTTTTGGCATGAAATTAACTGCATGCTAAACGTGTTGAGCACTCGACATTAAAGCAGTCTAGGTTGTTGGATGAGAAGGAATACATGTGGCTTGATGACATTTTATATTTAATTTGATACGGCTCTAGCAGAACATTCAATCGATCAAACCATAGATTTCATTTAGTCTGACTCTGACTTTACATTCATACGATGATCGATCTAAAATAAAAGGAAATGATAAACATTCAGATTTTAAGCATGGCAATCTGAATGTTTTTCATGCAAATTTAAATTATGCGATGGCGGCGGCGTCTTGCGGTGGTAAGCGGCTCCTCTGACGTGCTTTATGTGTCGTCCAGCCACTAACCGACGGCGTCTTGCGCCGTTGTTGGCGTACTCCGGAACGTTGGCCCTAGCTTCGAGGAAGGACAGAATGTTCTGGACTTCGGTCTCCAGGAGCAAGTCAACTGGCGGGAGGAGGCAATTGGCGTTGGTGCAAGGAAGCGGTCGACGGCGGCCATCCATGCCGCTGAGGGGGGCACTGGCATCAAGCTCGGTGACAATGTGCGGCTCCCAGCCCATCAATGCCACGGGGATGGGCGCTGGCCCAGCCGAGGCGATGGGATCCAGAACGGGAGCGGGGACAGGCACGGAATCTTGAGACTCAAGCTCGTCCCAAAGCGCCTTATGTTCTTGAGACTCCGGCTGGGTGTCTTCCTCGGGAAACTGGAAAACTAAGGGCAAACCATCGTGATGCGGCATGGCGTACGGTTAGGTCAGGTTGGTTGGAGGTAGACGACAGGAGAATCAAAGAGTAAGAGAGAAGATTGTAGCGATACCGGGTAGTGCGGGGTTGATTTTAAAATGCGGCACTGGCTCCATTAAAAGTGGGGGCAGTTGGTACGAAGGTGGGCGGCAGAGCCTGGTCAAAGCGCTCGCCTCCTGATGACCCTACGTAGCGGTCTGCTCGCACACCTCCCGGTCAGCCAGCGCAGCGGTCTGCTCGCACACCTCCCATCACCTCACATGCTTGCTCGGACGGCACCTGCCAATGAGTAGCGGGACTCGTTGTGGCACGTAAATGCCCATGGTTTGAATAGTGAAAGCGTTCACCTTAATGTCACAGGTCTTTGTTCCAAAATACCTTCGCTCTTCATTTGTGCAACTTCTCATAAGCATCTTGTCTCAAATTGACAAAAAAATTACTCCAGGATTCGAAACAATATCATAACCTGCATCATGCAATAAATTTTCAAGCGATACATCTTTCATGCTGTATTTCTTAAGAAAGGATTTGGTCAAACATTTTGCTTAGTTAGACTTTAGACAAGTTATATATGCAGAGTAAAAGGATAATCCCTCCGTACCTGTGCATTGCCTGATATATTAACTCAAGTACTAGTCATGAACAAACGGGGCTCAATTATGTGCTCATCCTAGTGTAGTTCTCCTATTAGTACTAGGCAATGGAGTTGACGGGTGACCTTGGGTAGCGGCGACCGAGGGATTTGAACCGTGCTCGGCACGGTAGGTAACGTTGTCTAGTTACTAAAGCATCCCTCCATTGTTCATCGATAATCATTATGGACCGGGGTCATGAGGGGAATTTCCTAGGGCTGGAATTCTGGCACCAGATGTTTTGACTCGAAACGCAGAGGCTCGACTAGTTGGGGTTGGCTAATGTGCGTACCACGCACACCACCAGAAGGACACGAGCCCGGTTTTTTTAGGATCAACACGAGCCATGGTTTGGCTGGTACGCCGTTGGGTCCTACCATTCCAGAATACGAAAGGAATCTTTTAAATTGCCGAACGAATCTATGTGTATTACAATGCCCGTATTTTCCTTGCAAATAGTAATCTCAACATGGTAATTGATTTATGACGAGTTCTTGAATTAGAGTGAGTTTGTGATATAGTGATCTCAACGTGGATTTCACATTTCATGATATTCCTAGTAAGTTTTTCATTGCAAATTCAAATTTAAAAGATAAACGGTGTGGTGGTGAGAAAACTTTGTACTCCCTCTGTCCCAAAATTCTTCTCTTACATTTGTTTAAATACAGATGTATCAAGTCACATTTTAGTATTAGAGACATCCGTATCTAGACTAATCTGAGACAAGAATTTTGGGACGGAGGGAGTATGTATCAAGCATATGACCACACACACACACGAACATAACAACAATCCAGTAAGTATAGTGCATCTATTTTTCCAAACCATGCATGTATGACACGAATTAAAAAAGACTCCTTTTATTCCTAAATATTTGTCTTTTAGAGATTTCAACAAGTGACTACATACGAACCAAAATGAGTGAATCTACTATCTAAAATATGTCTATATACTTCCGCATGTGGCAGTCCATTTGAAATCTCTAAAAAGACTAATATTTAGGAATGAAGGGAGAAAATATAAGAGATGCATGGTCCTCAATCCAATATTTAAAATGAACAGGAAACTGGAACATGAATATTAAGTCTAGTACTACATACATGCAAATGTTGTGTTTAGGTGGAGCTATGTAGATTGTCGGGGGTTAATCCCTCGACCTTAGATAAAATTGTGAAGCTCTATTTAGGATTGTTTAGATTCTATTATTTGAACATTATATTTTTTCCCACCATCCCAAACACCGATTGGTTGTGCACCCCACTCCTCCCCGGGAGAATATTATGTGCTCCCACACCTTAAATGCTATATATGCTGATACGAGTTGCTTGGATATAGCAGCTCACGGGATGTCTTAATATTTTACATGAAACCTTAATGAGTTTGAGAATTGCACACAATTTGTAAAATAAAACTAGTTAGATGCCCTTGGATCCCATATCCAACGACCTCGAAGCTTGTATCACTGTAGCATCTAAGATGAAGGAGGACCTCATATTCTCCTGTATGTAAGAATATCATGCTCTTCGGAGCCATTGGATTTGTGATCCAACAACTCCTCGGTGGTTCGAATGTTTTTTTTGTAGAAAATCCCCCAAAGAGTTCGGCCACTGCTTACAAGCACAAAGACTGCTCAGATGCCATTGGATCTCAGATTGAACGACCTCGAAGCTCGTATAGTCGTAGCATCTAAGCTGCGAGAGCACCTGGTGTTTTCTCGCACAGGAGAATATGAGGTGCTGCCACACCGTAGATTCTATGGTGATACGAGTTCCCGAGATCTAACGGCTCACAACAGGAGGTTTGAATGTTTTTTGCAATATACGTGTGAGAGAGTTTGGGAATTGCGCACAAAGTACATGTACTGCGCATGTGGCATCTGATCACAGATCATACGACCTAGATGCTCGTATCACCGTTGCGGCTAATTATGCTACCGGGAGCACCTAATATGAGCAACGGGGAGCCGTTGGATCCAAGATGCAGCATCACACACGAGGCCTGAATGTTTTATTTGCAAAAAAAACCTTGGAGAGTTTGGAAATTGGACATAATTACAAAGACTACTCCCAAGCCATAGGATCTCAGTTCCAACAATGTAAAAACTTGTATCTCCATAGCATCTAACTTGCGGGGTGGATGTGATATTCTATGCCGCTGTCATTTTTGTTCCTAAACTTGCAAAAATACGTGTAACTCGTGTTGTTACTTGTCTAACCGCACAAAGTGTTTGTTCAAAAAAACCATCCTACACTGAAATATCGGAACAACACACGGGGGTCCCACTTTTCATTGATCAAAAATGGACCTAAAACTAACAAATCTGAAAGACGAGATTTGAACTGGCAACCTGGACTACAAAGCGTATATCGATAGCCTAAAACAACAATGGTTGTTTGCTTTGTCCCATAACTTGGTTATATACAATATTATGTTGAGTAGAGTAGAGGGAGTGGCTCGTCAACACATGCATGACTGTTGACTCACTTACTGATGGGTCCCAGGTCTGCGATCTCTCTCCTCTCCATCGTGTAACCTTTAGACGCATGGGCAAACATGAGCAGCGGCGCTAGCTTACCGTGGTGTTGTTATAACTAAAAAAAGCTTGGAAAATAGAAGAATCGCCTAGAACAAGAGACGTTGTGGCTGGTCGAGACGGAGCTAACCACACCTATCCTCCGTGCCACATTAGCATGATGAAGTTGTCTGGCTAGTGGGGTGTTTTTGACTGACTGGCTGGGTCCCGAGGTCGAACCATAGGTAGTAGTACGTCTGATATAGTATATTTTTGCACGCACATTTTTCCTCCGTGACGAGACATGGCACACCTTACCGCGCGGTTTCGGGGACCTCCCGGGTGGTGCACGCATATATTCTTCCTTGTCGAGTCATGGGATGCCCTACCGCGTGTTTTCCAGGTCCTGCTCGGTCATAGCGCCGAAGCAAGTGAATGAGTCATCAAATCACAAAACACCACCTTTCCCGCCAAGTACATCAGTGAAGCACAGTGGCTAGCTAGTTGGGCTAGTGCGACCGATTAGCTAGGCCGCCGCCACATTTGTTTTTTCACCCCTTTTTTATCTCCTTGTCGATAGGTAAATTTAAATATCCACCGTGGCATTGCTCTGGTCTTTTGGTGCGGCAGGCGCGGCAGGATTTTTAATTTTTGATTGACAGGAGCAGGCGTGGCAAGATTTTAATTTTTTGATTGATGGGAGTAGGCGCGTCAGCAATTAGTCACGATGACTCCGCCTATAAAACACACCGCTCCCCGATGTGAAAAGTCGTCGACTGGTGTTTTCCCATGGTGAAAGCCAAAAGATTCACCCCGCTCCTCAGCTGGCTCCCTACGCCTCCCTGTAGATTGCATTGCCTTTCAGCCGTTTCGCCCCCTTTGTTTCCTCTCCACATTGCTTCTACCTGGTGCCATGGCGTCGCAGCAGATCACGGAGTTTGAGGTGAGGCACCTGACATAGGAGCTCCGGGCCAAGGATGCATAGCTCAGGGCCAATGACGTGGAGTGATAACCCACAAGTATAGGGGACCACATCAGTTTTCGAGGGTAGAGTATTCAACCCAAATTTATTGATTCGACACAAGGGGAGCCAAAGAATATTCTTGAGTACTAGCAGTTGAGTTGTCAATTCAACCATACCCTAAAGACTTAATATCTGCAGCAAAGTATTTAGTAGCAAAGTAATATGGAAATAACAATAACGGTGGGAAAAGTGATAGTAGCAGTATTGTAGCAACCGTAACAGTGGCAACGGAAAAGTAACGGAGCAAAGATCAATATGAAACGAGCTCGTAGGCAATGGATCCATGATGGATAGTTATGTCGGATGGCATTCATCATGCAATGGTTATAACATAGGGTGACACAGAACTAGCTCCAGTTCATCAATATAATGTAGGCATGTATTCCGAATATAGTCATACGTGCTTATGGAAAAGAACTTTCATGACATCTTTTTTCCTAGCCCTCCCGTGGCAGCGAGGTCCTATTGGAAACTAAGGGATATTAAGGCCTCCTTTTAATAGAGTACCGGACCAAAGCATTAGCACTTAGTGAATACAGGAACTCCTCAAACTACGGTCATCACCGGGAGTGGTCCCGACTATTGTCACTCCGGGGTTGCCGGATCCTAACACGTACTAGGTGACTATAACTTGCAATATCGGATCAATAACCCAAATATATTCATGGAAACATAAAGGGTTCAGATCTGAGTTCATGGCACTCGGGACCTAGTGACAAGCATTAAGCATAGCAAAGTCATAGCAACATCAATCTTAGAACACAGTGGATACTAGGGATCAAACCCTAACAAAACTAACTCGATTACATGGTAAATCTCATCCAACCCATCATGGTCCAGCAAGCCTACGATGGAATTACTCACGCACGGCGGTGAGCATCATGAAATTGGTGATGGAGGATGATTGATGATGACGATGGCAACGGATTCCCCTCTCCGGAGCCCAAAACGGACTCCAGATCTGCCCTCCCGAGCAAGAACAGGGCTTGGCGGTGGCTCCGTATCGTAAAACGCGATGAATCCTTCTCTCTGATTTTTTTCTCTCCCCAAAAGTGATTATATGGAGTTGGAGTTGAGGTCGGTGGAGGTCCAGGGGGCCCACAAGGTCAGGGAGTGCGCCCTAGGGGGGTGGGCGCGCCCCCACCCTTGTGGCCATGGTGTGGGCCCCCTGGTGCTGATTCTTTTGCCAATATTTTTTATTAATTCCAAAAACAATCTCTGTTGATTTTCATGTCAATCTGAGAACTTTTTATTCTGCACAAAAATAACACCATGGCAATTCTGCTGAAAACAGCGTCAGTCTGGGTTAGTTCCATTTGAATCATGCAAGTTAGAGTCCAAAACAAGGGCAAAAGAGTTTGGAAAAGTGGATACATTTGAGACGTATCAACTCCCCCAAGCTTAAACCTTTTCTTGTCCTCAAGCAATTAAGTTGATAAATTGAAAGTGATAAAGAAAAAACTTTTACAAACTCTGTTTGATCTTGTTGTTGCAAATATGTAAAGCCAGCATTCAGGTTTTCAGCAAAGATTATGAACTAACCATACTCACAATAACTCTTAGGTCTCACATTTACTCTTGTCAATGGCATAATCAACTAGCAAGTAATAAATATATATCTCGATGACAACACTTTTCTCAAAACAATCATGATATGATATAACAAGATGGTATCTCGCTAGCCCTTTCTAAGACTGCAAAACATAAATACAGAGCACCGCTGAAGATCAAGGCTGACTAGACATTGTAATTCGTGGTAAAAGAGATACAGTCACAGTCATGTTCAATATAAATTAATAACAATGCATACAAATGACAGTGGTGCTCTCTAGATGGTGCTTTTTATAAGAGGATGATGACTCAACAATAAAAGTAAATAGATAGGCCTTTCGTAGAGGGAATCAGGGATTTGCAGAGGTGCCAGAGCTCGAGTTTTGAAATAGAGCTAAATAATATTTTGAGAGGCATGCTTTCATTGTCAACGTAACAACTAAGAGATCTCGGTATCTTGCATGCTACATACATTATAGGCGGTTCCCAAATAGAATCGTGAAGTTTATACTCCCCCACCACCAACAAGCACACTCCACGGCTGGTCCGAAACAACGGGTACCGTCCAACTAACAACAGTCCTGGGGGAGTTTTGTTTGCAATTATTTTGATTTGATTTGCTTTGAGCATGGGACTGGGTATCCCGGTTACCAACCATTTTCTCGTGAATGATGAGCAGGTTTAGAGGTTGGCACTTGCAAATTTACTTGGAACGGCAGGTAGATACCGCATATAGGAAGATACGATGGACTCATATGGAACAACCTTTTGGGGTTTACGGAAGTGGATGCACAAGTAGTATTCCCTCTTAGTACAAGTGAAGGCTAGAAAAAGACTGGGAAGTGACCTACTAGAGAGCGACAACAGTCATAAACATGCAATGAGATTAACCAACATTGAGTGCAAGCATGAGTAGGATATAAATCACCATGAAAATAAATATCGTAGAGGCTATGTTGATTTTGTTTCAACTACATGTGTGATCATGTGCCAAGTCAAGCCACTCAAATCATTCAAAGGAGGATACCATCCTATCATACTACATTACAACCATTTTAATTTCCATGTTGGCAAGCAAGTTAAACCATTATAAGCTCCTAGCTAATTAAGCATGACATGAGTAACTATAATCTCTAATTCTCATTGCAAACATGTTTCATTCATAATAGGCTGAATTAGGAATGATGAACTAATCATATTTACAAAAATAGGATAGGTTGAGTTCATACCAGCTTTTCCTCATCTCAATCATTTCATCATATATCGTCATTATTGCCTTCCACTCGCACGGCCGAACAATGTGGATAATAATAATAGTGCATGTGCATTGGACTAAGCTGGAATCTGCTAACATTTGTTCAAAAGAGAAGACAAGGTAATATGGGCTCTTTTGTTAGATCAACAATATTGCATATGTGAGCCACTCAACAATTTCATCGTGGTCTTCTCCTCACAACCCCCAAAGAAAAGAAAAGAATTTCAAAGAAACACACTGAAATATTTTTGGAGTTTTTTATTTTTCTAAGGAAGAAGAACAAGAACGAGAAAAACTATTTACATGGGAAAGCTCCCAACAAGCAAAAGAAGAACGAGAAATCTTTTTGGGTTTTCTTTTAACACTACTACTAAGCATGCATAGAAAGTAAATTAACTACAACTAATTTACTTTTTTGGTTTTTCTTAAGTTTTTTCAAACACACAAGAAGAAGGTGGAAAAAGAAATAAATTAACATGGATATTACAATGAAAAAGTATGAGCAGCGACAACTGAAATGAGTGTGTGAACATGAATGTAATGTCGGTGAGGAATACGTACTCCCCCAAGCTTAGGCTTTTGGATTAAGTTGGTCTACGCCCATGGGTCAAAGTAGTTTGCTCCGGAGCCCCGAGGAGGATCCTGGGGGTTCCACTAGTTAGCGAGCTCCTGTGGATCCAACTGATAAATAGACTCCTGGTATGGATCAGGTGATGGCTCTGGCTCAGGAGGTGGGGATCGTGTCCCCTCCCAGTATGCATGAATGTCCGCGGGAAAAACAATGTACCTGCCTGAATGCATATCGAACAAAACAGGTGCAGGCAGGGTAATAATCTGAATAGTATTCTCGCTAAATACCAGGTTATAAATAATCCTCTTTTCCTCATCATGTCGAATAAACTTATGTGCTACCATGCTATCATAATCTAAATATATAGTGGGTAGCAATTTCTCTTCTTTTTCATAGTGCCTAATGGGTATCTCAAAGTGTTTAGCAAGGCGGGAGGCGAAGATGCCTCCAAAAATAGGACCCTTTGTACGGTTCATACTCAACCATTTAGCAACCATAGCGCCCAAACTGTAAGTTCTATCTCTACGTAATGCGTGGCATAAAATGGCGAGGTCAGGAGCACTAAGGCGTCCACTCTCTCCACGACCAATTAAACATCTCCCAGCAAATAATGAGTAATAGCGTATATGTGACGCCCTCGATTCAATCGTACACTAATCATGCACGCAAATGTGTACGATCAAGATCAAGGACTCACGGGAAGATATCACAACACAACTCTACAAATAAAATAAGTCATACAAGCATCATAATACAAGCCAGGGCCTCGAGGGCTCGAATACAAGTGCTCGATCATAGACGAAGTCAGCGGAAGCAACAATATCTGAGTACGAGACATAAGTTAAACAAGTTGCCTTAAGAAGGCTAGCACAAACCGATATCAGATCGAAGAGGAGCAGGCCTCCCGCACGGGATCCTCCTAGGTCACTCCTGGTCGCCGCCGGGCTGCACGTAGTAGTAGGCACCTCCGAGTAGTAGTCGCCATAGGCGGCGGCGTCTGCCTCTGGCTCCATCGTCGATTGCAGCAATCGAGTAGAGATAGGGGGAAAAGGGGGAACAAGGCAACCGTGAGTACTCATCCAAAGTACTCGCAAGCAAGGAGCTACACTACATATGCATGGATATATGTGTAAAGGCCATATCAGTGGACCGAACTGCAGAAAGCCAGAATAAGAGGGGGATAGCTAGTCTTAACGAAGACTATGCTTCTGGACACCTGTCTTGCAACAGGTAGGAGGGGACGATCTGAAGTCCTCCAAGTAACATCATATAGCAATAATCCTACCCGGCAATCCCCTGCTCATAACCCTGAGCGAGAGCGACCACCGGTTGTATCCGCACTTGGAAGGGTGTGTTTTATCAAGTATCCGGTTCTAGTTGTCATAAGCTCAAGGTACAACTCCAAGTCGTCCTGTTATCAAGATCACGGCTATTCAATAGATTAACTTCCCGCAGGGTGCACCATCTTACCCAAAGACGCTTGATCCCATTTGGCGGACACACTTTCCTGGGTCATGCCCGCCGCGGAAGATCAACACGCCGCAGCCCCACCTAGGCACAACAGAGGCCAACACGCCGGTCTAAACCTAAGCGCCAGGGTCAGGGCCCATCGCCTGAAAGCACACACACGTTGCTATGTGACGCGAGCAGACATCTAGCCCATCAGCGTTCAGTCCAATCCAATAGCGCCCGCTCGTCACGACGTCTGAAGTATTTCGGTGATACCACGACGCCGGATACCCATAACTACTCCCGTAGATGGTTAGTGCGTATAAGCTCGTAGCCAACTCAGATCAAATACCAAGACCTCGTTAAGCGTGTTAAGTATCCGAACGCCCGAGCAGGCCAGGCCCACCTCTCTCCTAGGCGGTCTCAACCTGCCTGCCGCTCCGCCACAAAGATCCACTCGCGGGTGCTCCATCACCGACTCGACTTTAGTCTCACATGTATCATGTATAAGTATATAGTATATACCGTGATCACCTCCCGAGTGATCACGGCCCGATAGTATAGCACGCAGACGGACAAGAAAGTAGGGCCACAGATGAAAGTACTAGCATCCTATACTAAGTATATAGGATTGCGTAAGGTAACAATGTAAGTAATAAGGACAAAGCTATGCAGCGAGATAGGAGTATCCGAAAACAAGAATATGCTATACTACTCTAATGCAAGCGGTATAGAGAAGAGTAGGCGATATCCGTGATCAAGGGGGCTTGCCTGGTTGCTCTGGCAAGAGAGAGGGGTCAAACACCGTAGTCGAACTGCCACCGCAGCGTCGGTCTCGTAGTCTACCGTGAGAGAAGAGGGGAAGAAACAATGAATACAAAGTAAACAGTTGCATATCGATGCATGACATGCTAAGAAGCGATGCTAGGCGTGCCCTAACGTGGTATGAGGGGTCTGGTTAGGGGGAAAACATCCGGAAGTAATCCGGTGTTTTGGGTTTTGAGCGTAAGAGCGGAGGGGAAAAGTTGCAGGTTCGATAGGTTAGGGGTGTGTGGTGGACGAGCGGATTGCGTATCCGGATTCGTCTCGTCGTTACGAGCAACTTTCATGTTGAAAATATTTTAATCCGAAGTTACGGATTAAAAGATATGATTTTAAAAGATTTTAATAATTTCGGGAATTTTAATTAATTATTTAATTAATTGAAAATGCATTTATGACGTCAAGATGATGTCATCTTGCCGTCGGCAATCAACAGGTTGACTGAGTCAACCCCGATGTGTGGGTCCCGCATGTCATTCTTCATTATCTAATTAACCTAATCAAAGTTAATTAACATTAGTTAATTAGGTTAATTAGTGATTAGGTTAATTAATCAAATTAATTAAATTAATTAATTACTTAATTAATTAATTAATTAATTAATTAATTAATTAATTAATTATAATTAGTTTCATTTAATTTTATTTCTGTTTTATTAATAAACTGCTACGTGGGGTGGGGCCCCATGTCATTTGCCCTAAGGGCCATAGCGGAGTCTTGGTCTAACTGCAGGCGGCGACGGCGCCCGTGCTTTGCCGGGCGGGCGTGGCTGTGGCACACAGCTGGGTTGCCAGCGGGCACCGGGAGGCGTGGCCCGGCGCGGCGAGGGCGGTTGCAACCGCCAAAGACGGGCGCGCCATTCGGGCGATAAGGGCGCGAGGCAATGGGCCTGATGGGCGCCGGCCAATGGTCGCCGGCGCACGGGCGAGGCAGGGCACGGCCACGGGAAAACGGGGCCGCAGCCGGGGCTAGCGGCAACCCAAGACGGAGGGGCCGAGCGGTCCGGTGACCGGGGGGAACGAGGGCGAGGTTCGGGTCGCCGGAGACGTCGTCGGACGGGAAAGAGAGGGGAAAGAGGCCAAAGGCGGCGGCCGTGCGCCGCTTCGGTGAGGGGGAGAGAGGAACGGAGGGGGTTCAGGCGTGGCATGCGACGGCCGGAGCAGCGATGGGGCTCCGGGTGACGGCGCGGTTCGGGAGGGGAGAGGGAACGACGGGGGAGAGGCGAGCTCACACAGGCGCGTGGGGTCTAGGGGAGCGGGCGGTGGAGCTGCAGGAGTCCGCGAGGAGGCGGGCGGGAAGCGATCGCCAAGGCGTCGGGAGGCGTCCGGTGAGGCGGAGAGGAGGAGGGTTGACAGGGCGGCGAGCCCCCGTGTGGGCGGCGGAGGGGAGGGGGCCCAGGCGATGGAGAGGAGGAGGGGGCGGAGGAGACCGGTTGGGGGCGGCGGGGGCCGCCGGCGACGAGGGCTCGACGGGTTCGCCCCCGATCTGGATCGGGGCGGGGGAGAGAGGAGCGGATCGGGGGGGAGCGAGTGGGGCGAGTGAGTGGGGGCGGCTAGGGTTTCTAGCCGCGGGAGGGCTAAGTGGCCGGCCGGCTGGGCCGCCAGGGAGGGCTGGGCCAGGTGAGGGGCAGTGGGGACGGTTATTTGCTGGCAAGTGGCTGGCCCAGATGGGCCAGGGGGGTTCCCTCCTTCTCATTTCGTTTTCTTTTTTTTTCTTTTCTTATTTTCTGTTTTTAGCTTATTTAAAATGCCAAAACATTTTACAAAATTTTGTGCACCCCACCATAATTAGGTTTGCTATTTTAGACAACCCCCGAACATTTTAGATCTAGTTTTTGAAACTTTTCATCGTTTGCTTTTGTTTTGCTTTTGTTTTTGAACGGGTTCGAATCAACGTGAGGTTAGTCACAGTAACCGAGGTGATTACTGTTCCTTAATCATCCGGGTGTTACAGTATACCAGGATGATGAATACTAGACACTCTCGCTCCAGACACTCCTCTACCTTCCCCCGCGGTGATTTCATGAATAAGGCCTTCCACATCTCTAGGACGTGGTTCCTCGATGCTACCTTCATAAGGTAATTTGCAAACCACACAAAAGTCATAAAGCATCATCTCTTTCTACTCATCATATAAGTGAAAGTCTACCATAGGTGGTGATTTCCTAGCATAAAAGTGAAAATTTTGCATGTAAGTATTAGTGAGTAAGAGGTACTGATTACACCGGTCGAGGAAGAAGTCGATGATGCCTACATTCCCGGCCAAATAATAGAAATCCTCGTAAATTCAGGCCGCTTGTAAGAATGCATCACATGGACATTCGCACGACCAAATTTCCGCGGCACGAGGAAGATTATACTTTGGCTTTTCCTTCTCCTCATTTTCCTTTTCCTTCGAGCCTCGGCTCAAGGAGCCTCTCAATAATCTCTTCAAAATTTTCTTCCTATGAAATTTTCTGAAATTTTTAGTGACTCAAAATAAAAGTGAATCAAACTCAACAAAATTGATAGCAACTACTCCTACAAGTGTCTAGAAGCTATATCATGCATCAAAACAACTTTGGACCATACAAATTTGACATGCAAGCTCAAGAACATAGTCGCCACAACAGCAAAAATTTGCAATGAATAAAGCACTGGAACAAAAACTAATTGGACCATTGGAGGAGTCACATACCGAAGAACAATCCCCCAAAGCAGTTTTGTGAATGGAGCTTTGAGCAAGGAGATCGAAAATGGCAGCAAGATGAGTAAGAACACGAGTTTGAGCTACGGGATGCTTTTTTCTGGATGAAGAAGGAGAGGATGGGTGCTGGAATAAGTGGAGGGGGGCCACGTGGGGCCCACAAGGTCAGGGGGCGCGCCCTCCACCCTTGTTGCCAGCTGGTGAGGCCCCCTGGTGTGTTCTTTGCACCAGAAATTCTAAAATATTCTAAATAAATCGTATCCAATTTTCAGGGCATTTGGAGAACTTTTATTTTCGGCACATTTTTTTATTGCATGGATAATTCAGAAAACAGATAGAAAATACTATTTTTGCTTTATTTGGACTAATTAACAGAAAGTAAAAGGTGGGTATAGAGAGTTTGTGCTTCTAAATTCATCCATCTCATACTCATCAAAAGGAATCCATTAACAAGGTTGATCAAGTCTTATTAACAAACTTCTTCCTAATGACATGAAATCGGAGAATTTTCGAATAACACTAGGTTACCTCAACTGCGGTATACATTTCCCCTACAATAAGAATATCATATTTATTTTTGGCAGTAGGTAGAGGGAATTCAAAACCTCCAATAGTAATAGTTGAAATTTTCCAATAGAATTGATACTACGAACTTGAGGTTGTTTCTTCAGAAAGTGTACCGTTTGCTCATTACCATTAACATGAAAAGTGACATTGCCTTTGTTGCAATCAATAACAGCCCCTGCAGTATTCAAAAAGGGTCTACCAAGGATAATCGACATACTATCGTCCTTGGGAATATCAAGAATAACAAATTCCGTTAAAATAGTAACGTTTGCAACCACAACAGGCACGTCCTCACAAATACCAATGGGTATAGCAGTTGATTTATCAGTCATTTGCAAAGAAATTTCAGTAGGTGTCAACTTATTCAAATCAAGTCTACGATATAAAGAGAAAGGCATAACACTAACACCGGCTCCAAGATCACATAAAGCAGTTTTAACATAGTTTCTTTTAATGGAGCATGGTATAGTTGGTACTCCTGCATCTCCAAGTTTCTTTGGTATTCCACACTTAAAAGTATAATTAGCAAGCACGGTGGAAATTTCAGCTTCCAATATCTTTCTTATATTAGTAACGATATATTTCGTATATTTAGCATAAGGAGGCATTTTAAGCATATCAGTCAATTGCAAACGCAAAAAAGATAGGTCTAATCATTTCAGCAAAGCACTCAAAATCCTCATCATCCTTTTTCTTGGATGGCTCAGGAGGAAAGGGCATGGGTTTCTGAACCCATGGTTCTCTTTCTTTACCTTGTTTCCTAGCAACAAAGTCTCTCTTATCATAACGTTGATTCTTTGATTGTGGGTTATCAAGATCAACAGCATGTTCAATCTCTACATCATTATCTTTACTAGGTTGAGAATCAACATGAATATCATTATCAACATTATCACTAGGTTCATGTTCATCACCAGATTGTATCTCAGCATAAGAAATTGAAATATCATTGGGATTCTCAGGTGTGTCTATAGCAGGTTCACTAGCATGCAAAGTCCTATCAGTTTTCTTTTTTCTTTTTAGTGCTAGGACTAGGTGCATCAGTATTAATTCTCTGAGAATCTTGCTCAGTTCTCTTGGGATGACCCTCAGGATACAAAGGTTCCTAAGTCATTTTACCACCTCGAGTCATAAACCTAACATCATTATCATTATTCTTACTATTCAACTCATTAAGAAAATCATCTTGAGCCTTAAGTACTTGTTCTACTTAAGTTGTAACCATGGAAACATGTTTACTGATAAGCTTAAGATCATTAACAGTACTATTCATATAATTACTCAAGTGATCTAGCATGTAAGCATTACGTTTCAATTGTCTACTAACATAAGAATTGAAGTTTTCCTTTTTAACAATAAAATTATCAAACTCATCCAAGCATTGTCTAGCAGACTTATTATGAGGAATATCACCTTCATCAAATCTACGGAGAGATTTTACCTCTACTACCTGTGTTGGGTGACGGTGTCCTGGACTAGGGGGTACTCACCATGTCGTCTCCCGATCAGTTGGATTGGGCCGAGGATCCCCATGGCCGTATACTCATGGGCCAGTCCGTACAATTGCCGCATACAAGGAAGATTCCACAAGACTTGGCGATCAAGACAAGGACTCCTCCCCACCGGCGTATTCGGCTAGGACTCTTGTTATCCTAGGCCTCTGGTGCATTATATAAACCGAGGCCAGGCTAGTCGATAGAGGACAACAATCATACCATAGGCTAGCTTCTAGGGCTTAGCCTCTCTGATCTCGTGGTAGATCTACTCTTGTACTACCCATATCATCAATATTAATCAAGCAGGAGTAGGGTATTACCTCCATCGAGAGGGCCCGAACCTGGGTAAAAACATCGTGTCCCTTGTCTCCTGTTACCATCCGCCTAGACGCACAGTTCGGGACCGCCTATCCGAGATCCGCCGGTTTTGACACCGACATTGGTGCTTTCATTGAGAGTTCCGCTATGTGTTCGACAAAAGGTCGATGGCTCGCCTGCAGATCAACTGCGACTTCGGCATCTTCGTCACCAGCTCGACTGGTCACCTTGGTTCGACCAAGGACTGCGCCCTACCTCCGATCGTCATGTTCGGATGAGGGCCTTCATCAACATAAACTCCAATCTCTATCAAGATCATGGAGGAATCATCCAGGGAGCCCGGGGGCTCAACGTCAACATTGCCCTCGGGCGACCGTACTGTTTTTCTGGACAGCGGACTTGTGTCCACCGCCACCGCCTCCTCAAGCGTCGTTTTAACGATTGCTTTGGTGAAATTGTGCGGAATTGAGTCTACAGCAACCCTGGGAAATTTTGTCGAGTTCCGATGGAGGAATCTCTGGCAATCTCCGATATACCAGAGCCGCATTGAATCTGTACGAGAATATGGACGAGTTTAGGACGTGGTGTCTAGCTTCTAGCTCGGACTTCCTTTGGAAGATCCAACCTTTGATCGGCTGCGGAATTCCTATATCTACCACCCCTCAAAATTTCAGCTCGATCCGACCGTCCAAACTCCGGGAACCTTCCGATTAGTGCATCACTTTTCGGATCTGTTTTCTGCGCGAGAACGAATCCGACCCGAGTTCGTCTTTTTATGAACGGGATTTCGGACATCCTTTTTGAAGGAAGTTTTGTATGGGGTGTTGTGTTTTGTTTCCGAACACATCCCACTATCTTCAATATCATGCTGGTGTCAAACCAGTCCGGCAATATTGCTCCACGGCTGCCGATCTACGCTAGACACGTCGTCACTTTGTTGAGCCGAGCTCAACTTCTTCGGATCACCATCTCGGCAAGCCGAACAAGAGTCCGGCATCGCGAAGGATAAATCATCACCAACATCGCCGCCCCACGGATTACACGGAGCGGGCATACCGGCATCGCCGCACGGTCGCTTCATCAAGCCGGCATCGACCACGTCACGACCGGCATCGGCAGGGCCGCACTATTGCTTCTTCAAGTTGGTGTCCATCACGCCGACCTACTTTGACATCTCGGCTGGACCGGGGGCTTCATCATCTCTTCATCAACCTACTCCGGACGCTTCGGCGTCGCTAGTCGACCAGCTCCGTCACGTTAGCTAGACCGAGGGCTTTTCCTCGGCGAGCCAACCTTTGCCAGCATTGCCATGCCGTCGTTTTATCGCCCATCAGGCAATAGGTGCGCGGATCGAGTCTCGATTCTGGGAATCGCCTTTCTTCAGATTGCTACAACAAATAAACCAGGTGCTATTAATCCTAGTATTTTTTGCTTGTTTGAGTTCATTTTTCCTAACGAATTATTACTCTGGTTTGTCCATCATATGTACGCAGGTCTATCAAATGGTGGTCGCACTAACGACGGTTGCATGGTGGTTCAGTCAGTTTCCGTACATAGTCCGGCGAGCGCCGCATCCGGAACTCGAACCGACCTGTGAATTCAGGCCTTGCCATGCCTTTACCGCATCACGTCGCCGCCCTGCATCGACATTGACTTCGGCGCCAGGCCATATTTCTTTTATTACTCACTTTGCATAAATTATTTATTATGCAATGATTTTTTTATTACTATTATCTGTGGTTTGCACTATTTTTTGTGCACGGGAAAATGATCCAGCCGGACTATATCCTTTGACGTCACCTCGGCTAAACGAGGGGCTACGTCAACACTTCATTACCCCATGCCAAGGACTTCGGCATCAGTCTGCCGTCCTGCATTGACCGTGCTATGTCACCACTTCGGAGTGCCGAGCTCTTTGCTCCGCCACCTCGGGACCGGCTTGGGGGATGGAACCTTGTCCCGCATCAAGCTCGGACCGCGTCGTCAATACCGAACACATTAACCAGCTAAGTTGCCTTCATGCTCAAAGTTTTAAATTTCTAACTTGTGTTCGGTTCGACCAAGCATTATACTTTTTTGGAAAAAAAGTTGCTTGTAAAATTTTCCTTGTCCAAACTTTGTTCGCATACTTGACGCGCTACCCGCTCATTATACACAGGGGCTTCTTTAATGAAGCTTATTAATACGGGCTTTATGCCCAACACATGTGTCACACTTCCGCATGTACCTTTTATTCACCATTATATGCATCGATATGACTTAAGTTTTGGCCAAGCTGGGTTGTCGGCTCCGTGCTTACCCCTCGCTCCCGATTGTTCGGCTAGGTGGTAAAGGAGAACCTCTGCGATTATTACTGCGGGTCAGCCGGATGTGTACCTCGACTGGGTGAAGCCGAAAGCTAGCGTTCTTAAGGGAATACTCGGTCGGTGAACTAAAAGATGATTTCTTACCTATTTATTTACCTGCCCCAGATGTTTTTCTGCTCTTCTCGCAGTCCGGACATGCACTTTAGGGCATGCCTCCTGTGAAAGGAACCCCTAACGGAACTATTCTCCTGGTAGATGTTTCTTACTAACCATGTAATATAACATAACTAGTTGGGAACTTGTCGATAAAGCACTAATGACCCCTACGCCTGGTCTCCACGCATGCCCTGGTTTTTATAACCGCGAGGGTATTCGGACACACTCCGGACTATTGGGTCCAGAGGTTGAAGCGAAAAGGTCCGCTACGACAAATGATCTACAATCCGGCTAGAAGGCATTCTACATGTCACCTTACATTATATAGTCAACTTTTACCCAAGTCACTTGGGGGCTCTTATGTTTATTTGAGCTGTTTCATACTAAGTGTTTTTCTTCTTAGTCGTTGCAAAGTTTTTATTTATCACTCCTTTTCTCGACACGAGTGTGCGTTCACTAGCTGGGGAGCCTAATTTCTCTCTCAAAACCGCTAGAGTTTAGTTTTCTAAACTGGCCTAATGAGAAGTACTCCGCTTTCGGGATGGGAGACTGAAGCCATAGGCTGACCCGCTTGAAGTCTTGAGATAGGATGTGTCATGTTAAAACACGGCAGAAGCACCTTTTTTCCTAAAGTCCAATTTTCGGATTGGCACCGAACACTTGATCTTGTTCGGACGTCATGTTTTTACTGACGTTTTTTGGTTTTCCAAGCTTTGGGCACTTTTTAACTATTTGTGTGTTTTCAGCACAAGTCTCGCAGTGCAATGCCGGACTCCTTTAGAGATTCGACAAAAACATTCTCGGATATTGCTATATATGCATCGGTTTCGAATTGTGTCTTCGGTCAATAGTTGGGTTGCCCGCCTCCGCTTGCCTCCTACGCCCGCTTTGTTCGGCTAGGTGTGCAAAGGAGAACCATCTGCGCGATTGTGCTTCCAGCTCGCATGGTCAAGCACCTCGATGGAGAAAGCCGAAACTGACTGTCACAATAGGTGTAAACTGGTCAGCGATCCGATGACTATATTAAATGACGGGCCATTCATAAATTGGCAAGTGTTTCCGCTTGACCTCGATTGTCGCCAACACTACCGGGGCTAGTAATCGCCTCCCAAACTAAATCCTCAATATTTTGCTCTTACATTGGAGATGAGGTTTCATGATCATGCTTAGCATGACAACCCAAAGAAAGGAACCGATAGCGGGACTATTTTCTTTGGAAGACATTTCTTCTGTTAAACAGTAATATAACATATCTCTCTACGTACCTTTGTTTATAAAATCGTATGGCCAGATTGCCTTGTTTGTCGTAAATCTTTGCCCTCATAAAGGCTTTATAAAGTAGGACAAACACTCCTCGGGCCGAGGAGGTTGAAGCCGATGGTCGGTCAACAAAGTTTTGTACAATGCGGATCCGAGCATTAATGATGTAAAGTACTTGGATACATAGAGTCATTACACATAATTTGTGATTTTACTATGGATATCAATCCTTAATTCGGCCACCTGTGCCCGCATTAAGGCTCGGGGGCTACTGGGCTTCGAGCTTATTATTTACAAATATTAAAGGGGCACATTGATCCTCGATCTGGTGTTGCCACCCGACCGGTGTCTCGGGGCTACTGCATTGCTTGTTCTATGCGAAAATCTTAAGTGCAAAATAGTTTCCGAGGAGATTTTGATCCTCAGGTTGGTCGGCCGCACCCAACCTGAGTCTTGAGGACTGAGCACGCCGCTTTTTGTGTCCCGAAGTATTCTGCCGAGCTAGGACTTGATTCTCAGACCGATTTTGCAAATCAACCTAAGTCTCAGCAACTACGGGGATCAGCGGTCTTATGTCATCCTTCAGGTGCATCTTGGGTTTTAGACCGATACCCACCTTGAGGGCTACTGGCTATGTATCTCGGCATAGAATAAATTGCACCAATAAAAAATATTGACAAAAATTGGCCCACATTCGGGGTGGTGCACCACCTCGGAAGCAGTCCGGCATAAAGCTCGGGCGCTAGTGGCTGGCTCCATAGAGGGCA
This sequence comes from Aegilops longissima, assembly GCA_021605205.1. Classification (NCBI taxonomy): domain Eukaryota; kingdom Viridiplantae; phylum Streptophyta; class Magnoliopsida; order Poales; family Poaceae; genus Aegilops; species Aegilops longissima. The sequence goes on from CM038677.1 coordinate 404,535,801, forward strand.
TTTCCGGCATTATGCTCGACTAAACTCCTTCAAACTTCTTTGAACCAAGGTGATTTACGACACCTCGGATACAGTCCGGCGTTGGAGCTCGGATACATAGTTCGGCGTTGGAGCTCGGATACCATCCGGCGTTGGAGCTCGGATACATAGTCCGGCGATAGAGTTGGGAAGCAATCCGGCGTAGGTGCTCGGCTGCAAAAGATACCTCGAATGCAGTCCGGCGTTAGAGCTCGGACGCAAGAGGACACTGCCTCCCGGGAATAACTTCAAACCCGAGGCATGGCATAAAAATAACAAGGCATTGATAAAGGCCGTAAACTTAAAGGGGCTCCTCGGATACCCAACGTGTAAACTCTTCGTATGCACTTAGGCGATCCTCAAGATCGAAGATGAGCAGATTTGTCGAACCAGTTTTCAAGACCGACGACCAAAGATGAAGAACAGTTCAGAAGAATCGAGGAGCGTCCCCAACTTGAAGACCGGTTCGAGGGCTCTCGACGGTGTCTGGACTAGGGGTACTCACCATGTCGCCTCCCGATCAGTTGATTGGGCCGAGGATCCCCATGGTCAGATACTCATGGGCCAGTCCGGACAGTTGCCGCATACAAGGAAGATTCCACAAGACTTGGCGATCAAGACAAGGACTCCTCCCCACCGGCTTATTCGGCTAGGACTCTTGTTATACTAGGCCTCTGGTGCATTATATAACCGAGGCCAGGCTAGTCGATAGAGGACAACAATCATACCATAGGCTAGCTTCTAGGGTTTAGCCTCTCTGATCTAGTGGTAGATCTACTCTTGTACTACCCATATCATCAATATTAATCAAGCAGGAGTAGGGTATTACCTCCATCGAGAGGGCCCAAACCTGGGTAAAAACATCGTGTCCCTTTTCTCATGTTACCATCCGCCTAGACGCACAGTTCGGGACCCCCTACCCGAGGTCCGCCGGTTTTGACACCGACATTGGGTTATCAAGACCATGTATTTCTTTAGTAGGTGGTAGATTCTTGACATCTTCAGCTTTAATACCTTTTTATTTCATAGATTTCTTTGCCTCTTGCATATCTTCAGGACTGAGAAATAGAATACCCCTTTTCTTCGGAGTTGGCTTCGGAGTTGGTTCAGGAAGTGTCCAATCATTTTCATTACTCAATATATTATTAAATAGCAATTCAGCTTGCTCAATAGTTCTTTCCCTAAAAACACAACCAAAACAACTATCTAGGTGGTCTCCGGAAGCACCGGTTAGTCCATTATAAAAGATATCAAGTATTTCATTTTTCTTGAGAGGATGATCAGGCAAAGCATTAAGTAATTGTAGAAGCCTCCCCCAAGCTTGTGGGAGACTCTCTTCTTCAATTTACAAAAAAAAATATTTCCCTTAAAGCAGCTTGTTTCTTATGAGCAGGGAAATATTTTGCAGAGAAGTAGTAAATCATATCCTGGGGACCACACACACAACCAGGAGCAAGAGAATTAAAGCATATCTTAGCATCACCCTTTAATGAGAAAGGAAACAATTTAAGGATATAGTAATAACGGATTTTTTCCTCATTAGCAAATAGGGTGGCTATATCATTCAATTTAGTAAGATGTGCCACAACTGTTTCAGATTCATAACCATAGAAAGTATTAGATTCAACGAAAGTAATTAATTCAGGATCGACAGAGAATTCATAATCCTTATCAGTAACAAAGACAGGTGAAGTACCAAAATTAGGATCATATTTCATTCTAGCATTCAAGGATTTTTCTTTCAGCTTAGCTAACAATTTCTTAAGATCCTCTCTATCATTGCAAGCAAAGAAGTCTCTAGTAGTTTCTTCATCCATAACATAACCCTCAGGTACAACAGGGAATTCATATCTAGGGGAGAATCATAATCATAATATTCAATAATATTGTCAGTTTTAGTAATTTCATTATCTCTAACCCTAGCAAGTTGTTCATGAAGAAATTCACCTAATGGCATAGTATCATCAAGCACAGAAGTAGTATCATAAGCATTATTCATAGTAGAAGTGGCATCATCAATAACATGCGACATATCAGAATCAATAGCAGGTGTAGGTGTCGCAAGTTTACTCAAAACAGAAGGAGAACCAAGTGCAGAGCTAGATGGCAGTTCCTTACCTCCCCTCGTAGTTGAGGGAAAAATCTTGGTTCTTCGATCTTTCGAATTCCTCATAGTGATCAACAGATATAAATCTCAAGTGACTCAGTGAGTAGAGCTATGCTCCCCGGCAACGGCGCCAAAAAAAGGTCTTGATAACCCACAAGTATAGGGGATCACAACAGTTTTCGAGGGTAGAGTATTCAACCCAAATTTATTGATTCGACACAAGGGGAGCCAAAGAATATTCTTGAGTATTAGCAGCTGAGTTGTCAATTCAACCACACCTGAAAGACTTAATATCTGCAGCAAAGTATTTAGTAGCAAAGTAATATGGAAATAACAGTAACGGTGACAAAAGTGATAGTAGCAGTATTGTAGCAATCGTAACAGTAGCAACGGAAAAGTAATGGAGCAAAGATCAATATGAAACGAACTCGTAGGCAATGGATCCATGATGGATAATTATGTTGGATGGCATTCATCATGCAATGGTTATAACATAGGGTGACACAGAACTAGCTCTAGTTCATCAATGTAATGTAGGCATGTATTCCGAATATATTCATACGTTCTTATGGAAAAGAACTTGCATGACATCTTTTGTCCTACCCTCCCGTGGCAACGGGTTCCTATTGGAAACTAAGGGATATTAAGGCCTCCTTTTAATAGAGTACTGGACCAAAGCATTAGCACTTAGTGAGTACATGAACTCCTCAAACTACGGTCATCACCAGGAGTGGTCCCGACTATTGTCACTCCAGGGTTGCCGGATCATAACACGTAGTAGGTGACTATAACTTGCAATATCGGATCAAGAACACAAATATATTCATGAAAACATAAAGGGTTCAGATCTGAGTTCATGGCACTCGGGCCCTAGTGACAAGCATTAAGCATAGCAAAGTCATAACAACATCAATCTTAGAGCATAGTGGATACTAGGGATCAAACCCTAACAAAACTAACTCGATTACATGGTAAATCTCATCCAACCCATCACGGTCCAGCAATCCTACGATGGACTCACACACGGCGGTGAGCATCATGAAATTGGTGCAGGGGGATGGTTGATGGCGACGGATTCCCCTTTCCGGAGCCCAAAACGGACTCCAGATCTGCCCTCCCAAGGAAGAACAGGGCTTGGCAGCGGCTCCGTACCATAAAACGTGATGAATCCTTCTCTCTGATTTTTTTCTCCTCGAAAGTGATTATATGGAGTTGGAGTTGTGGTCAGTGGAGGTCCAGGGGCCCACAAGGTCAGGGGGCACGCCCCCACCCTTGTGGCTAGGGTGTGGGGCCCCTGGTGCTGATTGTTTCGCCAATATTTTTGATTAACTCCAGAAATAATCTCTGTTGATTTTCATGTAAATCCGAGAACTTTTTATTCTGCACAAAAATAACACCATGGCAATTCTGGTGAAAACAGCGTCAGTCCGGGTTAGTTCCGTTCAAATCATGCAAGTTAGAGTCCAAAACAAGGGCAAAAGAGTTCGGGAAAGTGGACACGTTGGAGACGTATCATGGAGCTCCGTGAGCTCAAGGAGGAGAAGAGTGCCATTCTCCTCCTTTATGTGCGGGAGTTCACGGAGGTTCATAAGTGGCAGGCGTCCACCACAAAGATGCTCGAGGCGTTGGCGGCGATGCTGCAGAAAGCGGGAGATACGATAGGCCATCAGGCGAGCCGGCTGGAGCGCGAGCGGGCCAATCGTGGCGAGGTCCAGGATCGCCTCAGCCACTTGGTGGACCATGTTGCCACACACGTGTTGCGGCCGCATGATGCCTACCGTCTTGCCGGCGCAACCATGCCGGCCGTCGGGCTAAACCCGTTCGACCACCCCGTCGACTTCAACGAGCTGCGGCTTCCTAACCTGGTCTCCTTCTTCACCTATATCTCTGAGGAGCTGAGCCGTCTCCGCGCGGAGCTGGACAAGGAGGGGTTGCGGGCTGTCGTCGCCATTGCCGGGCGAATCCTCTCACGGCTCCGTCACCGGAATCCATTTGTGCCATTAGATGCCGTCTTTGACGAGATGGCTCCCGTCGACCGGGAGTGGGCTCTGTGGACGGTTGCACCCTGCATCACTAACGTCGTGCGCCTCGAGAAGCAGAAGGGCTTTAGGGGTGTTTAGGCGTCCTCTGCATGGGCATGTCCATGTCTCGGCGCAATATGACCGCTGGATCAAACTCAAACGGTGTAGATCAGTCACTGTAGCACAAAGCATGTGGGTGTGTCTGGTTGCATTCTCATCTCAATATGGTTGTTCCCTCTTCGTGCATGCTCATCTCAGCACCCCTCTTCATGCATGCTCCTAGTGTATTTGTGTTAACCTACTAGTGTGGACTCATGCACCCTTCATGCACTCTGCCAAACACCCAAAAGTGGGTTGAGAAGGGAACTTTTGCTCCCATCCCATGCACCCTTCATACACCCTGCCTAACACTGATTCGTACTTCATATGGTTCATGTTCTGTGGAGTACTGTAGCATGGTACTCTCCATGCGCTGTAGACCTAGTTCTATTAACATTAATCTCACTGTTCATTCTTGACTGGACAGTCAAAAAAGGGGTACTATGTTACATTACTGTTCATATAGTTGACATGCGCACAACAACATTTGTTATCGTCATATCTTACTACACTAGCAACAAGATTATGTAGTACTGACGTATGAACCACTGCACATGCCTAGTAGTAGGAGCACTGTGTAAGTTCAAATGGCTATCATGTTTCGCACTCCTCCGTCGTAAGTGGAAATGCTTGCTGTAATCATTTTTCTTCTTCAGAAAAACAGTGGACACGCTCTACCGTGCGGATCCTCCTCGACGGTCGTTGGGAACCTTGCTACTCACTTTCGCCGACGTGTGGGACAACCAACATTGGGGTCCACTAGCCATGCACTAAATTACTCCGTAGTAGAGTGCCCAACTGCTCGGTAGGCTACCCCTATTGAAGCGCCGCAGTAAGGCCCAATGAGCCATCAAATCACAAAATCCCCTCATTTCCAGCAGTAAGTTGGACAAACGAAGCAACCATCATTTCACTCTTCTCCCTCAGCTTCCTCTCTTGAAGAAAACCCCAACTCGCTTATCCCTCACTTGTTCCTCATTTCTTCAAGAAAACCCCGACCTGCTTTTGCCATTGTTCTTCTCTCCCAAAGAAGGAAAGGTGAGCGCATCAATGGTGTTGATTCTGGCCAAGGCCCGGTCTTGCAACCCTGAGACTGATCCTATAACTCCCTCTCTGTTCTTCTTTTGGGTTTGTGATTATGGTTTCTTTTCTTTTATTTCTATTTTGACAGTTTCTTGATGGACGCTGGAGCACCGGCCGACGTGATGTCTATGGCTCTGGCCAAAACCGTCGAGGCTCATGGTATGAAGAAGCGCAAGCACCCCGCCGAGACTACCGCAGACAAGCTCAAGGCCATAGCCCTGTCCAAGCCCCCCTCTCCGGGATCCCTCATTAAGCAAGTCCAGGTAATATCTCTTCTTGACGATCTTTTCTCAATCTTGATCATGTTTTTTCATCTAATACGCAGTACTAGTACTAGTAGTACAACTTTCTGGGTGATCTTACATGTGATTTTTGGGTGCCAAATGACGGTTCTAAATTCCTTTTTGACCAAAACATGCGAGAGGTTGACATTGATTTCTTATAGATTACTTTCAACTACTTTATGAACATCAATGCTACCTTTGAAGAGAGTATATTTGCCTCAGTAACTTGTGTTATGGATATTGCAAGTAATCCCTCTGCTCTCATGCCTTTGAAGACATGTTCTAGTGTCTTTGTTCACTCATTTCTGTCCATATATGTAATCTTATATGTAGTAAAATATCAAAAATCATCTTATATTTCTGAATGGAGGTAGTAATAAAATATTTGGTTTCTGTTTGAATTAGAACCAGGTCCACGGTGGAGATGAAGTTCTCAAAGTCATGTCGTGTGAACTGGAAGACTTGAGAATGAGTTCTACTGCTAAACTATCCAGCTGCTGTGTCCTTGTCGCCACGTGTCCTGAACTAGTGTTTTCCTGTAGCATTGTTGTCAGGAGTGTTCTCGAGGTTGTATTTGACCACAACAATTTTCTGGTTGTGCCTTCGATTACGAAGGGTGTGGTTCTTGTAAAGCTTCCCGGGAAATCTGATGTGGACTGTCTTCACCTTCATGTTTATGAGTGGAAATACCACTCTCTTAGGTTCTCCAAGGTTGACGAGATGATGATGGTGCTGATAGACATCTCTCACGAAGTCCATGGCCTAGTCAGTTATGCAGGGTTCATCCCGTAGGTTGGTAGCAAGAAATAGTCTGCAGAGTTTAATTAGTGCAACTTTGCTTGTCTGTAGTAAGTACTATTGTTCAGTACTTGATTTGTGTGTGTGAACCCTGTATTGTTTAGTATTGCCGCTTTTGGTGTGTGGTGAGTCCTGAGAACAGTCTATGTGAATGTCTATCCACTCAGTTCAGTCTGTATATTTTGAAGTATCCAGATCATCTTTTTTGTGGGGACGGTTTATCAATTATGGTTACACTCCAATATTTGTACGCATTGCAGGGTTTATCACACCCACCAGGATTTCCAGTCCCATGGATGTTCGGTCCATACGATTTGTCATGACTTTTGGACTGTCCTGCTTGTGGGAGTAAGGGGGGGGGGCTGTGTGAGGGAGTCCTGGATTAGGGGGTCCTCGGGAGCCCGGATTATTCAATATGGGCCAGACTGATGGGCCGTGAAGATAAGAGCCGAATATTATCCCCCGTGTCCGGGTAGGACTCCTATATGCGTGAACGGCAAGTTTTGGTGTTCGGATGTATTATTTCCTTCCTCTGCAAACCAACTTTGTATAACCCTAGGCCCCTCCAGTGTGTATATAAACCTGAGGGTTTAGTCCATAGAGGCTATCAAAATTCTCATAGGCTAGACAACTAGGGTTTAGCCATTACGATCTCGAGGTAGATCAACTCTTGTAACCCCTATACTCATTGAATACAATCAAGCAGGACGTAGGGTTTTACCTCCTTTAAGAGGGCCCGAACCTGGGTAAACATTGTGTCCCCATCGTCCCTTGTTACCATTGATCCTCAGACGCACAGTTTGGGACCCCCTACCAGAGATCTGCCAGTTTTGACACTGGCATTGGTGCTTTCATTGAGAGTTCAATTTTGTTGTCGATAGAAGGATCGATGGCTCGCCTTGTCATCAACAACAATGTCACTTATGGAAGGAGCCTAACTTCAGGACAGGTCCTCCAGCTCGGCGGTTTCATCGTGGGCACCCACACGGCCATCAAGCCGATGGTGCCCCCCGCGATCGCCAAACATCACCTCCGCATTGGTCTCGAACACTCCGAAAAGATGGATCCGATAAACATCTTGTCCTTGAACGAGCTGCTAGATCGCATCACCGCCTTGGGCTTTCAACTGATTATGATCAGATCGGGCTTAAACCTGACCAGAGGGAAATCAATCTCCCACCAATCACTCACCTGGTGGCGGTCGATGAGGAACGAGACAAGAACACTTCCTCCCCTAAGTTAAAAATCAGCTATGTTTTGATCTCCGAACCCATTGAACCGAATACTCTTCCTTCAGAGGAGACCCCGCGTCCCCCAAACTCAGGGTCGGACTTAGGGTCCAGGGAGCACTGGGATCTTCCCGGACCCGACCGGTGACCTTGGAGATTTTACAAGCTTCGAACACAATTTTGGGCCGGGATTCAAGTTTTAGCCCACCCGCCCACCACAATCAATACTCTCCAAGAAATTCAGGCCCTCCATACATATACGACCTGATGTATGTATGACAACAACCTCAGGAAACGGTCCATCACTTTTGGTCCAGGTTTCTACTTGTCAAAAACAAGATTAAAGATTGTTGCGACGACAATGCGATCTCGGTTTTTCATCACAATTGCACCAATGAGGGAATTCAGAATGCCCTCGACCGCCGTCGCATACAGAATTTGATGGAACTATCGCATGTAGTTTGGAAGTACTGCACGATGGAAAGCACATGGAAGGCCCAGAAAACCCAATTGGGACCCACTGCCTTTAAGCAGTGCACCGCCCGGGAAAAACGGGTACACCCTTATGAGGCATCCGATCATAAGCTCGTCGGCAAGAAAAACAAACCCTTTGCGGGACACATGTCCGTTCTTGATGAACTCCTAGACAAACCCTGTCAAATACATGCAACGCTGAGCACCTAACCAACTCATAGCCTTCGGGCATGTTGGGTACTCTGGCAAGTGGCTAAAAGCGGTGAGGCTATCCTCACCACCGCTACTCCAGAGAAGCATCCTCCGGAGGATGACGATCTTAACATCTTCATGATCTTCGAGACCTTCTCTTCAAATAATCGACGTAAAAGGGCATTTTGCGACCTCACCGAAATTAACCAAGTAACCGCAATAAGCCCACGGAACAATGCGGCAATAACTTACACCGCTCACGATGAACCAAGGGCCCGATCAGTTCGAGCACCCGCTGCCTTGGTCTTAAACCCAATTGTGGACGGCTTTCGACTTACCAAAGTGCTCGTGGACGGTGGCAGTGGACTTAACCTCATCTACGAGGACACACTCGACAAAATGCATACTAACAGAGCACGCAATAAGCAAAGCAGTACCATCTTTCGAGGCATCATCCCCAGTCAAGAAGCACGATGTTCGGGGAAAATCAAACTTGATGTAGTATTCGGCACGCCTGAAAATTACAGGTTTGAAGAGTTGCTCTTCCACGTGGCTCCCTTCAATAGCGGATATCACGCCCTTTTGGGGCGGGACGCCTTCTCTCGCTTCCAAGCCGTACCCCATTACGGGTACATGAAGCTTAATATGCCGGGGCCAATGGAATAATCACAGTTACAAGTGAGTCGGATAAAGCACTCCACACCGAAAACAAAACCGCATCCCTGGCCCTTGAGGCACTATCCGAAGCCCTTGCGGCCAAAGAACTAACCACCCTGCGATCCACGGTGTACAAGGATGATGTGATTCTCGATAAGAGACCCAATCCACCTCTTTCGAACCAGCAGATGAAATGGTTAAATTTCAAGTGCACCCAACGGATCCTAACAAAACAACGTCCATTGAAGCACAGCTGGATCCGACGGTCGATGCCGCCCTACGAGCGTTCCTGCGTGAAAATTGGGATATCTTTGCCTGGCACCCTTCGGACATGCCCGGGATCCCACACAAAATGGCCGAACACAGCCTCAACATAATCAAGGGATTCAAACCGGTCAAACAAATGTTGTGGCCATTTTCTGAACCCAAACGACAAGCTATCGGGGAGGAGCTAGCCAAACTACTCAAAGCCGTGTTCATCAGAGAAATCAAACGCCCAGATTAGCTAGCCAACTTGGTCATGGTGCCGAAGAAGGATAAGTCTTTGCACCCTTGTGTCGATTTCAAAGACCTCAATAAGGATTGCCCCAAAGACCCTTTCCCATTGCCCCGCATTCACCAGATTATTGACGCGACCGCGGGACACTACTCATTGTGTTTCCTCGACGCTTACTCCGGATACCATCATATTAAAATGAAGGAGTCCGACCAAGCCACAATGGTGTTTATTACCCCGTACGGGCCTTTTTGTTTCAACACTATGCCTTTCGGGCTTAAAACGCTGGTGCCACTTACCAACGCATGATTCAAACATGTTTGAAAAAACAAATCGACAAGACAGTGGAAGCATATGTGGACGATGTGGTCATCAAGACTAAACACGTAGAATCATTGGTGGATGATCTCCGCCTCACATTTGACAACCTCCGAACATATGACATACGACTCAATCCGGAAAAATGTGTTTTCGGCGTTCCAGCCGGAAAGCTACTAGGGTTCATTGTCTCCAATAGAGGAATTGAAGCAAACCCGGCCAAAATCCGAGCCTTATCATAACTGGCCATACCAGCAGACTTAAAGCAGGTCCAAAAACTAGCAGGGTGCGTGGAAGCGTTAAGCCACTTCATCTCCAGATTAGGAGAAAAAGCATTACCCCTTTATAGACTGCTTAGACACGACTTCGAGTGGATGGATGCAGCTACAACCAGATTGGAAGAAATAAAAAAACCTTATTAGCAGGCAACCAATCCTAGCCACCCCAAGTGTTGGCGAGCCTATGTTGCTTTATATATCCGCAACTCATCAGGTAGTGAGCATTGTACTCATCGTCGAGCGAGGGGAAGAGCGACATAAATTCCTTATCCAGAAACCCGTATATTACGTATCGGAGGTTCTTACACCATGCAAATCCCGATACCATCACTGCCAAAAGATAGCTTACGCGGTCTTTATGGCATCCCGAACACTCCAGCACTATTTTCAGAAGTGTTCGATCATGGTGGCATCCGAAGTACCACTCAATGACATTATAAACAACATGGATGCCACCGGACGCATAGCTAAATTGGCCATTGAGCTCTTATTATTTGAAATAACATACAAGTCGCGCCGAGCTATCAAATCTCAGGTGCTGGCCGAATTTGTTGCCCACTGGACGGAAGCCGAGCTCCCTAAAGAGTACAGTTCATACTCCAACTGGACCATGTAGTTCGACGGCTCTAAAATTCTAGTCGGACTAGGGGCTGGTGTAATCTTGACATCCCCTATGGGGGACACAGTATGCGGACTCCAATAACGTAGCCAAATACGAGGCACTTCTACATGGTCTCCGAATGGTTGTCTCCATGGGCATACAACGCCTAAAGGTGCGCGGTGATTCAAACCTCGCAATATCCCAGATAAATGGAGAGTTCGATGAAAAAGATCCAAAAATGGCGGAGTATTGCAACGCCGTATTAAAAATATCGGCTCGCTTCGAGGGGCTTGAGTTTCACCACATCGCTCGAGATAGTAACCAAGCAGCGGATATCCTTGCCCGAATGGGCGCCAAGCGCGACCCCGTCCCGCCTAATACCTTTGTGGAAAGGCTCTTTAAGCCATCTGTGGTGTGGCAGGACCAGAGCGGAAACACCAGTCCGGACCTGGTCATGCCCCGAGCAGCCGAACACAATACATATATCATCGGGGGTTCGGATATCGAAATAACACCCTCTGCTCATGAAATCATGGTCGTTATTGCTCCATGGACAGAACCCTTCTTGGCCTACCTTAATAGGAAGGAGCTTCCAGATGATCAAAATGAGGCCCATCGCATAGTTCGACGTTCTAAAGCCTATAAAGTTCACGAAGGTGAACTATACAAGAAAAGCACTACTGGAGTCCTCCAAAGGTGCATCTCTGAAGAGGAGGGATGGCAACTCCTGGCTGGAATACATGCTGGTCTAGGCGGCCATCACGTTGCAGCTCGGTCCCTCGTAAGCAAGGCCTTCCAGACAGGTTTCTTCTGGCCAATGGCCCGAGCAGACGCACAAGCCCTTGTGCAACGCTGCGTGGGATGGCAGATTTTCATCAATCAAAGTCATATGCCTCCCACTACCTTAAGAACAATCCCCATCACTTGGCCTTTCGCGGTCTAGGGGCTAGACATGGTTGGACCCCTTAAAGGGGGAAGCCACAAGAAGAAATATTTACTAGTTATGGTGGATAAATTCACTGAGTGGATAGAGGACAAACCAGTAAAAACGGCTGAAGCAGGGCCAGTGATCAACTTTATATCCGGCGCGGTACAGTGTTATGGTGTCCCGCACAGCATCATCACTGATAATGGCTCCAATTTCATAGCCGATGAGGTAAAAAAACTGGTGTGCTAACTTGGGCATTAAACTCGACTATGCATCCGTCTACCACCCTCAAACAAATGGTCGGGTTGAACGGGCCAATGGCCTGATAATGATTGGCATTAAACCCATACTGGTGCGCTCCCGATGGGAGTCAGATAAGCACTGGGTTGAGGAACTCGATTCAGTGCTCTAGGGGCTGCGGACTACGCCTAATCGAATGACCGAATACACACCCTTTTTCATGGTGTACGGCGCAGAAGCTGCATTGCCCTGCGACATTATTCATGCCTCACCTCGAGTGTGCATGTACAACGAGAGAAAAGCCGAGCTCGATCGGCAGGACGACCTAGACAGCCTTGAAGAGGAGTGTGATATTGCACGAGGCCGTTCCGCATTTTATCAACAACAACAGGCTAGGTGATACCAAAGCAGAGAAGTGCGGGCCAAGACTTATAACATTGGCGAACTCATTTTGCGCCTCCCAGAGAAAAAGAAGGATAAGCTCAAACCAAAATGGGAGGACCCCTTCATCATAGATAAAGTTCTGACTGGAGGAGCCTATCGCCTTTGTAATGCATCGGATAATCGCCTTGAGCTGAATCCATGGAACGCTGCTCGGCTCCGTCGATTCTACGGTTAGTTCGGCCGCATCCTTTTTATTTTTCTAGTTTCCTTTTTCTCCTCTTCTTTTTATTTTTTATATACATCCCAGGGTATGTTCGGATCTGCCGAACTATTAGGGGTACACATCTTTAAATGTATGCACCCCACTATGACTGGGGGCTTCTTTGACGAAGCTTATTAGTAAAAGCTTGTGGCTTATATTGTCTATGTCATTTGTTATATACACTTTTTGCCATTATATGCACCTCTATGACTTAACTTTTTGCCAAGCTGGGTTGCCTCGCTCTTGTGTTTATACCCTATGTTCCCGATTGTTCGGCTAGGGTGTAAAGGGAGCACCTCTGTGATTGCTACCGCCGGGTAATACAGACCTATACCTCAGACGGGTGAAGCCGAAAGCTAGCATTCTTAAGAGAATAATTTGTCGGCAAGCAACGACAGATTGTTTATGTTTCTGTAACTCTTCCAAAAACAATACATGATAGGCTCCCCGTAATTCAGATCAAAGCCTAGGCACGCATAATTAAGCATGCCAACCCAAGGAAAGGAACCCCTTAGGGAACTATTTTCCTTGGAAGATGTTTCTTACATTAAATAAGTAATATAACATAAATCCTCGAACAAATTTTGTCTGTTTGAGCAACATGACTGGATTGCCTGGTTTCTGGACATAATGCCTGTTTCTTACATTCCAACACGGTATCCGGAAACACTCAACTTTCTTGGTTCGGAGGTTCAAGCCGAAGGCCTCCGATGACAAATTTTGACATGTTCGGTTAGATAAATTCGATGATAAAAGTACACTGATACATTGAACTAAACGCCTACTCTTTATCTATGCCATCTATAAGACTGTCTAAACTACGGTATTCTTGCGAATATTTCGAAGCTATCATCACTTGTTCATATACCAAGTTCACGGGAATCTCTTTTCCGTCTGGTCCCTAAGGTCCAACTCGGGCCATATGATTTGGATCGAGTCCGGTGCAGCGCGATTTCACCATCGCCCACGCCTCTCGTGCACCTTCCTGGCATGTAGACGCCTTCCATAGCTCGAAACAGCACCGGGCACCTTTGAACAGGTTCGCCAACCCCTCCATATTTTCTGGAGGGGCATCTGATGGCCATAGGGCCTTAGCCATTCTTCTCATAGCTTTCCGGGCCCGCTCATGCACCACGGACTACTCCTTAAGCATGTCGCCTCGAAATCCGGATACTTCCTCTTCTGGCCGACCGGTTAACAGACATGCAAGAACATAGTTGTGACAATCCAAATTATGGGATACTATGTGTCGCGGGATATCCGCGGCCACCTATGGGACCGAGTGGCCCCTTGCTGGTTCGGCGGGGGGACGTCGCGTTGCACAAAGAGCAGATCAGCGCATGGCAGCACGGTAGAGAGCACATGAGCAATTTACCAAGGTTCGGGCCACCGCGAGGCGTAAGACCCTACTCTTGATTTGGTGGATTGATGATGGAATGAGTGTGGTGGTGCGTAGTACACTTGCCCGGCAAGGTTTGCCACGGGGCAGCAGTGACTACACGCATGTGGTGGCTTGGGTTTGTCAACTTTCCATCCCTCTAACCCCTCCAACGACTGCCATGGGCCTCCTTTTATAGATTAAGGGGTCACCACAGTGGCAAAGTTGTCATTATCCACTGATATGATAACAAATAGTGCTATCATACCTAACTCTGTGGGCTGACATGGGGCATTAAATGCGCCCCTGTCGGTGTTCTAGGAACGGGGGTACCAGACTTACCTGCCTGTGGCCTGCGGTGTGGCTCAAGGGGTGGCCCAGTACGGCCCATCTTCGTCAGCGCAAGCTCAAGACCCTCGTGAGGGGCCAAGCTTCGCGGGGCAGACGACAGGAAGCTTCCTGAGGCACGACCTCGTCAGGATGGCTCGCGAGGAGGCGGAGAGATCAAGGCGGGGTACCTCACGAGGTGCCCATGGCGCATAGCCATGACAATCGAGGCGCCCGGGCGGTGCCGGCCAGCCTTGATGTCCTCATTTCCCTTTGGTACAAAGGAGGCAAGCGCAGCCAAGAGTATCCAGCAAAGGCAACCATTTGGTGCAACAAGACCAAGACCAGCGAGCGGCGGAAGGAGGTCATCGTGGAGCCCAAGCCGGCGTCACCGTCGAAGTCTTTGGCGGGCGAGGACCGACTTTAGTCGAGGATAAGTGTACTAGATGTTCCCCTTCAAATGGCCAATTGTTGGCGCCCTTCCCGCTCAATATTTGGGAAGAGGCCCAGGGCCTCTGCCTATAAATAGGACTAGCCACCCACAGGGTAGAGGCATCTAAAAAGAGGCATCTATAAGAGAGAGGGAGAGAGAGAAGCGACTGAACTCCCCCTAGCAGTTCGGCGCACCGGCCAAGAACAGACCCTCGCGGGGCTATTCTTCCTTGTACTGTTCATCATCAGACCCAGAGGCAATCCACCACACCACACAGTGGAGTAGGGTATTACACCACGATGGTGGCCCGGACCAGTATAAACCTTGTGTCCCTTGTGTTGCTCTTTGTGTAGTTTAGATCCTTGCGAGGCGACGAGGCGTAGGTAGGTTGGAGGTGTGTTCTCCACGTGCACCCCAGAGTTCAAACCTAGAGGGTCTGTCGGAACCCGAAATCCGACATTTGGTGCGCCAGGTAGGGGTGCGCCGGAATCCGCCTTCTGCAGCCTCGCGCCCCGTCGCATCGTCATCATCATGTCCGGCGACCAGCGGCAACCCGATCCTGGGGCCTAGCCCGCCCGCCTTGACGCTTGCCTGGCGACCTCAACCCGTGCCCCAGGCAGCCCGCGATCCAGCGAGCGCTGCGAACCTTGGCTGCAGCAGACGAACAGCGTCGACTCACGCGCCCGGCAGAATGCGGTCGGCGGCGAGGCCTCGAACCACGCCCAGCGGCCCGCGGCGCCCGTACACCCGGCGGGGAGTAAGCGAACTCAAGGGCAGCGCTCACGGTGGCCGAGCTCTTGCAATGCAGGCTCTTTGGAGGGGCGATCATGACGTCTTGCTGGAGAGGGTGGCAGAGCTCCTGGGCTTCGTCGCATCGGGGGCTCACCCCTTCTGCACCCAGCTTCCGCCTCAGGTCTAGGGCGGGCCACACGGAGGCCCCACGCGCGCCCGCACAACTCCAAGTGGACACCAGGGCCACTCCAACGCCAACCAGGCCGTTAGCACCAGGCTAACAACGGCATTGCCTCCGCCCCCGGCTAGCGAAGGAGGACTCGCCACAGCCCATGGTCCCAGTGGACCGCTGCGCTACCACCCCCAGGTTGGCGCTTCAAGCAGGGCTGCATGGCACACGGGGCACTACAGCGAAGCATTCGGGGTGGCGGCCCCACATGATGGATCAAGGGCACGCGCAGGAGGACGAACATGGCTCGCTCCTTGGCCCAAGCTGGGGGGACGAGACACCTGAAGTTGAGCTCTTTTAGGAGCACAGGGAAGGCCCCGTTGACCGCGCTGGAGGCAGAGATTATCGGATACCGCTAATTCCTCAGGAGCAGGCATACACTAACCATGGATCGCAGGAGGTACAGGTTGACGCAGCGGGTGGCTGCCCCAATCCAGCAGCTTCCTACCCCTCAGGAGGAGGGCGTCGGGGGCTGCAGGAGAGGGGCCGAGATCCGGCATCACCACCGCGGCGTTCGGAGCAAGGCGTCCTCAGGAGGTAGGCCCTCTGCCGGGGAGGCGCCTCAGGGCTTACCGCCGGCAGAGGATCCGTGGTCGTCGGGGGAACCGCTGGCGACCGCTCTACCCCATCGGCGGTGTCCTCGGTCTCCGGCCGTCGTCGATGGCACTAGAGTGTGGCGCCAAGCGGGGCCCTCGTCTAGCGATATGAAGCAAGGCGGTACACATGAAGAAGGCCAGTGCTGTGGCTTCGCCACCCGTGACACTCTCACATAATAATGAGTTGGGCTATACACGCCCGGAGTCTCGAGGCGCCCGGCCTCGGGCCCTGAGGCTCCGCCTTGATGGCAGCATAGCTCAGCTGGTGAGAAGGCGTCCAAGACTAGACTAGGTGCGGACAGGCTTTCCTACTTTTCTTGCTTTTCCCCTTGGTGTCGCTTTTCCCCCATTTGGATTTAAGTTGGATTTGAGCTTGAGATTTGTGTGTGTTGGTGGGGGTGTTTAGTCTCGTTCGAGCAATCTCTCGCGTTCTGGTTACAGCCGCCTCGGCTGCCTCCTCTCGTGAGCCCCTCGCGAGGCGGGCCGAACCTAGCATCGTGCAGCCCGGACTGCCGTCGCCACGCCATCTTAGGAGGTTCTCATTCTGAGTTCAGCGGGCTTGTTGAAGGCACTTTCGGGACACCACAGCCCTCCGCATGCTATCTCGAGGCCCACGCGGGTCGAAGGTAAACAAGCCAGCCGGCTCGTCGCCAGGCCAGCCACTTGGCGCGGGCATATGGATGATATCGTATCTACTAATACACTAACTGCAAGTTTTTACACGAGGGGCTCCCCCTCCCAAAATGCTCTTACAACCTTCAGGGCCAAGCCCGAACTCTATCTGCACAGGGTAAGAAGGCGGGAACAACACGCGGTCAATCGGATAAATCCCCCAATGCGTCCTCAAGGGCACCTCCTGAATCGTCGATGGCGTCGCTGGCCTCGCCATCGCCCTCCGCGTTGCCGTCAGCGACGTCAGGACCGTTCACCACACCGCCTTCATCAGCAACCACGACCACGCCGTCGTTGTCACTAGCGAAGGCCCTGACGAGGGCGTCCACGTTGTCTTCCACCCGGGGCGTCAAGTCGTCCCGGATGGCTTGGGGTACCGGGGCGATGGCGGCGTCAAAGTCAAAGTGGGGATCCATGTCCTGAAGATGGCTGAAGACGCAAGAAAAGGCACGCCCGAGCATGGCACGGCTCCTCTCCTCCACCAACCTGTTGGCTCTGCCCGACCGCACCTCTAGCTGCGTCACCACGTCAGTGAAGAACTGGAGGTTACCAGTATAGTTAACCGCATGGGGCTCCCCAACGGCCGCCTCACAGATGTTGCCCAAGGCTGTGTTAGCTCTTTCCCGGAGTGTGCGGAGCATAGGGCCATGCTCGTGCTCCAGGATCTGCCGCTGGCGTATCTCGTCCTTGTTCCGCGCAGCAGCGCCTCGGCCCGCGTCCACCCGTTGGCGGAGAAAAGCACCTCGGCGAGAGAAGTCAGCTCCTCATGCCACGCCAAGGCGGCCGGGAAGCATCAGCCCACAGCGTCACTTCATCCGGCTTAGCCCTCGAGCGGCGGTCCTGCCTTCGCTTCGGCCTGATCAACTCCAGCCTCTCCTCGAACTCGCGCTTTCGAGGTTGGCGAGCCGCCGCCACCTGGCGATCAACCTCTTCGGGACTCGGGCCTCCCAGCGCAGCGCTGGCGTCCTCCGCTGTGCCACGAGGCGCTCTCTAAATCTCCAACTGCTCAAGGTCCGCAGGCGCTCGGCGGCTTCAGCGTCGGCGCCTCCTCCGTCTCTGGAGCTCCGCTGGTCGGCCAAGCCCCTTCGCCGATGCAAGGGCCGCCTCCGCAGCTCCACCTGCTGCTCGAGGTGCTCCAGGCACTGGCTCCGCGCCCTCCTCCGCCGCCTCACGCCGCCAGCCCAGCCTCACTGGGCCTCCTCGGCGGCCGGGGCGGGCCTCCGAGCCGCCCGGCGACACCTCGGCTTTCTCATTGTCGAGTCACGCTGGTGGCGCGCAAGGCTGTGGCCACCTTTAGCTGCGCCTCTCTTGACTAGGCGTGGGCCCTCGGCTTCAAGGCGCGTCCTCGTCGACAAGCTCTGACAAGCTGGCTCACTCGTCGGCCGCCCTCCGGAGAAACCCTTGGCGAAAGGCGCGGCGCTCCCGAGGCGCGCTGAGCCG
Organism: Aegilops longissima; assembly: GCA_021605205.1. Lineage (NCBI taxonomy): Eukaryota > Viridiplantae > Streptophyta > Magnoliopsida > Poales > Poaceae > Aegilops > Aegilops longissima. The sequence goes on from CM038677.1 coordinate 404,554,077, forward strand.
CGTCTTCCCGTCGTCCTCCGCC